>JAANDH010000583.1:0-185773 GCA_011799765.1 Nymphaea thermarum
TTTTATTTTAATAATTTTTTATTTGTAATGACAGCCACCGACTTAATCACCGACTTTTAAAGGAGAGGTTTCACCGTCATGAAGGAAGAGGCTACGAGCCTCTCGATTCTTCAAGAGAGTCGGTGGGAGAGTCGGTGATGACTCTCTTCACTTTCAATTTCAGTACTCTCAAGGACAGATTTGCTAAGAAGGGTCTTAGTGCGAAGGACCTAACTGTGCTCGTAGGTGAGTGTCGGATCTACCATTTAATTTTCGTTCTAAATCCCGCTTGTAAAAACACAACAATGTCGACAGTAATGTAATTAATTTATATTAATGTCCCTGCTTTTACCAGGTGCACATACCATCGGCCACAGCCACTGCAGCATCGTCTCAAACAGGCTGTACAACTTCACCGGAAAAGGTGATCAAGACCCATCTCTCGACAAGTTCTATGCCGCAAACCTGAAGAAGTACAAGTGCAAAACTCCTGCAGATAAGACCACCGTTCTGGAAATGGATCCCGGGAGCTACCGAACCTTTGACAATCATTACTACGTAAATGTGGAGAAGGGAAGGGGTCTATTCTCGTCCGATGCCTCCCTGATTACGGATAGCCTCTCAAAGTCGTATGTTCATGGAATAGTTAGTGGTTCGATAGATTTCTTCAAGGAGTTTGCTTTGTCCGCAGTGAAGTTGTCTCTGCTCGACGTCAAGACCGGAAAGGAAGGTGAGATAAGGAAGGTCTGCAGCGTCGCCAACAACTAAGAAGCTGACCACATGCTCTATAGGTCGGTGTGAAGTCACTATGACATTTTGTTTTCAAGTTTCACCGAGTCTCCTACCTTGTGAAGCCTTCTGAATGGCTTCGTTTTCTTTCGTTTTATTTCGACCTATGAAAATAAGATCCTGCCTGTGAAATTAAGGTCCCAACCATTACAAGAATATCTGTTGGCTGTTCTTGTGAAGAGGCTAGCAGCCACGGATGTGCTCAACAAGTTTATGGAACTTAATAAAATGTATTGTTAAGTGTTCCGGTTTGTTCAATTTTATTATAATTCTTAATTTCAAGCGTCGAATACAACCAAGTCAAGAGTTTTTGAACACATACAAACTGACCGCCTTACGTGTTACTTGATATCAGGTAGAGATGTTACTTGATATCAGGTAGAGATGAAATGAACAAGTCCAAAGCGTGCAGATTCAGATGTTGGTAGGAACATTGTTAGTGAGACGTTATATATGTAAATTTGAAGCATTGCCTTGATGAGAAGAAGATGAGATCTTATTATGGAAAAAAATTTTCCGGACTGACATGGTTTCCAAAGACCATGAGAAGAGTTTAAATTATTTTAGAGGATAAAAATGGTATCTTTGAAGAATCGAGTCACTTCTTCAAGACATGTTTTGACTCTTGGTGACTCCTAAGTAAAGAAATTTACTTTCATATTCCAATTGAATACGAGTTATTTCTGCTATAATGCGTTAGATACATTATGTATGTTGCACTAATATATAATTTGACCAATTATGAAAAATAAAGAACGATCCTTGCTTCTACAGTGTGTAGATCCCGGCCAACCTAATTAAAAAATATCTCTACTTCAATGGTGCCTTGACGAACTCTTAACTGTATTTTCAGAAGTTGCACTAGTTTGCTGTTTCAATATACTACCTAATTGCATAAGAGGTTTGGTTGGGTGGGTTGTGTCCGTAATAGCTTTATTGACGTTAGTTGAACTCGGTAAGGATTATTACCGACGATGGGCCTGACATCGGTCATAGAAGAAGTTCGTTTGTCACTTGGACTTAAATTTACTGCTGGCATATTGAATCTCTTAGAAAAAAGCTAGATTCAATATAGTATATATAAAAACATAATTGGAGAACTCAATCTAACATATTTAGCATTATCGGGTGTTGGAATAATGAATATGCTGAGTCTTGTAATGGTGAATTTAACCTAGGGACAACAACCTAGTAATTTGCCTATGCAGGTCTGTGTAAAAAGTAACTTGTGCACTAGAGGTCTCTATTAATTTATTCTCTTAGGTTGCATGATCCTATTACCAACATGTTGACTACGAACATGTAGAGGATATACATAGAAGATGTTACTGTATATATTAGCCATAACATGCGAGTAGGAGAACGTTGGATTTTAAATCTAAAACTGGAACCGAATTACGCGACATAGTAACCATTTTCGTTAACCTTGCCTAGTAATTTCTCTGGCTATGAGGGTCATCCCCACCAAGCTTCAAGGAATCATCGGCCATCATCCACCAATGCATCAACTTCATATGATTTTCAGAATCTCTTGAAACTTCTTGTCATACAATATCATGAAACGATTCTGCCTTTGATGCTAAGATAGACCATGAATCGCTAAGCCAATGAATAAATTGCAAGTGGGCCGGGTGTGAAGCGATGTTATACAAATGTTTTATAGAAAGTTTGTAAAATACCACCACTGGTTTGACAACCGAACATTAATTAAGGCCGATCTCTCCTTGATCCGGTGTTAGTGATTTATCAACCCTGCCTTAACAACGTGCAACACCATGAAAGTGGTGCACCTCCGACAGTTTGTGTACCGACACCATGAGAATCACATTTTATTGGTTTTGAGAGCCTTTACGAGTCACGTTTGATCTTTTGAAGCTAATTGTGACCGAACACCGTAGATGACTCGTCATTTTTAACTACGTATGGAGATTATTACCAAATCAAAACTCATTTGAGTGATTTGCCGAAGTCACTTGAGGATTATAATGTGATTACCTAAAAAATTCATTGGCAGCTGCGATGAATCATACCGAGGAGAAGAAATAAGAGACCAAACATGTTTGACGACCAAAAATAGTCAAGGGCCCCTACCAATAAATAAATAATTAAAAAATAAGAGAATGAGAAAATCCTCGTTCGAATACAGAGGAGGGAAATGGCTTCTGCAATGGTTTTCTCATTGCCATTAATCTAAATGAATTTTCTAATTTAATTTAATAAGAGTCAACTTATCCAGTCCTCGTAATGAGTAACTGGAAATTTTGAGTCGAACCGACCAGTTCACTTGAGGTTGAGTCGGGGACTTATGATCGTGCGCGTTTGGTTCCTGTTCGATATGATACCACGATGGCGCAGTCCCAGTGCCACAACCGGGGGCAACCAAAATGCCTCGGAATTGATCGACGTGATAAGGAAAAACAAAAAAGGAGACTCCATAGATGGACAGGAAAATTAAGCAAAAGAGAGAATTTTTTTTTAGAAAGATGAAAACCCCTGCTTAAAGAAAATTGTATATTTGATTGTCTGAACAATATCTTTATATTATTCTTACCATACATTAGACAATCATTATTAATAGAAGCGCAGAGAATTGAGTAAGTTCTTTCACCACCATGGAAGGATGGAGCTGTGAAATCGGGTGTAATTTCGGAGTGATATAGGAGGGAGAGAGCTCTGACTTTTCTTATGTGACTTTGGAGTGAAAGTGCATCCATGTGAATCTACACCCATGGAGCACATTCTACCGATCAAGCATGGCCTATGAAACAATTGTCTTTTGTCATTAACTTAAAAGTAAACGGACTGTCCAGATTGCAACTTCTTGAAATAATAGTTTGTCGTATTTTCTGAATCTGTTTAATCTTAAAGAAAGCTGCTTCTTATTTCCCATTCTTTCCAATGTGTGTGGCATGGATTTTCCATATGTGCGCGCAAATAAAAAGTTACGTACATGAATGATTTAGGTTGCAAATAAGGGAATCCATTCGTAATTTGACCCACGCCGTTCAAGATATATGCTTCAAACATTAAGTCTCTCAATACATGGAGCTTCGCGATCTAAAATATTCATGGTTAATTTTTGAAAGATTGCAACTATTTGGTTTTAGCAATGGCAACCAACGCCCAATACATCGGCACGGCAAAACCAAATAGTTGCACAATATAATCTCAAAAAAGTATGACAAGAAATCTGACAGTTAATTATTTATTTTTTCCCAAGAAAATGGGATGGGAACCCAGCTACCCTGCATCAGAAAAGGTAAAACAAGAAAAACTTCTTGGTCGTGCCACTAAAACTTATTGGTAAACAATTTCTGAGCAATACAATAATATTATAAAATAATCCATTACTCTTAACCATGTATACATCTTTATTAATTAAAGGAAATTTCTCTATAAAGGATCCTATAATACATGACAAATAACTGCGCCAAAGAAATATATCTAGCGTCATCTTACGTCATTTTATACTTCAGCCAGTAATATCATCATGCGCATAAATTTAATATTCTGATTATACTTCGTTCTTCTATTTTCGAAATTTATCCATCAACAAATGCGTGAAACGGACGATTTTTTTAATTTAGTCTTTGCTATCTACCAATTTGTACCCCTTCAGATACCTTCTTGTCCTAGTTTACTCTTTACTATCTACCAATTTGATCAGGCAAGTTTTGGACATCCAGGATCAGAAGTTTCGTGCCACCAGAAAACTGTGTTCCGGACATGCTTATTTTGTTCATGATGATGAGTTGCAACAACAAGGGATTGGCATGGTTTGTGAGTCATCCAAACAGGCTATGAAGGTTTACAGGAAAGCGAAGCAGGAAAGTTGTTGAATACGTGCAAAATGAGTTGGTGAACTGCGGATGTGATGCATTAAAAACCCAAAGCAGTTAGCCATACTTCCGCATAATATCCTTATCTTACTTACCCATACTGATTGATTTCAGGAAAATTTTCATAAAAAAATAATGCACCTAATCAAGAATAGGTTAAAACCAAAGACAGCACTGCTAACTTTTTAAAGACACACCTCGGCTTTGTTAATTCGTTAACAAAGAAACAGCCACTCGGCAATCGGCCGGAGGTTAATCATAACTCACATTGGGGTTAATGTCGCTAAACAACTAAAATGCCCTTATTATAGAGAATTATATTGGTCATTAGATTGTAATAACATCCTTTTACTGTATTGCATAAGATTAGTACGCAACTAATTATGTCCAAGTAAGTTAGTTTTTATTAATATCTAAAATAACTGTGCAAATATTTTTTTTTCCATTGTTAATACTATAAAGTTATATAAAGAAACGTTAGTTTTATTCACAAAGTTGGGTATATCTTGTAAGAGTTGGTAAAATATGTTTTTTTCCTTTTTTTTACTGATTCCACTTCAATTTTGCCGAAAAAAATCTCCGGAATTTTTTCGTTCGAGCATGGAAAAACTTAGGCGTGCTTTCAATAATGTAACAAAGTTAGGTGCATTTTTATTATTATCAAATCTTTAGCTGTGTCTTGGAAAGTTAGGTATGTTTCTGAGTACCGTTTTATATTGCAGTGTAATGTGAGATTCTGCAACCTACCGATTGAAGTCAGCCACCAATAAAACCGAACAACTCCTACCTATTGTTCTAATTAGCTGTGATTGAAAAAATACGCAACATTTTCAGAACAGTACGGCTGTTTTGCATGAAGAGAGATATGTCGGGATTGCACTTCTTCATGTGAGGGAACGTGTATAAATAGGTGGTTCCTTAAGCTGAAAGAATTCACAGATAACAACTCATTTGAATTACAAGAGCATTTCTGTAGGAGGAGAGAACCAGAAATATGGGCTCCCTTGCTCTTGTTGCCTTCGCTCTTTTAGTCTTCCTTGGCGCTTCTCATGCTCAACTTAAGGATGGGTTCTACGACGATGTCTGCCCACAAGCAGAGAGCATCATTCAGGAGTTCGTGAAGGAACACATACCGAACGCACCATCTTTGGCTGCAGCGTTGCTTAGAATGCAGTTCCATGATTGTTTTGTGATGGTCAGTCATTGCATGGCCATCCTTCTGCTATAGTTCCTTTTCCAAATTCTCTTGTTCTCATGATTGTTATTGTCGCTCATGCATGCTAGATCTGGACAACCTAATCAGTCAAACTGCAGTCTGTCGTATGCTTTACGATTTTTTTTTTCCTTATTCACTTTAGTATTTTTCCCATAATAAACACAATTTTATTAGAGAAATTAATTATAATTGATGACGAGACCATTCTGCAAAACAATGCAATAAAAAGCAGGTTCGAGTTTCTGATGGGGATCGATTGCTTTGGTGTTTAGGGATGTGACGCATCTCTGCTGCTGAATTCCACAAAGAATAACACAGCCGAAAAGGATTCTTCACCAAACATGAGTGTGCGGGGCTTCGGTTTTATCGATGCAGTGAAGAGCAAGCTAGAAGAGGCATGCCCTGGAGTAGTGTCCTGTGCAGATGTCATTGCATTGGTGGCAAGAGATGCAATCGTTGCCATAGTAAGGCCCATCTGAATACGAATCGATCTGCAAGTTTCACGATTTTCGTTTCTAATCGACACATATGTGGTTTAACTGATCACGTAATTGCCGTCACAGGGAGGTCCATACTGGAAAGTTCCCACTGGCCGCAGGGATGGAACTGTTTCATTAGCTTCTGCGGCATTAGCTAATGTCCCTGCTCCGACACTCAACTTCACCAGCCTCAAGGCCAAGTTTGCAAACAAGAGTCTGGATGTGAAGGATCTAGTTGTGCTCTCTGGTGAGCCTTCAACGCTCGCCATTTAGTTAATTTTCTTTCAAGATCCTGTTCATGACAATATTGATACCAATACAACACTACTTCTTGTGCCTGTTTCTTGCAGGTGCACATACCATCGGTATTACTCACTGCAGCTTCGTGTCCAAAAGGCTTTACAACTTCACAGGGAAAGGTGACCAAGACCCAGCTCTCGACAGCTTGTACGCCGCCAACCTCAAGGAATACAAATGCAAGACTCCTGCAGATAACTCCACCATTCTGGAAATGGATCCAGGGAGCTTCCGAACTTTTGACACTCATTACTACACCAATGTGGTGAAGAGAAGGGGTCTGTTCACAAGTGACTCGTCCCTGCTCACAGACAGCACTTCGAAGGCCTACATTGACGGGATGCTCGATGGTTCCATAGATTTCCTAAAGGAGTTTGGTTTGTCCATGGAGAAGATGGGTCAGATCGAAGTGAAGACGGGAACTGAAGGTGAGGTAAGGAAGGTTTGCAGCCTGGTGAATAGCTGAAAAGCCGAGGGAGTTCTACATATCGTGTAAAAGCCCATCTGAATTATTTTATTTGTTTCAATTTCTAGTATGTTTGGCTATCTGATTCGTCTTCATTTTCTTCGGGTTCGTTTTATTGTGTGCGAGAATAAGATCTTGTAAGTGAAGGTCTATTTATAAGAACAAGGTCATGCTTGTTTGATTTTCACGTCATTACTTGCAAGATGAATGTTGTTGCATTCCAAAGCGTGCACAGGCTCAAACTTGAGAAAATCTTCTTAGAAATTGCTATTAAAACTGAACAAGCTCCCCCTGTTCTCCTTTTAGTAAATACTTTCTCAAAGTGTATAAGTTGTTGTCATAGTACAGCGTTAAGGCCCTCTACTTTGCCCTCAGCCTTTAACTACTTCCAATCGCTAACCTTACATTTGGTGAGAAGATCTTTTCTGTCGGGCACAATGCAAGTGCACCAGTTATTTATAAATTAATTATGGTGTGGCGGGGCACTTAGATTAACTTGGCCGGTAAGTGTATCAGAGGTGGCATGAGTCAATGGAAAAAAAGCGAAAAAAAACTTTAGCTTATAAATAAATGCTAAAAACAAGGAATGCTGCCATTTTATCACAATGGAAGGAAATGCAATGGGATCTCACAATAGCTAGAAGTTTATCATCTGGGCACGTAGGTACTTCGATCAGATCGTCGGGGCTTGGAAACCAAGAACTAATTAGTTGGTGGCTCAGTGGCTCTGCCCTGTACTGTCAAGACCTTGTTGCTATCGTGCGCGAGGGGCAGAGACGCAGAATAACTAACCTCTTCCTGATCGGGATTATGTTTCGCTGCGGTTTAAAATTCTTGTCTTGCTTAGTTGAAACTTCGGTTTCAGTTGTGGAGAGAAGAAGAAACTGTCGCTCTCGAGAACTTGGTCGCCGCAACAATTATGACAAAAACGATGGATGTCGACTTACGATTCCACTGTGATGTGAGAGGTGATCCAGATTTTGTAATGGTGCGCAACCGTGGTTGGGTTTAACAGAAATATTACCCTGAGTTGTAAAATATTGACGAAACTCTGCATCGATCAGCACGGTTGGATAACCACAAAAGGACGGCTCCGTTGAGGCAGCTTACTGGAAAGAAACTGCTAAGAAAATCCGGAGACCGCGGCGCGTCTGCATGCAGGGACGAGATTTTATTACTCTTGAGGTAACTTGTTTTTTTGCCGTTTTTGTTTTGGGAAGGGATTTTTTCTTCAATTTTGTGATCACTAGAATGTTGTTATGTAGGGGGGCCGGGCTGCCCTCTTTAAATGCTTAGTCTTTGGTCTCAATCAAAATGAGAGTGTTTGGGTTCTCAGTAAATAGCCCTAATGAAAACCATAGAAAAAGGACAAATTTCTTGTAGACCCAACAAGTTGATGTGGCGCTCAGTTGTAAGAGAAGTTGACCGTGTAGTTTTATATATGTTCAGCGGCAAACACATAGCATCGTCTCCGTACAAATATATTTATATAGAGAAGGAGAGAGAGTATACTAGATCTAACATTAATGCAGCATTCATGATGAAGAAAATTTACTCAATTAGGTTGAAGTCGTCAATATTTTTATTTTAAAAAAAAATTCAAAGGTCACTCACACTTCGTAAGAAATTAACTTCGTCTATATGTCATATACATAGCACTTTTGATGACGAAAATGCCCTTATTATGTAAAAATCCTGGCAAATTGTTAAATATTCCGATTTCATTTGACAAAAGGTTATGATAAGTGGCCTATCACGCCGTTTGATCCGTATGTTTTACGTTATGTTTGGATGAAGGGAAAGAGAGGAAAAGGAATGATCCGTATGTTTTACGTTATGTTTGGATGAAGGAGAAGAAAAGGAATGGATGAAGTGAAAGGAATGAAAAGAGAAAAGAAGGAATGGGGAGGGCAAAAAAAAGAAAGAAAATGGAATGTTCATCTATTCCTTTTCTTTCTAATCTCTTCATTTTTTAAACAACGATTGGAATTACATTAAAACTCTTTTTTTTTTTTTTTCTTGCATTCAAACACAGGTATTAGTTCTCCCTTCTTTTTCCTCCATATTAATTAGTCGTCCAAACACACACAAGAAAAGAAAGGTCTTTCTTCCCATTCCTTTCTCTCCCTTTCACTCCGGACGGTTAAAGTTGTGGATCATGCTGTCGACTATATAGGAAGGAGAGTTTAAGTGAAGCTGTCGTGAAGCCTTCAAGAAAGCTCAACTCAAGGAACATCCCTGCTGTGGGAGGAGACGCGTACCAACCACGTCACTAAGCAAAACCCATAGAAGATCTGATGATTCTGATCGCAAAGGTCGTCTCTAGTTTATATCTATATAAGATAAACAGCATTTGTTTTGAAGTAGGTGAGGCTGAATATTGGGCTTCAGCATTGCTAAGATAAACTCAATTAGACCTGACGTAATGATAAACCAAATCCAGGCCTAACCTGCCCACAATGTATTATTAATTTCTACGCATTGAAATTCGAACTTTAGTCAAATGGAATTTCGTTTGGATGAAAAGCCCGACCCCGACTGAGTGGATTTAAATTTGAGTCGAATATTTCCGGGCTTATCTTCGGCACTCGGTTGTTGTGACGCAAGGGTGGAATTAAACCTTTTCCTCCTCATATTCTTTCCGGCTGTAAAACGATAGTTGCAGAGAACGAATCAGATTCTTGTGGGCCGCACCTTCCTTCTCTACTTTTAGTTTTAGATTACGAAAGGGACAAGGTGAATTGACAACCTGGCACCGGGTACCTGCCCTGCCTTCCTCTCGTTAATTTTTTTTAATTTATATGTAAATTTTTAAAAATTTTATTCATTTTGTATAAAAATTTTAAAAAATAATATTTTTAATTCGGTCATCTCTCATGAAACTAAATTCCTGATTCCACAACCATGAAAGTAACGTTTCCATTTGATAGATTGGTGTCAATTAACCCTCCATTTCTGCATATATGTACGACTGCTTCAAATTGTTGCCTACTAAAAAAAAAACACGCGCCATGTGCACCACAGTACCTGCTCACTCAAATACCACTAGATGCGTTAACTACAGTATTTGATTGGAAAGAAAAAAAAAAATCGTACGTCTCCAAAATATTGCTCGTAAGTCGTAACCCAGGGCGTTACAATCCGAAATCGTGGTTTTGGTTGGAGAGACTGACAAATGCAGGCCCTTAGTCAATGCATCGAATTTGAAACTTGATCTATTCGCCGTTGATCACTGTCGGCGCGGCTCCATTGGTGAGAATACAAATGGGTTGGAGTCAGGAGTACAATATTTTTTTCTTTCTGTGGGAAAAGCTGGAGGTAGGCATGCAGTTAATGCAGGTAGACGCATCCCCCTTAATACTGCCTAGATGCAGAAATAGAAAATTTATTTGTGGAAGGAGAGTGGAAACTGCTTCTGTTCGCCGCCCATTGATTAATGGGTTGTTCGTTTAATTTGAAAACTCCTAACCAGTCAAGGAATCTCTTGTTGATTAACTATATAATATAGTCACAAGGAAACCACTCCCAGCTTCAGTACTTTAACGTTTGCCTTTTAGCATCCTTGATCCGTTTAACTACGAACAGAATTTGTTGGTTTAGAAGACGACCAGGAACCATGGTTGCCAAACGTTCAAACGATCTCGAAATCAACATCAACGAACTTAAGTTTTCCTGTCTAGCCAAAAAGAGTTATGTTCTTGACGTCGCATCCACTTGCTACGCATCAAGGGAAAACAGAAAAGGCATACCCTCGTGAAAGAAGCAATGGGAAATTGACATAGTTTCGCAAATAATCAGCAACCAGGAATTTGAGATTGCACTGGACAAGTCACACTCTTTTAAATGTCATTACATCCCCCAAAAAACAATTTTTGTCTGACCAGTCTCTACGCAGGCTTACGACCCGATTGTTGGTGATGTGTTGATAGGGTGGGCATCGCGATGAGCGTTCATCACCACATACTGCACATTGTGACTTCAGATCGTTAATTTTAATACATTTGACTTAGCATTTCGTATGATCAAGCAGACGATGCTGAACTCCCACACAAACTGCCATATGCTTGTGTTAGTCCTCAGTAATTTTCAGCCATTCTATAAAATGGCAGAAGTAGTGAGCAATATGTGCAGTAATATAGGTCAACACGTTTAGGGTTGGGGAACCCCAAATGATATTAAAAGTTTGTGACCGTTGTCATATGACGCTGGCTTCAGATATATTACCAAAATATTTGAGTTCATCTGTGGTTGATAACCAAAAAAAAAAGAAAAAGAAACATGATATATTGAAATATAATGTGAGGTTCTGCAACCTGCCAATGAGGTAATGAAGTATTTAAAAACTCCCGCCATCAGCTGTCACTAGCTAACAACTCGTGTTCTTTGCTTCACTTGGTTCAAAATTGTGCGGTTGGAAACCCACAAGAAAATTTACCATTCAAAATAAAATGGTATTCTTGCTTGACTAAGAAAATATCAAGACGCATCGCTTGATACGATTGATGCCTATAAATAAGGTTCCCTTTAGTCAATTCGCAGACGACCATTCATTTGAATTGCAATTCATCTACAGGAAGCCCAGAGAGGAGAAAATCAGAAACATGAACTCTATTCCTCTTCTTATCTTTGTTCTCTTAGGCCTGCTGAGCTCCTGTCAAGCTCAACTCAGACTCGGTTTCTACGATCACTCCTGCCCACAGGCAGAGAGCATCGTTCAAGGGTTCGTGAAGGAGCATATCCCGAATGCACCCCCTCTGGCTGCTGCGTTGCTTAGACTGCATTTCCATGATTGTTTCGTCAGGGTCAGTATTAGTTCCTGTGCTTTCTCTTTTGGTAATTGTCATACTCCACGTTTTGTTCTCGAATGCTTGTTTTTAAGGTTTCAGAAAAGACACAGCTTGTAAAAATTTTTTAGCAACTTGTTCCTCTAAACTGGAGCATTAATCCCCACAACTTTAAAAGCTCCATGGGTTAATTTCTGGGGCTTCGTTTTTTGGTTTCGTGATTTGGACAACATTTGATTCATTGGTATATCTTGTTAAGAAAAAGGATTTCCCCTTCATGAAGATCAAGGGCCAATTCTTTGCGCAAGTTTCTATCATGGACCTGCTTATGCTATCCGATCCCTGACTCGACGTTTTTTCTCAGGGCTGTGATGCATCATTGTTGCTGAACTCCACCAAGGACAACCAAGCGGAGAAGGATTCTCAAGCAGACATGGGTATGCGAGGTTTTGGTTTCATAGATGCAGTGAAGAGCAAGTTAGAAGAAGCGTGTCCGAGCGTGGTCTCCTGCGCAGATGTTGTTGCACTGGTAGCAAGAGATGCGGTCGTTGCCATAGTAAGGCCACCTGATCTAACACGAAAGTCCAGGAATCAACCTGTTGTGTTTTAAATTTTTACTTGTCACTATGATCAAAATGCGACGTACCTCTCTCTTGATGTTACAGGGAGGTCCCTACTGGAATGTTCCTACGGGCCGCAGGGACGGAACAGTTTCCTTGGCATCCGAGACATTAAACAACATTCCTCCGCCAACTCTCAGTTTCAGTGATCTCAAGGACAGTTTCGTGAAAAAGAATCTTGATGTGAAGGATCTAGTCATCCTCTCAGGCGAGTCCTCCTGCTACCCTCTACTTTTCTTTGTCAATCCGATTTGTTACCATGTTGACAGCAGCCCCAGATGACAGAAATTTTTCTTACACGTCCCTCTTTTTGTTGCAGGTGCACATACCATTGGTATTACTAGCTGCGACTTCGTCACGAAAAGGCTTTACAACTTCACAGGAAAAGGTGATCAAGACCCATCTCTCGACAAGTTTTATGCCGCCAACCTGAAGCAATACAAGTGCAAAACTCCTGCAGACAAGACCATTCTGGAAATGGATCCTGGGAGCTTCACCACATTTGACACTCATTACTACACTAATGTGGTGAAAAGAAGGGGTCTGTTCACGACTGACGAGGCCTTGCTTACCGACAGCACCGCCCGGTCCTACATAGATGGAATACTCAATGGATCCATAGACTTCTTCAAGGAGTTTGGTTTGTCCATGGAGAAGATGGGTCGGATCGACGTGAAGACCGGAACTGACGGCGAGATCAGGAAGGTCTGCGGCGTGGTGAACAGCTAATTAAAAAAGCAAGAGGCCTATATATGGTGCTCCAGTCCGCCATGTGATCGGCACCGGCCATAATAGGTTCGAATTGTCATAATAAATAGATTTCTTTCTGCTTGTATCATGTTTGAGGCCATGAGAGTTGTCTCATTGGCTTTGGCTTTTGCAAGTAAGATCCCGGCAATAAGAAACAAAATCCCGCTTAATCTTATCTCCAGAAGTACATACAAGCGCCTAAATCCACGATGTTCTTGAAAACATGAATCAGCTTCGGCCAGCTTGTTCTACATCACTCCTTTCACAACCACTAGATGTGTGTCGGTTAGGGAGATAGGAGTCAGATCCCAGACTTGAGGATCTTGAGTTTTGTCAAGTTGTATACGGGACTGGGGCTTGACCCATAGAAAAGCATCCACAAACGGGACTCTGCATCTCTCCTTGGGCCACCACTAGAAGTTAGAACACTGGCATTATGAATTTGATGTGGAGAAATGAGTTAATTAATCGACTCGGCCGAACACGATTCCAAGTGGATGCGCTTGCAAACAGGAACAGTTAATTGATTGATTAAATCACCCTCCCTGAAACCACCGATTCTGGGATGTGCACAAATTTTCAAGAGGCATAAGAAAAGAATCGTTTAAAGGACAGCAGGAATGAACGTGGGCACTCCCATGTTCACTCATTCAAAACTCGTGTACTTGAATATTCAGTAAGTCGATCGTGATTCAATCGTCAGCCACGGCCAACTCATGGCATTCTGATAACATGAAACCCAACTAAATTAAGGGTGTGTGCTTGTGTTTGAGGGAGAGACACACTCTCTCTCTCTGTCAGGAAGGAGTCGATTAATTTGGCTTTGAGAGCTGAACCAATTTTACCGTTTTCCTTATATATTTGGATGTTCATATTGCAATCTTCTTTTTGCATGCTTAAGTAGTTTTTAGGTGTAACAACAGACCGGTCTCAAGTTGGCTGAGCTATGATCCGCTTATTTGGTTGTACGTAGGAGAAGGCATAGTTAATTAGTATTCCGTTGTGATTTAGCAATATGATGTCACTCGAATCAATAATAATATGCTTCTTTAGAGCAGCATTTGACAACAGAGATACAGTCTTCTTTTTAAGGCAGATTCAAGGAAAATTTTCCTAGTATTTCTATTGCATGTCAAACGCCCCTTAGAGGCAAAAAACTTAATTATATATATATTTTAGAATTTTAATTACGTTCTTTAATTAGACTTCCACGTTATGAATCTAATTTTTTATTAGAAGTTGGTCCACGTTCTCTGATTATTTTGATGTGGCTTTCAATTTGTATGAACTTGACGGGTACATGTCTCTCTCACTTTTGATGGTTTTGTACCATAACACATACTTTTAGTTTAAGCGGCAATGCGCAGGAAAATTAGATAGGTCCCTTCCTTAATTAAATAGGAAACTATGTGACTGTGGGCCCTTAGTTCTTTTCAGAAAACGCTCATTATATAAGCATAAGCGAAATCAAGAGAGAGGCTTACTAGACCTTAGCAATATATAAGCTACAAGTAGGTGTCCCAACAAGTTTCACGCACCAATTCAACTCCTCTTCATTTCAAATGGTGCCCAACAGTGCGTGCTGTAAGAGACAGCGTCCCTTCCTAACTAGAGCCATTTTTGAGAATGTTCATAATAACATAGAATAATTTTTTGAAGTAAAAGGTCAGAGCACGGTAGGGAAAAACGAGTTTTCAAAACCCGGCCAGCCCCCACAGCGCCAAATTCATAAGAGAAGGCCCATCAATGGGATCCATATACATCCAAGAAACTTATCCAAATTTCCCGTTTTCCTTCTTTTTTTTTATAGGTATTTATCGACAAAGTTTTTTTTTTCAAGAAAATATTGGGAAAAACATGAAGTTTTTTTTTTTAAAATACAAAATGTTAGGTAAGAATACAGAAAATGAAAAAATAATAAGTATTATATTGCCTTTAAGATGTCATGTTAAATACATAAAACAAGAGAAAATAAAACAATGAAACAAAATTTGAAAAAAATAATATAAAATGACAAGCTCTATAGCTGGCCCAGCTTGAGCTCGAGTCTGACTTGTATTGAGAACATCTACCAGCTCATATATGATCTTTGAAAGTTCTCTACTTTTCAAAAAGGCAGTTTATTCTCTACTTTTCAAAAAGGCAGTTTATGAAAATTTTGAAACTAGGGTATGTTTTTCCAATATTACATAATCTTTGGGTCGATTTTGAAAGTTCGTTGAGAGGGAAGGTTGATCGAGCCCTGCCCGCCTCTTTCCTTCTTCAGCGCAGACAAAATTTCTTTCCGTTGGAACATAATTAAAATTCTTTTGTGTCCTCTCCCGTGGAGAAGGCTCGTCTTCCTCCTCTCGGAGAAGCTCTCCCGCATGCAGCTGCTCATTCTCGTAGCGCACGTCTTCCGCATCTCTGTCGAGGTAAGACGCAGGCTCGCCTCTTTCTATCGCGTTTTGTTTCCAAACTACCTGTGTTTCCTGTCTGCCTTTCCGCAAATCGCAGCCCTAATCGTCTACTTCGCCCTCGTAACCTAGGAAGGATCGTTTTAGATATGCTTTATCTTTGAAAAAGTGGATAATATTTGTTTCTAAGCTCAACTGATTGACTCATTGAATATCTTACGGTGGCCAAAATTTGTTGGATCTTTGTTGCCTTTTCTGTATTTGAGGAACATGTGATCACTATCCTCATTAGCTTGCTTACACATGACGGTAAGGGTTCTCCCTGAGGTTCAGACAAATCGCCGATTTGCAGAGGCAGACCCAGCTATGCATCCGGCTGCTCTCCTCTTTCCAAACCCTCTCCTCTTTTAAGTCTGGCCACTTCCATCTCCTCCGTATTAAAACGTGTCATATCATATCATAGAGCTCTTGGCTCCCTTCACTTTGAGCCCCGCATAGGATTTACGAAGTTGGACAAGTTTCATATACTAATAGGTAATTGAATTTAGAGAATTGTTGATTTTGTTGGAGAACGTGTGAAGGCTTCATTGGTTGTGACCCTTCATTCCAAAACTTCTTCACCATGCACCTCTTTATTTCGCACCCATTCAACAGACAGAGCGGTTTCAATAGTTGAAAAATTTGTGAGGATCAGTCCCTGCTCACCTTCAATGTTTAGCACCTGTGTTCGTGTTCATTGACAGTAGTCGTTAGCCGAAGAGATTATCCATCTTCATTCTTCATTCTACTCTCGTTGTGTATCATGACAAGAACCGGTAAGCATCTTACCGGTTTATATCTACGTGTGAACTTGTGCATGTGAATCTAGATCATTTCAACAATTGTTAGCATCTGTCTTCTTTGTTTGGAACCTTATGAGAGACCAGTAGATATCTGTCCACCTTACAGATCAACCAGGGACGGCGTCTACCGGTGGTCTCTCCCACATAGGGATCTCTCTTTTTGTCCCCTTAAGCTCCTTTATTTTATTAGAGACCCCATTGAAGCAGGAAATATGGTTAAACTGATGATAAAAAGATGATTCCTAATTGTCTTCTTTCTGCTCCTCTTCCCTTTAGTGATTATTAAATTGTCTCTTAATCGTTAAATACAGAAACCCCACCAGTGATCACTTTTTTTTTTTAGAATAAAAAAAAGCTATTGACCCACAGATCTCTTCTCACAGCGTTTCTGGCCTGTGACTCCGTTGTTAGGTACTGACAACGCTCAGTCACTAGCATTTGCTCTAGTAGCAGATTTTTACATCCAAAAGGGCACTTATATATATATATGCATATGTATACACAACAGAGCAAATATATGAATATGTTAATGTGAAAATAAACAAAAATTGAAGGGCTGATGTGGGCAGTTCATATGTGGCTCCATCACTGATTTGCGTTCAGTTCCAATCAGTATGGACAGCTTTTCCGTTTTTTCTCCTGATCTCATTCTAATGCATTTGTTTTGCGGTGTTACGATATGTTCGATGCCCTTTTAAAAATTTTGAAATTTTAATTAGAAGGCCGTTTTGATATTTTAAAGTGAACATAATAAACACAGTAAAATATTATTGGGCTGTATGATCAAAATATTAAAGTAAAAAAGACTGCATATTGTTAAAATCAATGCATTATAGCAGATGTGATCATCTCGCTATCGGCTAAGATAGGAATGCAGCCAAAATTGTTGTTGTCAGCCTGTGATCTATGGGTCACAACAACACCTTCCAGCTATGAACTAGCGTGCTTTGGAAAAGGGTCTGCTTACAACATGGATGTTATATGAATATCGGACTTTCATGCGTTGTCGTTTTTCTTTGTTGGTTGCTAAATAATTTTATCTGTTTAGTAATATTTGGGTCTGTCCTTTGTACTTCCTAGCATGGGCTTTTGCTTCAAATTGTATCGTTTCTTCTCCTATCCTTGCTTGGTTCTAAATATTGCTTAGATCTTTCCTATAATTCTGCTTTTCTTGTATTTGCAGTTATGACTTGTGACCTGATTTTGCTGATGGCGGGTCAAATTTGTCGTGAGAAAGGGAAGGCTCAATGAGGCAGCGCATTGTTGTAGATAGGCTTTAGCAGTCGTTATCTGGTATGCATTTTTTTCCTTTTTTTTTTTTCTTTTCCTTCTTAATTGGTGGACTGCACTTGTCTAAGACAGTCTTATTGTCAAAAAATGTTTCCCCTTAATGCAGCCCCAACTAATTGTCATAGTAACCTTTGGGAATACGATGAAGGTTCATGGTCCATTACAAGAAGTGAGTTACTTTGTTCTTTGAAAAGGAAATCTGTTTTCTATAAATTCTATAGAATAACATGGTGTGATTTTTTTGCTAATGTACTTTACATTTGGTTTTCTTTTTATTTGTATTATTCTTGCCCTGTGTGCTTGAGTGTTGTATGTTCATCTTGGGTGCAAGCATTTTGTGTTTTGATCTTTTTGCATGTGATTATAGTTTTCTGAATTTTCTGTGTTACCTTTAATAGTTTAATTAGAAAAAAATGTTTTTGAGAACTTTTATTCTGTTCTACATTGTATAGATATCAAAATTGTTCAAAAAATTCTGAATTTTGGTTTTCTAAAATCCTCTACTTCTGTAGAGTAAAAAAATCCTTGGTTTTCAGATCAGCTCTTTACAATATAATGTTTTTCTAACCCATATTTGTGAACCTGTTAGAAATCGAAAAGTCTGCCTTCGTTCTATATCCAAACACTTTTTGACTTTCGCTTTCTGCAGACAGCCTTACATTTAGAGTATAACAGTGTCCAATCCCATAGTTGTCATCATCATTTCCCTAATGATTTTACAAAAACCACTGCGTAGGACTGGTTTATCCTGGGTTTCGTTCAAGGAAAGAGAAGAACTTAACCTAAACCTCTTGCAAAAATTTCAATCAGTTGATGACCTAACATTTACGAGAACTTGTCACCCTTAAACCAACCTTTTATGTACAATATCATACTTTTGTGGGAAAGTTGGTGAAGTTCGTTATTCTACTCAGTCTACCCATCTTGTTTTGTATTCACCCCTCTCTTTAGGGAGTGGAGTTCATGCCTCCTAGTGACATACCATTTGATGTCAAGAACATTTGTAAAATATTTTTTTTTTAATTTTGTTTAAAAACATTTTAAAAATGTCTTTGCTCATAATGATATGTCTTTGCTTTACTCTTAGTATCTTCTCGAGTAGGAGAAACTTTCAAGTTTTTGTTGTCAATCGATGGAAGAGGAAAGCTGAAAAAATCCTAGATCTGAAAAATAAGGAAAACTCCTATGAAGATGAGAAAGTCATGACTAGGAAATGCTATTGACTCTGATGTTTAAACATTTACAAGGATTTAGCATGAAAATATACTGAGAGAGAAGCCACAATGCTCTGTAAGATCTTGGCAGGTAGCAAAATGAGTGTTGAGAGATGGGCTCGGGGCTTGTGTAGTTGTTCCTCTGAGTCAGTAATCAAGAGTACCGGGTAGACATATAGCTGATTTATGTCTATTTCGCGAAGATAATGACTTATGAACCTTTGGCTCGTCGAAAACCCGTAAGGTGAAGCGGGTTGGACACGTGACAAAGCTACACACAACCACCAAAGAGGTGGAGCTTCGTAATAGCCTTTGAGGTGGTGAGGTATTCCCTCAAAGGTGAAGGTCGGCCTAAAAAAAAAAAAGCAAAGGAAAAAAAAAATCAAAAGGCAAAAAGTTAAATGCAAAAGAAAGAAGGACAAAAAAAACTAAGAAAAAAAAAAGGTGCCTGCCAAGAGATAAAAGACATGAAGGCTGAACTCGCAGGAATTGAATGTAACGATCTTTCGTGGATGTGCGAATTTGGGGTCAATATCTGCTCCTTTTTTTGATTACCTAAGATGTTGAGGATGATTCCTTTATGTTCACATTTTGGAAATTGAAAGATATCCCTTCTAGAGGTTCGGCGACATTGATGCGAAATGAATCCTAGTCATTGTATGGTACTATGGGTAAATGAATGACGTATTATTTGCACAACACGAGCACTCAAGCTTATGAGTTAAAGTGATAATTTTGAACTATTTCAAAGTAAAAACTTGACATCTCTTGTTATGTTTCGAGGTTTTCTAAGTATAAGAGGAACTAACCAATCCCCTTCGGTCTTGAAAGGTGTTTGCCATTTCATTAACAAACCATTAGTCCGTTCATGGAATAGATGAAACTCTTCAAACCTAGTCCACTTATGCTGAATGTGACTATTTGTCCATCTTTTCCTTTGTCTTAGGAGAGGCAGATCATTTGGGAACCTGACCCATAATTTCATCTTAACCAAGTGTCTTCAATCCATTGAAGTGTCTTCAACCTGTTTTTCAATGGCATAACCCATACTTAGGGTTGAGGCTATCATGGAAGATCTCTTATTTGTTTTCAAAAGAACTGGTCAATTTTGAACTGTGACATTTTTTAAAAGTTCTATCCTTTGAAGTTGCATGAGTTTTGTTCCTGGCTTCATTTAATATTTGTCTTGGCTTGCTTGCAATACATGGTTTTGCAAAATGGGGTGGAGTTATTCTTCGTCATCACCAACTACCCTCACTTGCCTTTGCTTCGACAGCTGGGTGCTTCATAGTTTTGGACCAGGTTAGTATTCAGTTTCTTCTTGTGTCATGTTAGTTGAATGTTATGGATATTTGACTAGTATGTGTTTCTTTATCCATAAATAAGGACAGTATCCTACATTGGGGAAAAATTACGATATTATTGAATCTTTTCTCGTGTCACTCATTTAAGGCTGGCTGTTTGACCTACTCCGCATCGATTGAGGCTATTGCTTCCTCTTTCCCACAATCGAGATGTTTTTCCTACATTGGAGGAGAAGGTGAGCTGAGGTTGGTACAGAATTATGTCAGAATGCAAGTTTTTTAGTAATTAAAATGACACAGCTAATGTTTATTTCAAAATGTCGTGGAAAGCTTGTTTTTAGATTTGTTTTTGGTTTTTGATGTTCTTATCCATATGTTGTTGCTGTGAACTAGAAGGTGAACAGTGATAAATTTTTTTTTCCCAAGAATAATTCCTAACACATAATATGGCAAGCATTTTATGCATTGCATGAATTCGTGAACTTGATCCTAACGATTGATGATCACTAACCCACCGCCATTATATGAATACGTTTAAATATTTCATTTTCCTTTTGAAAATTTGATGATTATCATGTGGAGCATGATTTCTAACAATATACCAGTCCCAGTTCTCACAGAAATACAAAATGTAAGAAATTTATTAGTGCGATAACCAAGAAGATGAGGCCCGCTAGCTACGAACTGAGTGTAAAGAATGCATCTGGTAACATCCAGCAGCTTGATGGACTCAATATCTTGTATCACTTTGTTTTAACAAAATTAAGTTGTAGTCCAACCTTAAACAAGGATTATTCAAGAAACCCCAATCAGAAACATGTTAAATCAAACTTGCATCTAATTGGAACCCCATGATTTAGATGTGAGATACATGAATTTGAGATCAGACTTCTTTTTCTACCTTACATTAAGTATGCGAATATAAAATAATCACTTTTAGCCAACAGATCCTTAGCTTGATGCACCACTATCCATCTTTTGCCACCTAAGCTTGTGACTTTAAGATAGCTTCGTGTACTTCGTTACACAACCAAAACATTGTCAAGGTGATACGGATTAATTTACAGGAGATCTATAATAAGACAAAATCAGAATAGAGCATTATAACATACAATTCCATTTTTTTTTTTAAGTTTGGCATACCCACAAAACATACTTGGCGTTATTAACCATGGTTGGGAAAAGATGCGATCCCTATAAAAAAATTACTCCTCTCATTTTGGCTAGTTTGAGAAAGTAAACTACGACTCGTCGGAACAAAGATTCTTCTCACAAATTGCAAGTTAATTCCCACAAATATCATTTACGAATTTTAAAAGGTCTTTCTCTAATAATACGCCAAAGTTATTTTTCTCACGTAGCTCGACTAGGACCTCGATGGCCTTGATGTAGGCTGCGCGGCAGAGCTGGATCTGCTGCCCGCCCCCCGCTAGCCCGGTCAGATCATTCTTGGTCTCGCCGTCGCGCTGAAGCACTCGAACCGCGGGAGCTTGACGCCGGCGACGTTCTCCTGACGGGATCGAACCTTCAGCGTCGCGGATCGGACGTTCTCGAGGACGACGTGCTTGACATTATCGCCGGCGACATGCTTAGCCTCCGTGAGGGCGAAAGCGGATGTCTTCATGATGTCGCCCATCGACTCCTTGGCCGAGACGATCTTCTTCAGGATCCGCCAGAACTGAACGGTCAGGGCGTCGCTCTTCTTTTTGAGTAGGGCGTGGCCCCTCGTGGCACCGATTAGGCGGGCCTTCATGACCCACCCCGAGCATCGTCACCGTCGGAACGACGTTGAGCCTCTGACCCTGGCCGGCCATCTTCCTGACGATACCTAAACCCTAGCCTATATCGGAACGATTCCGAACAAGAAGAACACAAATCCCTTTTATATTTACACCCAAAGAATCCCAAAATCACGATTCTTTCAATCTAATTGCAGAGAAACCCTATAATCGATCGGACGGAGTACCTTCTCTGTTCTCCAACCCAAAGTTTTTTATGAGATGATAGAAACACGATCTACAATCCAACCTCAAGCGCAAAATGCAAAAAACCGCCGCGATTAGCACGGTCGATCCTTCCTCTTCTGCCGCTTTTGATCTTTAATCGGCGGAGCACTCCAAGAAGGGGGCTCGCCGGAAACACTTCCCCTCACGTTCTATGGGCTTTGCTACTTTTCCCTTCAGAACCCAGAAAATTGCATCGTTTCCAAGATGAGTCCTGTACACGTATGCGTTTCGAAGGCGACAACGTCACCCGTGAGGACAAAAGTGAAAAGCAAATTCTGTGGTCCGTTAACCGAATACTGCTTCCGAGTTCGGACCCTCCCCGAGGACCTTTTGCGACAAGAAACGTAAATCTCAGTTGCCTCTCAGCAATCTGTCGTTTCTTCAGGCGATTCAGGTTGAAGGTCTCCTTCGATCGCCCTATAAAAACTGTGACTCTCTTGGCACAATCTTAGTACTGATATACTTAAGTTAACTTGTCAAATTAAAGAAAAGATCAAAGGAAGTATCATGTTAGGGGCTAACTTTTGGCCATAATTTTAAAAAATGATGGGACTAAAAAAACTCTCCAGTTTGAATGACGGTATCTTGAAAGAGCTTCTACTTCAATTTCAATATAGTCTTTTAATTTTAAACATAGTCTTTGTTAAGTTATAAACAAATAAGAATAAGACTGTCATCTTCTTTATGCTAATATTAGGAGCCAAAGAGGCAAAACTTGCTACCACTTTGAGGATTTGACATGGGAAATGGGGAGATTTGCCCAATCCAGTTGAGATCAATATATGATATTTATCTAGACCTAAATCTGATGTGTATCCAAATTTTAATCCAGCCAGACATTATTCAAATATGAATTGGAACCTAATCCAATCAGATTTCATTTATTGAATTCCAATCTGAATTTGATCTGATTTCTTAACAGAATTTCAATTTGTTTTCTTGTTTTCCATGTATGATGTATTTGAAGCCGCTTGGTTGGAAATCAGATCTAAATTAGATTGTTGGCATCGTTGGCGATAATAAGAAATTGCGGCCAGCTGATCCTTGTTGACACGTTGAAACGGCATTTCAGAAGCAAAGATTAATAGTGCAGCTCCAAGAGGCTTCTTTTGCTAATGAATTCCTCAGCTTATTTTGATCTTAAAGAAAGGCATCCGAAAATAAGAAAAATGCAAATGCGATATTTACTTTGCAGCTTATAAGAGGCACACTGCATATACGAATTCCAAAAAATAAATGAAATTTTTTTGTCCTCATAAATTGAGAAACTTCGATCTTTATTCTTCCAAGTACATGGGAACTCTGTCAGTATAAAGAAGACCCTACCTGGCCAGAGTCCTTCATTTGGTTTATTGTGTTGTTACCAGGGCACTTGAGCAAGAGTATTTTATCATACTGCTCACGATACGAACCAAAGCATCCCCCTTAACCTGCCCCCATATCCAGAGCTGCATTCTTCTTCACTTCTTAGTAATAATGAAGGTCATACATAGTTATTTATTGATTGACAAAAGCACACAGGTTCCTAAAACCCCAGCATATTCCATTTTTATGGATAACATGAGCATACTAAGTATGATGTGTTTCAGTTCATATTTCATAAATTATAAAGTAGGTACAATAATATTCTTTTTGTCTAATGCAAAACCAATTTAGCTGACTTTAAATAGGCCGATTCACGGACCAGGCAATCAGGATGGTCCATTTGAGAATTCGATTTTGACAACACCATCGCCATCCATTCCATCTAATTCACGTCAAACACACATCATAACAAATTTTAAGTGTTATTTATTTGTCGAATTTTGTCATTCCCACAACGTATTCCTTGATTTTTATGGACAGCGAGTTATTTTGGTTCCATTTTTGTATTTCGTAGCTAATCTTAACGAGCACGCCAGTTTTGGACTTAACCGCCTTTCCGTTCCACTACTTGGCAACTTCCCTATTTTGGACGGACAGCTGTGCTGGTATCCTTTTGTTTTATTTGCCGACTTCGAAGTTGGGCGGCGATCTTGAATGTTTCGCGGGTAAAGCCATTGCCGCGGGAGAGTGAGAGCAGAAGACCGCTTTCTTGAAATCCAATGCCGCGGGAGAGAGAGAGTGAGAGCAGAAGGCCCGCTTTCTTGAAAGCCACTGCCGCGGGACAGAGAGAGCAGAAGGCCTCTTTCTTGAAAGCCGATGCCGCGGGAGAGGGAGATAGCCGCAGAGCGAGAGAGAGAGAGAGCCCGCACTGGTCGTTGTCGTGGGTGGGGCTTGTGGTTTCCAGCAGAGGCAGAGCCGGTGGAATGCAACGAGCTTTTCCGGCTTCGGGGACCCCTTTGTCAGGTTCCTTGGGTTTGTGAATTCGACGACCCTAATCTCGAAATCGCTTGCAGCCGACGAAGGGCATCAAAGATCGGCTGATCGGCAGCCCTAAACCTTCTCAGATGAACCCCTTCGCAGCCTACTCGCCTCCTTGGCAGCCATCGAAGGGTCTGGTTTTGAGGTAATGTTTGTTTCTTCCTTCTTTCCTTCATACCCAAACCATTGACCATTAAATGAACTACTCTTTTCTACCCTCTTACGTTTCCATCTCATTCATGTTGTTTGCTATTTTTTCTGTTGAACCTTTTTCTTTCGTCTCATCGGAATACAATTTTTTTCCTGCGGATGCATCATTTTGCTCGATTCTCTGTAGTTGCAGTAGAGTTTTTGTGCTCTGTTAAGTTCCTTCCGTGAACCCACGAACGATGATTCGCTTGGCTGATTTGTATTTGATTTCCTTTGTTTCTCTTGTATTTCTCATTTATTTCATAACTTTCATCCAATGTTACGTTCATAGTTTTCCTCAATTATCTTATTAGTTTGAGAGCTTTTCCATGGATGACATTAATGTTAGTTGAATGTTGCTGAAAACCACGCTCTCAAGGCTTTCTTTTACCCCCTTTTGAGTGTGTATCGGTTCGTTCACTGAATTCGTGTCTGGGTTTTGTATCTGCAGTGGCTTTGATTGTTATAAGGTGTGGTGCTTGGATGATGGCTTTGTTTGTATGATTTTTCTATCGAATGTCTAGAAGTTGAATTGCTTTATATCTAAATTATGTTAGTTTTCATCTATTTTCGTCTTCTTCATTCCCAAACTTCTATTTTACAGTGACTGTTTTTGAAGCTTTTAAACTTTTAATTTGATTGCATGAGGCACATGGTTCGTGCCTCAAGGTGGACGAGTTGTATGTTACTTCTTGACGTGGAACCAGATTTAGTATTAGAGTTAATAAAGGACATTTTTCCTGATTCTCTTCCTTCATTGTCAACATGGAATCAACGGTAGTTTGAATCTAATACATCTGACACCATCTCTAGATGTGATCTAACATATCTCGATTGTGGGTGTTTTCTTAGTTGTCGTAGTCTCATTCCTGGATGTGTTAATCACCAAAATCTACCGATAACCTAGGAGATCTGGCGATCTTGGATCTGATCAGTTGCAACCACAATGCAGCAATGCCTCTTTCTCTTGAATGCCTAGGTAAATCTAAAACTTGTGGACATTGTGTATATGGGCACATATCTGATGCGTTGCTGTTGGAAAACTCAGATGGGGATCAGAGCATTCGTGGTGGAAAAGAAATCTAAAGTATGTCTGATTGTGGGTGTGGAGAAGGAGATCTATTGTGGGTCTGATCGTAAGTCTTGTAGAAGAACATGCTATTGGAAGGTGAAGTGTTCAATTCTTTTTTTTTTGGGTGGAAATATTCACAGTCTCAGACCATATATGAAGTTGTCTGGTCCCTGTCTATATGTTTTTGAATTTGTTGATGCCTCAATATTGATTGTTGTGAAGTTGTTTGCATCTGATTTTTTTTTAAGCTTTTTTATCATAGATGAAGCTTGTTGTATTTTGACTTCTAAGTAGTAGAATGACTTATTTGATATTTTTTACTGCTTTCTAAGGTTAGATTAGTTAGTTAGTTACATATAAGTTTTGAATATAGTCAGTTACATGTAGATTCACACACATCACGTTTATAGACTCACTTTTATACTTGCTTGAGTTGTTATGGTGATTGCATGAAAATGAGCAAGTGGATAGGTGCTAGTTCTGTTTTGAGCTTTCATTTTGTTAAAGTTTGTTAGTATGTTTTTTGTTGTTCCTGGGTGCTTGCATGTTTTTGAGTAGCTTGTGCATCTTTCTAGCCATAAAAAACAGAAAAGAAAAGCCATGGTTTCCAACCTATATATTCTATTCTTCAACAGAAGGTTGTTTGAGATTTAAATTCATTTAAAAGTGTTGAATCTGGTTGAAAATTTCTAATTTTGGTTTGGGCATATTTTATTTGCTTAAAACAAAGACCTAAGGCTACTTAAGTAAAATATTTTCAGAAGAATCCCCATTTTAACATGTTGATTTCAAAATATCAAAACAAAGAAAGCTTGTCGATGTAACAGAATAGAGGCTTTCTGAACACATTTCAGAAGGTTGAAGTTTGCACTCTGGGCTCATTTTTTGGTCAGTAACTTTCTAAATACTTCTGGGAAGTGTGCCAAAAAGTTCGGAATTCTTGGAGTTGCAGAAAGAGAGAGATTGAATTTTTGGCAAAAGCCATGTTTCTTCTCTGTAAAAACAGAATTATGTTTTCCTTGTTTTCTAAATCAAATTCCTTGATTTTTAATTTTCTGTAGTTTTTTTTATTCTCTTGTTTTCTTTAGGAGAATTATCTTTTATTTCATATTTTTGGTGGATTTTAGGACATCTATGTCTTTGTAATTTTGTTGCATTACAGAACTTGTCATTAATTGTAACTTATGAAAGTGCAGGGTGGCCAAGGGTGAAAATATTTACTCGGTTTATTTCTTGTTTGCTTGCTTGTGGTGCATTTTCATTTGTAGTATTGTTAGCACTGTTCATGGCTAGCAAAAGTTATTTTGTTGTCAACTCGCTGAGTTAGGACTATGGCTTGTCCTTTCACAGGAGGTAGGCTAGGCTAGAAGCCATAAGTACGAACTGGGCCATACACCAAGTGTACTCATAGTGTATGCTAGGGCAAAAAACTTTAGGAAGAATTCTTCATCAATTTGAATCGGAAGCAAAAAGTGTCATGATAAGACAAGGACACTCAAAAAGCCTTCCGATTTAAAGTAAAGAAGGTGTTGCTAATAATGGGAACATTGTAACGTTGAGATTCACACAAAATCCACGACCCTAGATCCATCCAGTCAAAGAATACTTTGTTCATGCATCCTGAAACAAAACCCTGCTATTAGAAGACCTAAGATTGCAACATACAACTATGAGGTTGAACCCCATTTAATTCAGATGTTACCATCATTTGATGGGTCCTCTCATGAGGATCACTGCGAGGATTGCTACGAACACTTTGATGAGTTCTTCGACATTTGTTTCATCATTCAGATGAACAATTTTGGAAAGGAGACCTTCAAGTTCATAATCAGTTTTTCTGGTTTTCAATGCTCTTACATTTCAAACTGTTTTTAGTTTACAAAATTTACAACTTTCACAAGTTTTGAAAACTCTGACATTTTACAGGTAAAAAAATGAGGATTTTAATAAGCTTAACGCATTTGTCAATTTTTGAACATTTTGGAAGTATGGTTTCAACATGTAAAATTTTTTTCTTTTAGAGATCTTTCGGAAATTATTTCGACCTGTTTAAAGCTACGATTATCTTGAGTTTTTTTTTTTTTGCATTATTTTTTCTAAACATGATAACAATCGCTTTTGTTTTACAAGATTTTTTACATATTTTTATAATGACTACAGACTTTTTGACGAATTTCAAAGTACCCTTTTTGGAAATTTCAAAAGCTTGATAATTTTTGAAAAAATTTCGAATGTTGTTTCTAACTTATAAAACTTTTGAACCTTTTGTGTGATTTTGACAATGGTTTCAGCTTTTGTAAGTTGCCCCGTTTTTTAACATTTTTTGTGAAACTTTTAAACTGTTTGAAATTCTTAAAAGTGTAGCCCATTCTTTAATTTCTTAAAAAAATTTCAAGTCTCTTGAAAATTTTTCTCGTTTTACAAAAATCTTGCATTTTTACAACTTTTTACAAGGGAGATAAACTTTTTCACTAACTTGACAAATTTTAGTGGAAAATTTTTAAGCATTTTTCAAACTGTTTTAAATTTACAAGGCACATGACTTTCACAGGTTTTGCGACTCTAACCTTATAAGTAAAGTCTTAAAATCTTAAGAGATTGATACATTTCGATTTTTGAAATTTTTTAAAGTGTTGTTTTCGTAACAAAAGTTTTCTAAACATTTTGATGACTTTTACAATTGTTTGGGGGTTTTATAAGGTATGACACTTTTAAAAGTTTTGGCTAAACGTTTGCGCAAATGTGACCTTCGTAAAAATTTTCTAGTTTCCAAAGCTCATGCATTTCAAACTCTTTTTCATTTATAAAAGCCACAATTTTCACGAGTTTTGTAGACAAAAAGATTTCAAGAGTAATATCTTAAAAAAACTTTAAAATCTTTAAATGCTATTCAGTTTTTCAAAGTTTTTGCAAGGGCAACTTTCAACACCTCCGGGTCAGATCAGACCGCTGATCCAAATTCCCTGACACCTTCTATCATCTTTCCTTGACATTTTCTATCATTTCTATGATATTCTTTCTCATCAAATAAATGTTGGACTTGTGACTGACGGTTTGAGAAGTTGATTATGGACTATTTGAGAAAAGGAGAAGCATACTATATGAAGAGTTTGTGATCTACAATGATTCTTTGGACTATTTTGCTAAGAAGATTGATATAAATATTTGAATCATGGATTAGGAGATCCCTAAGTTGGATAATTATCTTTGATGTTCCCCATTCATAGATTTTGTATTGAATATTTCATATGTAATAAGTGTGCATGGAAAATTAAAATACTTATCTTTGGGGCAATGATCATTTTTATTACTTATGACTTTTCAACTTGTTTATGGGAAGCTTAGGAGATCGCCCACACGATGCAGAAAAGTGGATTGTAGATCGCGATCATTGACATAAATCCAAACCCAAGTACAACATCTAAATAAGATCATATTAGACCTGTGATTTAGACTCTAGTTGCGAACACCTAAAGCCGGACAGATGAGACCTCTGTTTCGGACCCATGACCTAAGTTTCAACATCTATACCGGATCAGATGAGACCCTTGATCGATCCAAATTCAACATCTTAATTGAATCAGATTCAGCCTCTAACCCAAATCATGGTTCCAAATCAAAATCCAACACCTAAGACGAATCAGATTAGACACCTGATTCAAACCGAGGTTTTAAATATGAGATCAACAGCTTATCCGAGTCAGGTCAGATCTCTGATCCAAAGTCCCAATACGACATCGTGTATCATTGGTATGAAATTGTTTGTCATCAAATAAATGTTGGATGTATGACTGGTGGTTTGGGAAGTTGATTGTTGACGATTTTAGACAAAGTGATGTATACTATGTGAACAATTGATGATATTCAATTGTTCTTTGGACAATGTTGTCAAGAAGAGTGATGTAAATATTTGAATCAAATTTGGATATTTCAATCGTGGAAAATTATCTTTGATGTCTCTCGCAAGATTTTGTATTTCATATTTTGTATGCTATAATTGTAATTGGCAGATTGAAATCTTTGTTCATTGAACAAAGGTCACTCTCACATTACTCATGTCCATTGAACTTGTTTGTTGGGTTGCTTTGGAGACCACTCACAGGATGCTCAAAAAGTGTATCATGATAAACCCCGAACAACAAAGGAGAATGCAGTTCCATGAGACTTGTTGAAACAACATGCGGAACGTCAAGTTACAAATGTCAATTAGATGCAATTGAAATAAATAGCTGACTGGTTGATACGACCAATGCATGGCCAACTAGATGCATTGGTATAGTGGCTAGTTATTGGAGGTTATACATAATACCAAAGAAAGGTCAATGAAAAGCAAACAATATTACAAAGTGCGCTAAAGGGATGTGATGTAAATGTTATGTGATGTTCTGATTTTGAGCGCAAAAGATACGATGAACCCCGTGCAACAATAGGGAAAGCAGTTCTGTGAGACCTCAGAACTGCTCTACGATCTTGATGAAAGAACAAGCGCAACATCAAGTTAAAAATGTCAATTACATGCAATTAAAGTAGAGGACGGATTGGTTGACACGACCAATTCATGGCCAAGTAGATGCATTGGTATAATGGTCAGTTTTAGGAGGTTATGTTCAAGACAAAAGGAAAGCCAATAAAAAACATACAATACTAGACAAGTGCGCGAGAGGATGTGGTGTAAATGACGTGTGATCATCTCATTTTGAGCACAAAACCCCTTTGAGCACAAAAGATACGATGGACCCTCTTGGACAAAAGGGAAAACAGCCCTTTGAGACCTAGGAACTGCTATAAGATCTTGATGAAACAACATGTCCACGATCTAGTTATTAATGTAAATTAGATGCAATTGAAATAAATGGTTGACTGGTTCACACGACCAATGCATGGCCAACTAGATGCATTGGTATAATGGTCAGTTTTAGGAGGTTATGCTTAAGACAAAAGGAATTCCAATAAAAAACATGCAATACTAGACAAGTGCACCAAGGGATGTGATGTAAATGATGTGTGATCATCTCATTTTGAAGACAAAAGTTATGATGGACCCTGTTGGACAAAAGGGAAAGCAGTCCTTTGAGACCTGAGAACTGCTCTAAGATCTTGATGAAACATGTCCACGATCTAGTAATTATTGTCAATTCGACCAATGCATGGTCAACTAGAAGCATTGTTAAAATAGTCAGTTTTAGGAGGTTATGCTTTACACAAAAGGAAAGTCAATGAAAAGCATGCAATAGTAGAAAAGTACGCTCAAGGGATGTGACGTAAATTACATGTGAGTCTCATTTTGAGCGCAAAAGATACGATGAACCCCGTACAACAAAAGGGAAAACAGTTTTGTGAGAACTGTGAACTGCTGTAGGATCTTGATGAAGCAACATGCGGAACATCAAGTTAAAAATGTCAATTAGATGCAATTGAAACAAATAACTTACTCGTTGACACCACCAATTCATGGCCAACTAGATGCATCAGTATAATGGTCAATTTTAGGAGGTGTGATGTGATGTAAATGTTATGTGATGGTCTAATTTTGAGCGCAAAAGATACGATGAACCCCGTTTAACAGATGGGAAAGCGGTCCTGTGAGACCTGGGAAATGGCCAATGCATGACCAACTTGATGCATTGGTATAATAGTCGGTTTTAGGTGGTTATGTGTACTCATCTCATTGTGAGAGCAAAAGATGCCCGTGAGACCTCGGAACAGTGCAAGCATCTTGATGAAGCAACGTCTCATCCATCATGTTAAAAATGCCAATTGAATGCAATTGAAGTAAATGACTTATTGATTGACACTGTCAATGCATGACCAACTTGATGCATTGGTATAATTGTCAGTTTTAGGAGGTTATGTGTGATCATCTTATTGTGACCGCAAAAGATGCGATGAACTTTGCACAAATTAGGGAAAACAATCCCGTAAGACCTGGGAACAACACAAGCATATTGATGAAACAACGTCCCCTCCATGTAGTGAAAACTGACAATTGAACGCAATTGAAGTAAATGACTGACTGAATGACACCGTCAATGCATGACCAACTTCATGCATTGGTATAATAGTCAGTTTTAGGTGGTGATGTTTGATCATCTCATTGTGAGTGCAAAAGATGCGATGAACCCTGTGCAACAAGGGGGGAAACAATCCCGTGAGACTTGGGAACAACACAAGCATCTTGATGAAGCAACGTACCATCCATCATGTTAAAAATGCCAATTGAATGCAACTGAAGTAAATGACTGACTGATTGACACTGTCAATGCATAACCAACGCGATGCATTGGTATAATTGTCAGTTTTAGGAGGTTATGTGTGATCATATTATTGTGACCGCAAAAGATGCGATGAACTTTCTACAAGAATAGGGAAAACAATCCCGTGTGGGAACAACACAAGCATCTTGATGAAACAACGTTCCCTCCATGTAGTGAAAACTGACAATTGAACGCAATTGAAGTAAATGACTGACTGAATGACACCGCAATGCATGACCAACTTGATGCATTGGTATAATAGTCAGTTTTAGGTGGTGATGTTTGATCATCTCATTATGAGCGCAAAAGATGCCCGTAAGACCTTGGAACAACACAAGTATATTGATGAAACAACGTCCCCTCCATGTAGTGAAAACTGACAATTGAACGCAATTGAAGTAAATGACTGACTGAATGACACCGCCAATGCATGACCAACTTCATGCATTGATATAATAGTCAGTTTTGGGTGGTTATGTGTGATCATTTCATTGTGAGTGCAAAAGATGCGATGAACCCTATGCAACATGGGGGAAAACAATCCCGTGAGACCTGGGAACAACACAAGCATCTTGATGAAGCAACGTGCCCTCCATCCAGTGAAAACTGACAATTGAATGCAATTGATGTAAATGGCTGACTGATTGACACCGCGAATGCATGACCAACTTGATGCATTGGTATAATAGTCAGTTTTAGGACGTTATGTGTGATCATCTCATTGTGAGTGCAAAAGATGCGATGAACCCTGTGCAACAAGGGGGGAAACAATCCCGTTTGACCTGGGAACAATGCAAACATCTTGATGAAGCAACGTCCCATCCATCATGTTAAAAATGCCAATTGAATGCAATTGAAGTAAATGACTGACTGATTGACACTGTCAATGCATGACCAACGCGATGCATTGGTATAATTGTCAGTTTTAGGAGGTTATGCGTGATCATCTTATTGTGACCGCAAAAGATGCGATGAACTTTGCATAACAATAGGGAAAACAATCCCGTGAGACCTGGGATCAACACAAGCATCTTGATGATGGACCGTCCCCTCAATCAAGTTAGAAATGTCAGTTGAATTCAATTTAAATAAACGACTGACTGATAGACACAACCAATGCGTGGCCAACTTGACGCATTGGTATAATGGTCAATTTTATGAGGTTATGTGATAATCTCATTATGAGCGCAAAAGATGCCCGTGAGACCTGGGAACAACTCAAGCATCTTGATGAAGCAACGTCCCATCCATCATGTTAAAAATGTCAATTGAATGCAATTGAAGTAAATGACTGACTGATTGACACCGCCAATGCATGACCAACGCGATGCATTGGTATAATTGTCAGTTTTATGGGGTTATGTGTGATCATCTCATTGTGGGTGCAAAAGATGTGATGAACCCTGTGCAACAAGAGGGGAAACAATCCTGTGAGACTTGGGAACAACACAAGCATCTTGATGAAACAACGTCCCCTTTATGTAGTGAAAACTGACAATTGAACGCAATTGAAGTAAATGACTGACTGAATGACATCGCCAATGCATGACCAACTTCATGCATTGATATAATAGTCAGTTTTGGGTCGTTATGTGTGATCATTTCATTGTGAGTGCAAAAGATGCGATGAACCCTATGCAACATGGGGGAAAACAATCTCGTGAGACCTGGGAACAACACAAGCATCTTGATGAAGCTACGTGCCCTCCATCCAGTGAAAACTGACAATTGAATGCAATTGATGTAAATGGCTGACTGATTGACACCGCGAATGCATGACCAACTTATGCATTGGTATAATAGTCAGTTTTAGGAGGTTATGTGTGATCATCTCATTGTGAGTGCAAAAGATGCGATGAACCCTGTGCAACAAGGGGGGAAAGAATCCCGTGAGACCTGGGAACAATGCAAGCATCTTGATGAAGCAACGTCCCATCCATCTTGTTAAAAATGCCAATTGATTGCAATTGAAGTAAATGACTGACTGATTGATACTGTCAAAGCCAGACCAACGTGATGCATTGGTATAATTGTCAGTTTTAGGAGGTTATGTGTGATGACCGCAAAAGATGCGATGAACTTTGCATAACAATAGGGAAAACAATCCCGTGAGACCTGGGATCAACACAAGCATCTTGATGATGCACCGTCCCCTCAATCAAGTTAAAAATGTCAGTTGAATTCAATTTAAATAAATTAATGACTGATAGACACAACCAATGCGTGGCCAACTTGACGCATTGATATAATGGTCAATTTTATGAGGTTATGTGTGATAATCTCATTATGAGCGCAAAAGATGCCCGTGAGACCTGGGAACAACTCAAGCATCTTGATGAAGCAACGTCCCATCCATCATGTTAAAAATGCCAATTGAATGCAATTGAAGTAAACGACTGACTGATTGACACCGCCAATGCATGACCAACTTGATGCATTAGTATAATTGTCAGTTTTAGGAGGTTATGTGTGATCATCTCATTGTGAGTGCAAAAGATGCGATGAACCCTGTGCAACAAGGGGGGAAACAATCCCGTGAGACCTGGGAACAACACAAGCATCTTGATGAAACAACGTCCCCTCCATGTATGAAAACTGACAATTGAACGCAATTGAAGTAAATGACTGACTGAATGACACCGCCAATGCATGACCAACTTGAGGCATTGGTATAATAGTCAGTTTTAGATGGTTATGTGTGATCATCTCATTGTGAGTACAAAAGATGCGATGAACCCTGTGCAACATTGGGGGAAACAATCCCGTGAGACCTGGGAACAACACAAGTATCTTGATGAAGCAACGTCTCCTCCATCCAGTGAAAACTGACAATTGAATGCAATTGATGTAAATGGCTGATTGATTGACACCGCCAATGCATGACCAACTTGATGCATTGGGTATAATAGTCGGTTTTAGGAGGATATGTGTGATCATCTCATTGTGAGTGCAAAAGATGCGATGAACCCTGTGCAACAAAGGAGGAAACAATCCTGTGAGACCTTGGAACAATGCAAGCATCTTGATGAAGCAACGTCCCATCCATCATGTTAAAAATGCCAATTGAATGGAATTGAAGTAAATGACTGATTGATTGACACTGTCAATGCATGACCAACGCGATGCATTGGTATAATTGTCAGTTTTAGGAGGTTATGTCTGATCATCTTATTGTGACCGCAAAAGATGCGATGAACTTTCCACAACAATAAGGAAAACAATCCCGTGAGACCTGGGAACAACACAAGCATCTTGATGAAACAACGTCCCCTCCATGTAGTGAAAACTGACAATTGAACGCAATTGAAGTAAATGACTGACTGAATGACACCGCCAATGCATGGCCAACTTGATGCATTGGTATAATAGTCAGTTTTAGGTGGTGATGTGTGATCATCTCATTGTGAGAGCAAAAGATGCCCGTGAGACCTAGGAACAACTCAAGCGTCTTGATGAAGCAACATCCCATCCATCATGTTAAGATGCCAATTGAATGCAATTGAAGTAAATGACTTGAGTGATTGACACCACCAATGCATGACCAAGTTGGTGCATTGGTATAATTGTCAGTTTTAGGAGGTTATGTGTGATCATATCTTTTTGAGTGCAAAAGATGCGATGAACCCTGTGCAACAAGAGGGAGAACAATCCTGTGAGACTTGGGAACAACACAAGCATCTTGATGAAACAACGTCCCCTCCATGTAGTGAAAACTGACAATTGAACGCAATTGAAGTAAATGACTGACTGAATGACACCGCCAATGCGTGACCAACTTGATGCATTGGTATAATAGTCAGTTTTAGGTGGTGATGTGTGATGATCTCATTGTGAGAGCAAAAGATGCCCGTGAGACCTGGGAAAAACTCAAGCATCTTGATGAAGCAACATCCCGTCCATCATGTTAAGAATGCCAATTGAATGCAATTGAAGTAAATGACTGACTGATTGACACCACCAATGCATGACCAACTTGATGCATTAGTATAATTGTGAGTTTTAAGAGGTTATGTGTGATCATATCATTGTGAGTGCAAAAGATGCGATGAACCCTATGCAACAAGAGGAGAAACAATCCTGTGAGACTTGGGAACAACACAAGCATCTTGATGAAACAATGTCCCCTCCATGTAATGAAAACTGACAATTGAACGCAATTGAAGTAAATGACTGACTGAATGACACCTCCAATGCATGATCAACTTGATGCATTGGTATAATAGTCAGTTTTAGTAGGTTATGTGTGATCATCTCATTGTGAGTGCAAAAGATGCGATGAACCCCGTGCAACAAGGTGGGAAACAATCCCGTGAGACCTTGGAACAATGCAAGCATCTTGATGAAGCAACATCCCATCCATCATGTTAAAAATGCCAATTGAAGTAAATGACTGACAGATTGACACTGTCAATGCATGACCAACGCGATGCATTGGTATAATTGTCAGTTTTAGGAGGTTATGTGTGATCATTTTATTGTGACCGCAAAAGATGCGATGAACTTTCTACAAGAATAGGGAAATCAATCCCGTGAGACCTGGGAACAACAGAAGCATCTTGATGAAACAACGTCCCCTCCATGTAGTGAACTCCATGTAGTGAAAACTGACAATTGAACGCAATTGAAGTAAATGACTAACTGAATGACACCGCAATGCATGACCAACTTGATGCATTGGTATAATGGTCAATTTTATGAGGTTATGTGATAATCTCATTATGAGCGCAAAAGATGCCCGTGAGACCTGGGAACAACTCAGGCATCTTGATGAAGCAACGTCCCATCCATCATGTTAAAAATGCCAATTGAATGCAATTGAAGTAAATGACTGACTGATTGACACCGCCAATGCATGACCAACGCGATGCATTGGTATAATTGTCAGTTTTATGGGGTTATGTGTGATCAGGCGAGGTAAAGGAGCGGTATGATAGTCTCGTCTCGGAGAAGGATGCACTTGAACTCCGCGTTCGGGAACTAATGGATTCCGCCAGGAGATTGTCATCGGAGAAATCGGCTCTCGAACGTGATATGTCTGAGTTACGTATGTCACGTGAAGATCTGGAGAAGGAGATCCAGGAGTCGAAGCAGAAGATGGAGTCGCTTGAATCGGAAATGCTGAGCCTGAAAGCGGATAAATCAGCAGCGGTGAGCCGGTTTGAGGCGGTTCAAGCTGAGAAGGATGCACTTGAAATGCGGATGCTCGAAATGACGGACTCCGCCAGCAATTTATCGGCGGAAAAATCTGTTCTCGAACGTGAATTGTCTGAATTGCGTACATCGCGGGAAGTTCTGGAAATAGCGATCTGTGAACTGAAGCAGAAAACTCAGTCGCTTGAATCAGAGTTGTCAAGCCTAAGGGCGGAGATATCAGCAGCCGATAACAGGTTCGAGGCGGTTCAGGCTGAAAAGCTGGCTGTGGAGGAGAGATTGGAGGAAGTGACCAGGGAATCGGACGAAGTACGAGCGGAACATCACCGTCTCGTCTCGGACAGGTCAACTTTTGAAGCCCGGATCAAGTCACTGGAGGGCGAGGTTGCGAACTCCTTCGCAGACATAAGAAGGCAAATTCATGTTGTGAATGGTCCCAAGAAAGCGCCAATCACAGACATAAGAAAACCTATGACCAAATGGAACTCTGCTGGTAGATCAAATATGATGTGGGCGTCGTCCATCTCAAAAGATTGACGGTCTGAAAATCGGACATGCCTCTAGTCCTGTGCTTTAAAATGTTTTGAAGATGTCCAAGTGAAAAAGTTGCAGCTTTTCCTATAAAATTATAGATTGAGTACCACAAGATAGATGTTTGCTGGCATACGCTCTCTAGGGATGCAAACGAATGGGAATCCGGTTAAGTCTAAACATTTACCTTTACCAGTTGTAGCCTCATTACATTCTTTCTTGAACCTGCAGCTCTTGGATTGGATGAGCTACTTAATTTAAGGCAAGAACTAGTTCCTATTGGCAAAATATCCACCTTTTTTTCATATGCCATTTGGTTATACAATCCTTCTAGTGAAGCTCAAGCTTGAATCTCGTCAAGCTCCAATAATCCTAATGTTCGTTTGGATATGAGGCGGTTTTGCCGGTGAATGACAGGTTCGAACAAAAGTGAGACGAATGGAGGGAGAGTAAGAGAGAAGAGCATCTTCCGAGTAGATCTCATCTTAAAGCCTTCCTACAGCATCATCCTCTCCATCCCTGGATCCCATAGCATCGACTGGAGACATAATCATCCTCTCCATTGCTGGCGGCCATAGCATCGACCGGAGATAATCGACAAATCAAGAGAGAGACATTCCAAGGAGAAACCGTGTAGGGGAAAGTTCAGAAAAGAGAGGGAAAGACGGCGTCAAGTGAAGTGTGGCGTCCTGCCCTTTCTAGAAGAATCTTGCAGCTGACCAAGTCTACTCCTATTTGTAAATATGTAATTGATAATTTTGTCCTTGTAGCTGACATTTGCTAAGATCCTCATTCCAATTTTTTGCTCAATTCAATACGCGAATTCATCCCTCTCCAACTATGGAAATCCTTTTTAAATACAAAATTTGGATGTTTCAATCTTTTCACAATTTAATACAGCATAAAATTGTAATAAGTCGGAAAATTGATAAAAAAAAAAAGTGTGCGTAGAATATAACAAATAATAAAATTGTAATTCTTAAAGGCATTTACGGTACGACCATTTATATCATTTCCAGACCCAACTCGAACATCAGATGAAATTATGCAAAGCTGCTTAGAACACAATCAAAGCATAAAACAACAATTAAAAAAACAAGAAACAACAAGATGTAATCGAGCAATTGCTACCAAATCCAAGTAGATGGATGTGGATCCAAACTGCCCAAAGAACCAAATTAAAGGGTGAACTAGCTACAAAGATAAGCATTAGATTCACACCATTAAAATTAACGACGGCCCAACGTGGGAAATCTAGCATGAACTGCTATATGCATAAACCACCGAGGTTCCATCTTTTATTTAGCCAACACCCATTCGTTCTTGTCTTTAACTACTTTTATTTTCCAAGAGACGCTCATCATATATCCGCAAGTGCTGGATGCCAAAACAAGATAAAGTTATTGTATTTAAAGAAAACAAAACTTTAGCTGGTGGGTTATGATACCACTCACAAAAAGATATATATATTTGGGGGCCATAAAACTCATCCAGCCTTACTAGATATCAACAATACATAATTTACAAGTAGGTCTCCCAACAAGTTTTTTGTATGCTCTTCAAATTGCATTTGAAAAACATGCTGTATTTGTATCCTCCTCCTTTTTTGCTAATTCTGCTAATTTCCAAACCACCGACCAGCAGGGCAACGGGCCTGCCGGCGTCACCTTATATATTTATATATCCGCCAAGTTTCTGAACACCACTGGGGGCAGTCAGCAAAGTCATAACCAGATTATTCCTTTTCAATAGTATGTAACTATTCGTCATTGAGAATTAAATCAACGATTGCGGCCAAATTAGATTGCATATCCACAACTAAGGAGCATTCTTATTCACTGCTTCGGTGGTCGAAGGAAAGAATATTCATTGCTATGATTTATCGTCTAAACTGCCATCTCACCTTCAGGAACACGGCTTCCACTTCGCTATGCTTTTATATATATGTGTACTAAGAAACAGTTTATGCTTCCGTGTCATACAAAGTAAAAGGAAAATTTATTGACAATCTCTTTGGCTTTAGTTTTGTCTTCATACACAAATTCACTTCAAACGTGTCTAAATTTAAAAAAGAGAAAGTGATCGGACATGAGGCTAAAGCTTTCCGGCCGTCGGACACCAATGGCCGACGCTGAAAGCCTAGTAAAAGTAGACCGGGCACCTCCGATCCACCGACCTCGGCAGGATCACCCCATCCGGACCCACCTCCACTTGGCAGTCGACGTGCATGGTGTGGTCCCTGCGACCGTTGTATATCGCCGCCACCTTCGACCGGACCTCGGCGGTGATATCGAGCCGGAAAACCACCGTGCCGGTAAATCGATCGGCGAGGACCATCTGCCAAACCGGATTGTCCCCCGGCAAAGGCGTGCCGTTGATCCTGCTCGCCACCACCGTGGTGTTCTTGGGGCCCTGGTAGAACGGGGGTCCCAAGGCGGTCACCCCAAAGAGTGTCTCCCTATAGTACACCTGCGCCTCCATGTGGTCGTAGAAGATCCCAATGTTCTGATTAGGATTCCTGATCGTCAAATTGAACGTGATAACCGTGTTCTGGAAACCTCCATCCTGCTTGATCCCCGGGATGGAGAACTGTTCTATGTGAAACCTCGGCCGGTGCGGGCGCAGGCTTAGCCATAGAACAAAAGCAACGACGGCGCCGATGAGGAGGAGGGTGAGGAAGAAGGAGCAGATGCACTTGGTGGCTCGCCCCGTCAGGCTCTCCTTCACTCGGCTCGCGTAGTACCGCCTGTTGGAATGCGGGCTCACGGGGCGGTTCCTGCTGGGTTGGGACGGCTGCCCGGCTGGGTTCGACATGGGCTCGTCCTGCACTGGAGGAAGGCGTTGAACAGGCTTAGTTGGCTGAGGAAAAAGGAGACGGGTTGTCGACAATGCTGCTCAGTTGTTTAGCTTATATGGATGGGGTTTTATTCTACAGTTGGCGGTCACACAAAGATGTGGTGGATAAGGGGAATATTGGGTTCTATACGACGATGGGAGATGGGGCCTTTTAAGAAAAGAATATGGGCTTCCGATTAGCAGAGCCTTACTTGTACCGGAACTAACATCAATTGCCTTTCTGTTCATTTAAATAATTCCATGTCCTTGCATCCTTTGTTTTGAAAAGGCCAGCTGGACCCGATGAAAAGCAGTAAATGTGAAAGCGGCTCCTCTTTCATGGTGTAAAGTAACTTAAAAATTCACAGCACGATCAGTTCTTGCATTGAAGTTGATGCGAATCTCTTTCTCAAATTACTGTTTCTTCCGGAAAACGGGAAAGGGAACTCGATCTTAATTCCTATATGTCTTCATCATTTATTGAACCCAGCGCGTCCACATGTTTTTGAGAATCACTGTTTAATTTATTGCTGAAGCTGATAGGAGAATGAAGCCAGTACTTTTTAGCCGTTGCTTCCACGTAATGAGAATGCGTGTACATGAGCGGAGGGAGAAGGAAGGAAAGCATCGGCTTGGACAAGAAAATGGCAAAAGAATTTATAGGCTCAGCTGTCATGAGCGTGCAATTTGATGTTTTCTTGAGGGCGGGGAAACTTGGGTCCGTGGTGTTTACTCTATGAAATCCTGCTCAAGATCTTATCTCCACAAGTACGTACATACAAGTGCCCATAGAAAAGCTTACTCAATCATTTGTGTGATATTATTATATGAGAACGAGAGCAGTATTTCGTCAAACATAAGGATCAAGTTTAGTTATATGTAGACATCTTTGATGCTGGTCAGATTTTGAAGCCTTTGAACACGGTTAGATAGCTGCATGCTGAATCCAAACCTAGTTAGTATTTGGATCCATGAACGTGATCAAGTGGATATAAATTTTGATCCATAATCGGACACTGCGCGTGCATTAACATCTTTTTCGGAGAGGCACAAACCCAACATGTTTAAAGCTGCTCTCAAAAGGATTCACTTCCGGATGTTATCTTTAGAACTCACTGAAGAGAGGGAAAGCTCACATAGCATTTATGGGTTTCAATAAAAATAACATTAACCTCTTTCATTTGTAAAATTTGGGAGGAGGCTTTTTCCTAATTCTTTCGTGTTTAGTTGTTCTTATGAGAGAGCTTATTATAATGAGGTTAGGTTTAGTATAGGCAACCGAGTTTAGTTTTCTTGTATTGAAAGAAAACAAAACTATGGTTGGTGGATTATTAGGACCTCAAACCCAGCTTCAAAACTCATCCAAATTTACTATGATTTTAGCAATAGATGACGCTTCCCAATTATGGAACATTGTTGAGAATGATCTTCATTCTAACGCCAGAAGGCCATGCCGGGCTTTTGAAATTCACATAACATAATGCTTGAAAGTCAAATTTATGAAATTTATAGTGGAAACTGTATTTTCAATTGTTATCATGCCTTTTTTAAGCTAGAAAACCTGAACTCTAAATTTTGGATTAGTTTTTAAAGGTCAAAGCTCGTAGGCATACGTTGCCAATTATCTGTGTTACGGTTCATTCTCAAAGCCACAATGGCGATTTGAAAAAACCTCTCAATTAGCACGAAATTCGAAAGAAATGACAGTGTAGTTACAACTGAAAACATGTTAACTTGATAGAATATACATCAGCCAAATACAAAAGAATCAGAATAACGTTTGCTTGCAGCCCTAGGTCCTCTAACCTTTGCTTGCTATTTGAAAGAAGCGGGAGCCACTGCCTACACCAACCCCTCAATATTTCTTTGTTTTCATATCGGCTGCTTCAAATACTTGCTTTTATTCATATTCTAGTGCCCCTCAACAAATTTTCTCTACAACTATTTGAAAGTAAATCGAATTTTGAGAAAAAAAAAAAAAAAAAAGAACCCAAAAGAAAGGCAGATAAGAGAAGGTCATCAATGCAAGCATGGCTGGCAGAAGCATGAGCTTTTACGTTGATTTTCTTAGACTCCGTGTATGCTAAGCTCGTAAGAAACCATCTCAACCGTTGATTTTTTATTGCCTAGATTGATTTACTAACTTTGTATCATTCTTTTTCTCTCAACTATCTATAGAAAAAATGGTTCTTAATTATGAATCTGACAATTGCGCTTTGTGTGTGTGTTGAGATGAGAAAAATGTTGGTCCACTTAGGTCAGCTTCACTTTAACAAGTTTTTAAAGGTAATAACAAACAAAGATTTAAATAAAGGATTATAGAAAAATGTGATCTGCTTTTGTTGGTATAACAAAAACATGCTTATGTATATATTTCATTTATTCAACTGCCTCTTTGCTATATATCAGGCGGTCAAATCTACTTTTATTGCCCATTCAAAAGTTAGAAACATTTACTTTTCAAGGCAAAGCTTTGGCAAAGTTGCTTCTAAAGTGGTAGTAAAAAAGAAAAGGCATTTCGGATTTGCTTGTTCATTTTTTATTTTTTATTAGTGCAGTTGTTGCAAACAGTTCATCGCATTGTTCGGAGATTAATCACACTAATTAGTTAGACATTTAATCATGGTTTAAAATAATTATTGTAAAAGTGAAGTTGCATGTTTTTAGCATTACTTTTAATCAATAAGCCTTTGCTAGTATCGATAAAAGCCTAGTAACTTTGTAATACTTTCCGCATAGTTAACATGATCTCAATTCTTATTGCATATTTAGCAAGAAACGTGAAAGTTTATATTTTAATTGTTGTCATTTTAACGATAAAAAACGAACTGCTCACTCAAAAGAAAAGGCTGAAAGTATTATCATATTCCTTTGGTTTAACAAAGTTGAATGTCATAATTTAAATTGAAAAAAGTAAATGGAGAAAAATTGGGTCTTTATTTGACAATCGCCACTCGCCAGCAAAGGCCTACTCGGTATTTATAAAAGTAAACGTGAGTTCCGAATTATGGTTAAGCAAAGGCCCACTCGGACCGTGTCCCTGGCGTGGCGAGAAGTTGCGAGGCGGCGTCTATATCTCTCTCTAGTCCCTTTCCCAGATTCACCGTCTTCAACAAGATGAGAAAGAGATTGCAGAAGGCATTATGAATTTTCCCGTTCCCTGCCGCGTTGCCGTTTATCAGCGTTTCCGCGTGAGACGCTTTAGGTCCCATCTCTTGCGTCTTCCTCGTCCTTGCTTTCTAGTTTCTCCCTTTCCTTCCTTGAAGGATCCACTTCCACCAGCAACAGTGTCTCTCCAAACCAAACCTCCAATTTGGTTGGTTTTGCATATATATGGGATTCCTGCAAACTGCTGTTAGCTCATCTTCATCTGAACTGGTAAGAGTCCATCTGCCTTTCTGAACTGGTAAGAGTCCATCTGCCTTTCGTTGGTTTGGCAGGATAAATAGCTTAACAGAATCATTCAAGTAGCCGTCCTGCAGTCTCCTCGTCACATTCTCCAAGTACCATCTTCCTTGATTAGCTGAATAACTATCCTCAAGCACGCTTCTTGTCGGTAGTCCAGCAGGGGAACCCACCTTCGAATTAGAGACCTCCTACTTAACCTAGGGCTAGCAAAAGGCCTCCCCCTCTCTCCCGACCTCGATCTCAATCTCAATGTCTGCGGGCCGTGGCTGCTGTTGCCAATGCTTCTCCCTCCTCGTCTTGTTGGGCCTCTCCGCACTTTTCACTTGGCTCGCGCTCCGACCAAAGGGGCCGACGATTTCCATTACGGCCCTACACATGCCGGCGCTCAATCGGACGGCCGGTGAGGGTGGCCGAAACGGCACGGCCCGGAACGACACCATCGCCATGGACATCAAATTGGAGAACACCAACAAGGACAGCGGCATCCACTACGACAGCCTCAACGTCAGCCTATGGTTCAACGGTTCGAGACTCGTCGGAGAGTCGCCGTTGCCGGCTTTCTACCAGGGAAAGAAGAAGACGGCGCACAAGCAGGCCGTGTTCAATGGGACGGGAGACGGATGGGAGGCGGTTTTGCGGGAAGGTTCCAACGCCAGTCAGGTGGTTTTCCGGGTGGTTTTGAAGACGTGGGTCAGATACAAGGTCGTGTGGTGGAACACGGGCCACCACTCCGGGGAGTACGTAGGTAACGTCCCGGTGGGTACGGACGGAGAAAGGGTCGGCAAGAATGGAGTCAGGCTCAAGTGAGAAAAAGTGATTCTCTTTTCTTGGTCGTAATTCTTCTTTCCTTTATTCGTTGGTAACTTGGTTTACTGTCTTTGATTCAGATTTCAGAATTGTTGTATTCCCTTCTTTCCTAAATGTATGTAATTTGTATATGTGCAGGCATTTTTACATTTTCTTCTTCAAACAAGTGAAGAAAGTGGCCAGAAGTTCATTTTCCGGTCCCACATTTCCTATTATGAGTTTTTCTAGAGAGAGAGAGAGAGGCGAAATTTCGTTAGTTCCACAAAAGAAATATGTTTTGGCTGCTTTTGATATAAATCGTAAGCATGGCTTAATTAAATGAAAAAAAAAAACATGTCAGCTTAGACATTGTCGATGCCAATACTGTGTTCTTTTAGAAAAGTCAAATTCAAATCTTTCCGTGCAAGTAGTTTGAAGCAAAACTACTTCTTCAGGCATATATGATGGTAGGAAAACGCTTCTTTAATCATATGTAGGTCCTATTTTCAAGAAAATCTTGCAAGTTTGAAAATAGAAATAGTCTGAGTACTTGCCAAACAAGTCAAACATGTGTAGAAATGAAAGGCAAAGGACAGGATTTTCAATACTGTATTGACAATCTGCACAAATTTGCATTTTATTTTCATCGTCAGTACCGGAAATGAGATAAAAGACCAAATGCAGCGTATATTAGAGATTTCATACTGGCTTCAACAACAAAACAAGATAGTGCTATAAACACATTAACCATAGGGCAGGGGCAGGGGCAGGGGCAGGGGCAGGGGCAGAGCAAGAAAATTATGCTTTGGGTATACAATTTTCAAATTTGTAAAGGGCACCAATATGTAAATAAAAAAAATTACTCACAAATATCAATGCGAAAGTAAGAATTTTTTTTTGGAGTTGATGTATACAAAGAAAAATGTATATTATATCAAAGAACACCAAGTTTTAATTTGTCATCCAAACACCTCCTTTTAGTTTTTTTTTTTTTCTTTTTTTAGTCAATACTTGTTTTGTGTAATTAATAGTAGGCGGCGTGAATCCTAAGGACTAGGTCCCACAACTTTTTTTGATCGATCCTTTCCCCATCCGGCGCTCACAATGATTCCTGATTCGCTGAATTAAGAACACCTCCGAACGGAGGACTGCAAATGAAAAGAAGAGAGTGCAAGCAGCAGATTTTAGTCGAGATTATTGGAAGCGAAGGGGTATTCAATTTTTAATAAGAGCGCGTGCAAATGCTCTACTCTACTGCTGATATTTTTCTTCAAAATTTACCATTTGCATATTTGATTCACAGAAGATGACTACTGATGATAATGCCTGCAATAATATAAGCCAGACAGGAAAAAAAGAAAAAGAAGCATTTTCGTTTTGCTACCTGCTTTTGCTCGTAAAATTAAGCAACTACAAGTTTTAAATCTGTAATTTTCTGATAACTGGCTGGGTCTGACACTGCCAAAAACAAACCCTGCATTTAAAATTTTAAGAAAGAAAAGCATGACAAATAACAATTTGCCGCTAACTTTTGAAAAGCAAGAACTAGGCGCCCAACATTTCAGTAGAAATCTCAACTCAAGGAGCGGCTTCATGAACACGAAACGTCATTTCATTTGGCCTCCAGGCATGACACCGTCTCGCCTCCATCTCTCCCTTCGCTGGGCGAAGGGCGGCAGCGACTCAAGCACCGGCTGATGTTTCCCTTCTTGCCAGAGGAAGAAAAGTGGCAGCTAATTGAGACTTTTTCATCTTCTGTATGCATGAATTGAAACCATCGAGAGGACGAAGAAGTGAACATCCGCCCCTTGAACTTTTCCAAAGGCTTGGAAGCGTCAACTGCAATCTTCTTAACTCCATTTGAACCTATCAAGCTGATCAATCTAAATAGAGTCGGGCTCCCAATTTCTAGAAACAAGCTCCCTCACCACTGACGGAAGGCTAAATCCTCCAAAAACCTGCACTTCGTTACCAACCTACTGGTTCTCAGCTTCAACATCTCTGGTTGTTGTTAACAAATAGGCAAGGATGAAGCGGGTAACGAAAACCATCACATTAGAGGAATCAATGTTTCCATCAGTGCCCTTTTAAATGAGCATTTCTAAGATTGAATCAATGTGCATGAAGTTCTCATGGCGTGACAGGAGGGTGGAGCAAATCGCCCATTGTCGCCGAGCTGGAACATACTTAAAGAGGCAGTGTTATTCCCCATAGTTTTCCCCCTTGTGATCCTCAGCCCATGACAAGAAACTGGTGGAGTTGGGCGAGTAGGAATATCCATGGATTAGATATGACTCAGATATATTGCCCTTTCATATTATTAACATATTTGCATTAGAATACGAATGAAAAAAAAAAAGACATCTGAATACAAATACAAATACCACTGAGCATAATCATGGGCTCCACAAACACGCTCTAATCTTTACTTTAGCATCCAATTTCGCGTTGAAAAATTTCTTCTTGGTGCTAAATTGAACATTTTAATATGAACTCTGCATCCCTTATGAAGAACTTTATGTTATAGCAGATGAAAATGACGACGGGCTATTTGTGCATAATATTTTTTCTAATGTTAGACGCCCAAATTAGCATTAATAACATGCTAAAATCAAATGTTCATATTTATATTAACATAATTTATGAAGGACTTCCCAAACATTAAGGGTGGTTTGACAATAGGGACAATAATATATTGCTTTATGTACCTTCAAACATTATGACATATATATATATATATATATATATATATATATATATATATATATATATATATATATATATATATATATATGTATATATATGTGAAATATTTCATGAATTTATTATATCTGTGGGGCAGATATATGAAACAACATGTTAGTAATCTTATTGCCAAATGATTGTAGGGAGAATTTGACAACATAAACACTAATATGTTTTTTCATTGATTTGACTTAAAAATGATCCGTGCCTGGAATCCCTTGGCTCCGGTTTCCATCAATTCTCATGTGCATTGTGTTGGCGTAAATTGTGGCAAATGAGCCTGGCCACGTTGATGATAAATCCTTGATGTGATCCCCGATAGCACTTCTAATTGTCAATCGAAAAACAGTCACATGATGTGTTTGCCCTGTGTGATGTGCTCTATTGATCTTCAATCACTGGGTTCAACCATAGGTCCAACAAGGCAATATGAACCATGTTCACATCATTCACACCTGTTGAGAAAATGGCTTCTCGAATATGTAAATATATGGTCATTAAGTGACAGTAAAACTATATGAACATTTTAGTTATACAACAGATATCAGGCCTTTGGAAGGGTCTCCAATTCTCTGATCTCTAGCAGCTAAAGTCATTTTCATTCAACTCTTCCCTTGTAATTCATAGATGAGTTCTTTAATGAAATTTCTAGGGTGACCCAATTTTTATTTCTAGCATGTCGTGCTAAAAATTTCATTGAAGAACTCGATCGTGAATCGGAAAGACCATGAATGGAAAGACTTGATCGGCAGAGATTTTGACACCCTTGTAGAGGTCCGATGCTTGTTATATGTCCAAAAATCATATTGTCTTGATGGACCTATGGTGGAATGAAGATTAAGCTATTGACGGAGCACATAAGTGCAACCACATCATGTGACTGTTTCTCGATTGACTATTAAAAGTGTTATGCATGATCACATATTAATTAGCTCTGCAGGTATGTCTACTATCACGGAATTTTAATTTTTGGGTGGATTCCTTCTTAACTTTCAACGTATCAGGAACACAACGAGAAAAAATTCTTCTCATAATTCATGACCAATGCTGACTTCGGGTCAAACCCGACTCGTGTTATTCCTATCTGCAAAGCTTTTCCGCGAGTCGTACTTAATTAGAAAAAGAATTGAAAGCTAAAAATGAAGAAAATAAATTTCTCGGAATATCTAGATTTTACCTCTCTCGCATTTGATACAGTCCATCAAGATCACCACCAAACCTGCCCTCAAAGCTGTCCTTTGAAACCAGATGTGTGGCTCGAATATGTGGGTTTACTCGCATAGAACTCAATTAAACATGAAAAAAAAAACAGATATGCTAGCAGGTGGCTCAAAAATGTGAGTGAAGTCGATTTTCAAAAGAAAATCAGATTTGTGTATGTCTTCCTTCTCTATAAAACTCAATTAGAATGAAAAAAAATGTCGCTTATGATTTTCGTTACTAATTTTATGACTTTGTCTTTTTAAATTACGAAGCAATGTATTTTAAATTGCATTCTTATTGTTCCTCGCGTGCTTTTATGTGCAAAATCTTTATTTGAGCATTGCTTAACCAGTCAATAACGACGCAAATAAAACCAGGTTTCTTCTTCTGCCAACTAAATTTAAGAATTAAGAATCGAATATTAATTGTGGGCACCCAAAACGGGACCAAGCAGAGAGACCCTCCAACCGGTGGTCGCGTCTGGCCCATGAACCTGGGAAAAGTGTCTTTTTGTTGTTTTCTCGTCATATCCCTACTGGAAAGCTTTTCTTCTACTTTCTGGCACTCTAGCGAAAGAGAGAAGGAGAAGGAGAAGGAATGCCTCTTAATTCATGTAGGGGATTGCCATCACTTACCCTTTCATTCCCTTCGCTGACGTTCAAAGCTTACACCCCAACTTTCAGATCGCCTTCAAAAGATTGACTTCGTATACTCTTTTCATGTCAAAGTTTTAAATCCACATCCTAAATCTATTGAAATCGCTCGTATTTTATGAATTCAAAAGGGGGTAACAAAAGCAACTACCCCTGCACCAATTGACCTCAACGGATGCTTATTCCAGATATTAAACCTTTGTCCCCTTTCGATTTAATCCATCCTTTTATCTACGTAACTTTTGTTTACGTATGTTGAAAACAATCATACTTATGCCTGTTAATATGCATGAAAATAATCATGTAATTAGATGCTTCATATTTGACATTGATTTTGTTGCCAGCCTTCGTTGACGCCACCTTGTGTAGAACCGGTTTATTGCGCTACGTTCTGCTCTTTTTATTTTTTCTCTTTTTCTAATAAAAAATCGTGCAAGGAAGGAAATAAAATTATCAAGAGTCAACAGGCACAACTTTCGCAAGTTAAATTTAAAAATTTACAAAAGTCAACGGGTACAACCTTCTTTTCTGATTGAAACCCAAAAGCAATCGAAAGCAAGGCATGGGCATCGTCTTATAATTTCTCACGCCGACGGAATGAACATCCCCTCCAAAGTGGCTTTCATGGACATGACAAGCATGATTTCTGAGAAAATTGTTTTCCTCACCCAAACCCTCCCCCTCTCGCTCGAAAAGATAAGCACGACGACCCAATTGACAGAAAAATGCAACTGAAAGTCCTCGTGTATGTGCCATCAAACAGAGGAAATGAACTTTGTAAATATTGATGCGATTCACTTTTTCTGTTGGTTCATCACTTCCAACGGAGAACGAACCTTTCCTGTTTACACCATCTACCAAGTTCGTTTCGGTATGCATGGTGCTTCGATTTGATCTGTAAAATAAAACTGCAATAGATCTTGTGCAATTTCATTGAATCTGTTGCTTTCTCCATCCACCTCCCAAACACAGAGGAGTCGGAAACCAAACTCTGAAATCGATTTTCTCCGCATCACCTGATCTAATAATTGCGCGTGTAGATTTGAACCAGCCGCTCGCTTGAGGGAAGAAAGAATAGAAGGAGAGCTACCATCTTCCCCTGCCATCACGTCCAACAAGGACGTATCCATCGTACTGGGCATGATACGTCCGCCTCTTCCACAGGGCGCCCTTGTACCTGATCCTCATCCGCAGCACCATCTCGAACCCCACCGGCCCCTCCACGGCCTCCTGCAGCGCTGCCTCCCACGCTCTGCCGTTCCCATAAAGCACCGCTTGCTTCAGCACCCGCTTCCGGCTGAGCTGGTAGAACGCCGGAATCGACGCCTGGCCGACGAGCCCCGGGCCGAAGTATAGGCTCAGGTTCACGCCCGCATCGTAATAGATGCCGCTGAGTATGTTGCGGTTGAACACCTCGACGACGAGCACGATCGTGTTGTTGCTGGGGACGGAGGAGGAGCGATCGAGGGCCGGGACGTAGAAGTCCTTCCCCTTCAACCTTGGGTACTTGCCGGCGCCGAACCAGAGAAACGCCATCACGGCGCCCATGAGCACCATGAGGACGATGACTGTGGCGGTGCATTTCCCCATCTCGCACTCTCTCCCGTTCTTACCTTTTTTCCTTTCTTCTTGATTTCGAAAGGACAAGGACGGTTGCCTGACGAGACAAAGGGCGCTCGGAAAGTCCTTCAAGCTCAAGTTGGCAAGTCAGACAAGTCGGGATCCAACCATTGGATCGTCCCTCGCCTTTGGCGTAGCCGTACTATGGACGGTACCAACATGAGGATTACATTTATCAAAAGCAACGCATTTCGATCCGCATATTGCTTGAAGTTGCCGCCACGTACATGCGGATTTTATATATACAAGCAAGTTTTTTAGTTTAAGAAAAAATAATTTGTTTCTTTTCTCTCTCACACACACATCCCTTTTCAAGGGTATTTAGATTTCTCTAAAAAAACAGTTTGACTTTTATATTTTCAATTATTCCTCATCGTCTAATTTATTTAAAATCGATGACCCAGATAGTAACCACTAAGTCTCATGTCTATATACACATAAATATATTTGAGAGACTCATTTAAACTAATGTCAATGCCAATTTTCAATTGACACATGTAGATGCTATTAACTAATGTTAGAGCCGGAAATAAACTTGGAAGACGACCCAAGTACATGACGATGTACTTGTAGGTGAAGCCTGAGGTTGCCAGGTCAAAACCATTCCCGTATATTTATGCTGACCTTTAGAAGGTTAAGATGATTTCATCTATGTTTCGAAATAATTTTATAATCTTATGACCATCATCCTTTTGTGGGGTGTTATAAAATTAGTTAATTATGGAAAGACAAAAATAAGCAGGAGAAAAGACAAAATTTTTAATTCTTGTAAAACCTTCCAACCAAAAGGATTTGTAACTATATACTGGGTGAAAATATGACTCAACATATATATATATATACACAACAAGGAGGGTCCTAGTAGTACCAACTAAGGACTTATTGATGATCAACGCTCGAGAGGGAACTTTGTTCTATCGGCATTGCCTCAAAGAGGGAGAGGGGAGAATTAATTTATTCATAATCGTGGGATCGTATGCCATAACATAAGGCGGCCTCCCCATGTCCATGTGGTAACCCTCTTTTCTTTAACGAGCCAATACGTAAGCTGGCTCGCACTGCGGAGCATCAACTAGGATTACGGATCTCTCTCTTTTGATTTCAAATCAACATGAAACGACGGTGCGTACGGCACATTTCTTCCTTCTCATATCCTATTCAAACTGGTTATTACATGGATATCGGTTATTTAAATTTCCTGGATTTATATGACGACAAAGTCTCAAAAACTGGCAGATCTTTATTTTTCTAGGATGATATTTTGTTTCCTGGTTACTGCTACTAGGACGAGTCTTTTTCTGTATCTGTATATAAATCTGAGTTCAGAAATTCAAATCTGATCCAGATCTGATTTTTCAACTTCACATTCGAATACGACTTTTAAAATGAATCCAAACTGATTTGCAAAACATAATAGACACCGAGTCTAGGATATTTTTTTAAAAAGAGATTCAAATCCAACCGCATACTTGTTTAAATCTGAATCCGTTTAGATATTATGGCTTTTGAAGTCCGATTTGATTTTTTTTTCTTTTATATGAAATTTTTTAAAGTGTAGTTGGATATCAGATCCAAATCAAAATTTTGACCTCCGTACATACAGTAGATGGCTGGATTTCTAAGATATCAAATAAAACCCTCTTACCGGTTCCGGCCGGAATTGGAATGTGTTCATTACAGGATCTGGATTGAGCTGGATCTAGAATTGCGGAATTCCACACGATCGACCCGCCAACTCTCGACCCGCCCGCTCTACCTCGCTCCTCATTCGCTATAAATCTCCAACAACCCTAACGCAGCCACCCATACTCCTCCCTTCCATCTTTTTTGTTGGGGTCTTCTTCGTCGGGGTGCCGTCTGGTACTGTCGGCTGCCTTCTTCCCAGCGTTCTTCTTCTGATTTTCTCCTCATTCACCTTTCACTCTGTTTTTTTCGTTTACCTTTGCTGAAGATAGTCTGCTTTTTAGCGTTATCTGGTTCAATGTTTTTTTCTTTCTACCACTTGATTTTCCCTCTTGATTGTGTGATTTGGTGCTATGAGGAACTGTTTGTGGACTAGAGTTTCTGATCTAGCGGTTGAAGACAAACCCTTGGCTGTCTGAGCACTAATCTATCTTGCGTTGTTATTTTTCAATCCTTTCATCTAATTTTTTTGGCTGTTCCTCTTTTTTGACGCTTCATTGGATGCTGTTCAGGTTCTCTGTTGTCTATCTAGGGTTCAAAAAAAAAAAAAAACTTTTTCTTATAATCTGCATGACCGTTTTCAGTTAGGTATTTGGGTCCTCTAGCATTAAACAAAAAATTCCTGTAACTCGTTTCCTCTCTTTGTTCCTCCAGTCGATATTATGCTGCGCCCATTACCAATTTTGGGTAGACACTTACCATTCTTCCCAATGTAATGGCTCGGGCGCTACAGTGGAATGCGTGGCTATCCTGAATTGTGGCTTTTCTAAAGGTGCCATTGTTCTGGAAACACCACCAACATGCTTCCTCCCATCCTATATTTTTCCACTTTTTATCCTTTCTCCCATCTGCCTTGGGAGAGTTGAAGACAGTGCCTTGGTGTCTTGAAAGTTTTCCTGTCTTCGTATATTGATAGTCAATATGCTCTTAGCCATAACCCTACTGGAGGATACGCATCTACGGTTTACGAGGGGTGTCGTCTCTTGAACACCTCAATGTAATGAAGTTGAACAAATTCCTGAAGTTAGAATGATGGCATCCATCTCTTTGCCCATGTTGGCTTGAACAAAGATCTGTGTCTAATTGACGTGGACCCATAAACACACTTTGTTAAGGAGAATCACCAATTCTAAGGTACCAGGACTTACCCTACGGGGATGTGTATCTCTTCTGCCTTTTCTTTATGACTTGCAAATGCAAGCTGGGTTAATCATAATACCCGACCAGATTACTCCAAGTAACAGCCCCAGGCCATTGAACTCTTGCCTCTTTTCCTTCAAAAAGACTTGATTAAGTCCAAAGGTGAACCCCTTAAACAATGCATACGTGAACGGCAACTATGTGCTAATCTTTGACATGGTAATTTCTCATCGCCTTTTTACATGTGAACGAGTTTTTCTATTTGTTGAAAAAAAGGGTTCCGTTGACAAAGAACATGAAAGAAGACACCATTTTTATAAAACTTCCCGGGCGAGACTCGAGAGTACTAGAGCAGTGGAACCTATAGCCTGAGTCAGGCGTACACAAATGCCCAGTATTTGCCGGGAAAGCCAGCGGGCTTCACCATAACCCTAAGAACACAACTGAACAAAGCTGAACATCACAGAACATTTCCGGAATACCGACATAAACTCAAGCGTAGTCCGTTAATGCCTCTTGGTCTCAAAGCCTATGAAGCAGGCCCCTACCTTGGGAAACCCTTTTATTAACTTCTCCACGTATTTGCAGCACACTAGCAAGCCTTATCATTGAGAATTATGCTTCCCTTCCACTGAATCGTGACAACTAGATATCCGTTTTACGAAACAAGAGTTTCGAATGGGAACATAAAAAATTAGGATGTCGACATCGATCTTAAAAAGCATGCATTCGGTTTAGCATTTCTCTTGCTGTGTGAAGAATGGTGTGTCTGCTTTCCTTCTATCATAAACATGCTGGACGGTTGCTGGTGAGCAATCAACTTGCAACAAGATACTACTCACAATCAGCAACGTTTTTCATGTACCTGAAAGAAGGTTTTCCCACGGATGCGTAAGTTTGCATTTTGTGGGGATGCGTGAGGATTTCTAACTAGATGTCTTTTCAAATTAACAGAAGGCAGTCAATGACATAAACGAGATACTCCACACAGTCGGTCCAGTGTATAATTTTCCCCGTTATCTACACCCTTCCGACCTAGAAAACAGATCAGTGGTGGCCTTGTCAACTCAAAGCCTTTGACCATACACGTATCACAGTACCAATATTGATTTTTCATAGATTCATTTTATGTATTGGCGTTAAACCTATCAAAGTACCAACAGTGATTTTCGCAGATACAATTTTTAATGCGTCCTACGTAGGCCAACACTTGGTTCATCACGAACACCTGGTTTTCCAGGAAAGAAACCTGTACTTATTAGCCAGAACAACCAAATTTCATGCCAACAATTAAATACACAACCAACACTTTCCATTATCAGTCCATCCATAACCCTGTCTCAACCTAAACCCGGATCAAGAAAAAATGAATGTAAAATGAAATTTCACAAGATTAGTCACTCTACAGCACTCTGTCCAAGCACATCCAGAATGCACAAGACAGTGCAAATGCAAGTTTTAACAAGCTATGAATCAGTGACCAGCTGAAAATTTTAAGCACTTGGCTAAAAATGTACAAAATTAACTTCCAAGAAGAAAAAAGAAGTAATATGTAAGAACCAATCGCTGGAAGAGAAAGGATCCTTAATCACCCTGTCTACCTCTTGCTCGCGAGAAAGTAACCAGAAGCAACAGCCACCCCAACAACTGCAATGCCAACGGTGGTCCACAATTTCTTGGATGACCAACATGATATGCTTTCTGGGATTGCCAACAGATCAGACATCTGCCAGTCAGGAACAACGAAAAACAACATAAGAAGTGTGCCTCAGGAGAAAACATATTGAAGGCCCATTACAAAAAAGCACAAAGTGCCACCAACTTTTTACAGTAAACAGCAGTCCCTCCATAACCACCTCCTTCTTTTTTTAAAAAAAACAAAGTCATACCAACTCTTGGGTATATCAAAGAAAGGTGGCATTCTTAAATATAACAAAGAGAAGAACAAAAACAACTGAATGAACACTGCTAGCTCATGCCATATTCAATGATGCACCATACGTCAATTGGGTATCACAATCATTAATGTTTGTCTGGTTACTACAACCTTTTAACATAAAGACACTTGAATTTCTTACGAACCAAACAAAGGACACAAAACCAACAGTTAAATTATTTCTGGTTTAACATTATGTAAATCTAACTTTGAAGAGGACATCAGTGCATCATTAGTAATTTAAGGAAGAAAAGGAATTCCTTAAATAAAATAGGATTGCTTACCTCAATGGGCTGCTTCCAGTGCTCCTTAATTCCAGGTAAATGACCCTTGCCAACAACACCCACAACAGAATTATGGCTACTTGCAACCCGTAACAATGTATGTGACATATACCTGAAGCAATAAAATGAAATGGGCAGTAAGTAACCCAAAGGTAATGTAAACTCAAGGTAAATAAAATATGCTAAATGATGTTCACAATAAAAAATAATAAATGACCGAAGGAAAAACAGAAAAAAATGTACTACCGATCACGTTCATGAACAATGGTCTCCATAAATGTTGGGTAAGACTTGCTCATTTCTTGAACCACAAATGTGAACATGTCAACGTCACCCATTGCCTTCAGCTGATGAAAACATCAAGTGATTATCTTTGAAAAGTACAAGATCCATAACTACAAACATTTTGACTGAATATAAGGGCATTCAGGCATTTTGCTTTCACCAAATTTCATCAATGAGATGGTTGTTGCATCTGTATTGAAGGGATGCACTTCATAGTATGAAATGTTGACCTAATTAGGGCTTATTTCAACAAGAGATGCTTTCAAAAAACAAGAGAAAAAAAAGCCGTTTCTTGTTTCAGAAAGTTCTGACCAATTTCAATTTTGGTCCACAGTTTTATGGACAAATATGCAAAACAAAATGATCCTGTCCACAAACAATTCACTGACAGAGCATCAGTTATTTGTGAATAGTTAAACAGCTGAAAATATCTAATCTTAATCAGAAGCCTATGTTAGAACCTAGAGCATTGAAATCACAAATCCAAGGAAATAATCAAAGACCATACTGACCATGTCATTGAGATCTTTTGCACCTGGTAAACAGATTCCTTGGAAAAACATGTGCAGCAGAAGCTTTATTTTTTGCCACAAAGGCATCAGTCCCCATGTTCTTCGCAATGTCACCTAGTTTAAAAGCCAATAAAAGTACATGCATGAGCAATCAAAAATGCACTACAGAATACTCTGCAGAAGACGAATTACTGAGTGAATTGAATGTACCAAAATTAACATCCATTGGATAACTGACTAAATAAATGATCAACTCGATTCTCCAAACAAGAAAATTGCATACAAATAGAATATGGGATGCTCAAGAGACAAAACAGTACTCCAAGATACATATTAGGACTCCAATCTCAGTTTCGAGCTACAAATATAAGAACCTGATTCCCAGACTGTGGTGGAAGCTATTTTCTTATTTTCTAAATAAAAATAGAAGTTGTTTGCAGTTACTTGTAACCATGACAACAATTTCACAACCACCACCAGCACTTCATTGGAAATGCCAGAAAAGACTGAAAGGGCAGGGGACAAGGCCCACCTACTCTTTTTCTCTATGTCCAAGCAATATAAGATCCCAAACATCCCAGAATATTCACCTCTACAAAGAGCAAAAAGTCATCAGATTACCTTGATAGGACGATCACCAAGTATAACCCTTGCCCCGTAACTAATTGCTGCTTCATAAGCTGTACGGAACTCAGCACCAGGTGTTACTTCAAGTTGGCTTGCGACCTGCAACATACAATGTTTCAGTCCAAAAGAAAAACATAAATAGTAGATCCAGCTGAACAAATGGAATAAAATCCACAAAAATGTAAAACCTTAACATCTAAACTTGTCATTAACGGAAACAATAAGAACCTATAGCCATGACATGGAAATAGCATTGCCTTGGAAAAGAACCAACTGTAGAGAAGTCCAAAAAGATTCATCTCCCCTTTCTTCCATATATCAACCATTTCCCGCAGTGACTGGACTTGCTGAAATTTAAATGGAACACAATCAGTCCAATGCAATGACAGCAGAGAAAATATAAGCAGAAAGAAAAAATCATGTGGGAATGGTGTGTGGCTGTGTGCTCCATTCCCATGTGAAAACGTTTTAACAGTAGGTTGTGCAGTCACCCTTGTTGAAAATAATTGACCATGCACACGTGGCAAATTTGCAAATTCAAAAGGTTCAACAAGAAGGCCCTGTAGGTTAGTTCTTTTAAACAAACATAAATAAATTAATTATAAAAAGTAATTCATACAACATTAACATGTCTTGAAGTACTAAGTTTAAAAACAGAAAAAATCAAAGCAATTACTCGGCTGAAATACTGTAAATGACCGATAAAAACAGATCAACGAAAGGCATCCAGCAGGGAGGAGATGTGGGAACCTGAACATTGGGGGATAAAAAGGCTACCCGATTTGAGCATAGCTCCAAAAAGACCACCTGCAGCAAACATCTTCATGAATTTTGCATTGAAGGAACAAAACCAAAAATTACCTAAATGCAGGCAGCTAACCTGCTAAATGATCCATCGGTCAATCAAGTGGAGAGTTTGAAGAGGGAAGCACCTGCGGTTTCAAAAGATTGATGATCGCTTGAACTTCATCGCATGATTCCTGCAGTCACATTAACGTGTCATACACATGAAACTATTGAAATGAAAGTAGTATCAAAAGCACGTTGGCTATTCACTAGTAGCGAATGGGCAATTAACAAATTTTCATCCATTTGCCCATTCGTTACTTCGAATAGCCGATAACCTATTTAATGAATTTGATAAACACTTGAATAAAATTGCTGAATAGAGCCAAAGAACTCGGGTGCAAATTCAAGCGCTATCTTAGAGCAGCCCGAAGATGACCAATTAACTTAAGCAAAGCAGCACAACGTACCACAGACAACCACATTGGAATTCTTTGGGCATCAATTCTTTACACTTTACATAATACAAATTACCAAGATTTGTATGCATGAGATAGGGTTGCAAGGCGTTGCAGAAGCTACCTCATTCTTCTGGAAATATATATTTCTAAATTTAAGTAGGATTGTTCAACCCAAAAAAAGTTCTAAGAGCCTTAAGTTTGGCTATTCCTATAAGATCATGACATCAGCTTCTCGACAATTTCACTCAAAAACGGATTGCCAATAATTTTATTCACGATTGGCTGCCGAGCACAACTCAAAAGTTTTGTTAGTCGGAGAAAAACTGACTGCCGTGAAAGCGTATGGACAAACAGCTCAGGATGCCGCGAGAAGAAGTGAAGTAAATCGCGCCTTCAACCTGAACTGCTAGGTGAAATCGCCAATTAACAAGAAATCCACACGCCCATCTAATTTCCAGTATATCGGACATCGGTGGGAGAAAATATATTGAACAATATCAATTAGAACGACGAACTATACTCCTCTAAAGGCTTACAAAGGCCAGTAAACAGGCGCTGTGACTATTGACAAGGGCACAAGAGAAATCCGCAGAACATTACCTTCGACACGTGAGCAGTTCCAACCAAACAGATCCGGCAGACCCCCCCGGGAGCCGATGATTCGCACTCCAGAAACACGACGTTCTTCGTGAGTTCAGGCGGGAGCTCGAACTTCACGTTCTCGCCGGTCCAACCCCCAAGATCTACCAATTCTCGAGGGTCTTCTTCGCTAGGAAGGTAACCATGCTCCGTTTCAGCATCTTCGCTCTCTGAACCTTCCAGAGACAGCGGCTCTCCTGCCGCCCCTTCCTCCTCTGGCTCGGACCTCGCAGAGTCAATTCGGATTAAGCCTTCGTTCGGCTGACGGGTTGAGGCATCGCCTGCGGGGGCCACGGCACGGTCCGGCTCCCCGGAGGGTGGATCGGCAATGAGATTCACTGTTTCGTACTGCTCCTCGGAAGGGGCGGCGGCGACGGGGACTAGGGTTTCATCGGGCTCGCCGGAGGCAGCGGGAGGCGGAACGTGGACGTAGTCATCGGTGGTGCTGGCAGAGAGGTCTGCGGCCTGGGCATCACCAGGTCGATGGGAAGAGTCCATCGAGCTGACTACCGCCGCCGTTGATTTGGGGCAAAGAATGGACGACCGGGGAAACGGACACTGGTGGCGACAGAGGGGGTTACCCTTTCGGTGGCGCAGCCGGTGGCGTGAACGTGCGTGCCCGCGCGAAGTGGCGGAGAAGATGAGTTGGCGGCAGCGGTTAGAGCGCTTTACTTGGAATATCGGGTTCGAATCTCGACATTTTCCGATAACGGGTTCCGTTACTAGTGAGCCCAGCAGGCCATCCATCATCTTTATCAAGGAAACTTGCACAATAACGCGAATATTTAATAATTTATAAGACCATACAGACTTTTATTTCATGCATTCTTCGTGCCTGAAATTAATACCATTTTCCATCTGATGCCAGCAAACTGCTGTTTCCTTTTCAACAGCTGGTTTTTTTTTTTTTTTTTTGGTTAATGACAATGGTGATCGTTTCAGAGTTGCCAGATCTGTTAGTACGTGCCGTACACATAAAAAATTTGCCAGTCAATCTGGGTTTGGAAAAATTAATGGTTATTTTGTTTTATTAAATTTTAAAAAATGTTTAGGGTAAAAAAAATATTGACCCCACTCAAATTTGACCTTAAGGGTCATTTGGTAATAAATGTAATATACTACTGTTTCATAAGACTGCTCTCAAATTAACAAACATTACTTTTGTGAAATGGCCTTTTGGAGATAACGAGCCCTTCCTTCCAATGTTGAATTGCATTTATGGGGTAGTTTGTGTTGGTCTTTCACTCTGACCTAAGATGTTTATGCAGGTGTTTGAATACCTTTATTTTAATATGATTTTTTGTCTTTAAAAATAAGTTAATGGTTTTACGCTGAGTAACTTGCCTTAAAACATAGCATTTTTGCTAATCTAAAGAAGGGTAAAATGAACAATCGGAGTTAACCGTAAACTGTTTAGTTTGATTTAGCAGCTATGCATATTTTTTTAAGTAGAGTGATGAAATCTTCGCTTTAACAGAAAAATATTAAAAAAAATGAAAGGAAATAAAGTTCACGTGATTCTTAAATACCCTGGTGTTGCTAATGGACCTGGTGGTCTGGTCGGATATGGTAAGCTGCCGCCAAACTTTATTCTTTGGTCGCTCTACCGGTATGCTTATCAAACAAACATGGACCTCTCTTCGCTCGACGAGGTCCGTGGACGGAGTGGCTTCAAAGTATCGACCTCGTCGAGCGAGGGTTGAAGCCAGGGTCGAATAACTAAACTGGGCCGTCGTAATTTCGACAGTTTCGTACCGTATGCGGTTGGCGCGAGCCGGCGATGGCCCTCCAGTGGCGGTGGCAGTGAGGGGAGGAGAGCCAGATGAGCAAACTCTCCTCTTTCTTCCTCCCTTCCCTGAAGGCTGCCAAGAAGTCCGTCCAGAATGAAGCCCTGGACCTCTCTTCGCTCAAAGCCCTCTCCCTGTGGCCCCAGTCCCCCGCGAGTTCCGCCCCTGCTTCACCTAAGCAGCGGCCGCCCTTCCTATTGAGTACTTATCTAATCCTCTTATTCGTTCTCTGTTCTTTCGTCGTTTATATGTTTTTTTGCTCCTGTATAGATTTTCTGTTCTTATGGTTGATTTTTTGGGTCATCTTCTGCGAAAGACGAGGCGGTGAAGAATGCCGGGGACCTTTTTTATAATGTGGTATCGTCTGGGCGCTGCCCGACCGCTGGTTTTCATTGGTCACATGTCCTTGACGCTCTTTGTTGCTTTGCTTTTAGGAGCATTCTTTTGAGAATTTGCTCCTAGTTTCTATCCTTTTCGAAAGGTACTGGACGAAGATACGTGGATTTTCTAGCTACTCTCTTTTTCGATCTTTGTTTGTTTGTCTCCTCATAATGTATCCGCTTTGTGGAATTGTTTAATTTTGTGAAAATGCATATTGCCTGCGAAAAGCGAGTAGGTTTTTCCTGTTGGGACCGTATAATTACATATTCTTAGTTATCTGTTAATTGCTCGATCCTATTCTTGCTGCCCACGGTTGTTTTCCGCCAAATTTACGCTCAAATTTTGCTATTATTTTGATTGTTCTTGTTCCGTTGTCTGCAATGCGTGTGGTCAGCAATGTGTCCTGTTTATTAGAAGATACACGATATAAATCTTAAGGATTTTTCTGGTGCATCAACGACCCATAGAACCGAAGTTTTTGTTCGTTGTCCAAGTTTTGTAGACCTGTGTCCACTCTTATTTAGTGTTATGTGCTTGTAATGTTTCGCTGGAGTATTTTTTCTGCTGGTTTCTGCTTTCTAGTGGGTTTGATGCTTGGTCGTTATCCACTCTCGTAATTTAAATTTTAGGGCTCTGTTTTCAGGTCAGTGTACTTGTCTAATTAGTCTGCACTTCCATGGTTCGAACTATTTCCCGTGCATGTTCCCTTACAAGATTTTGAGCCGATCCATGGCCCAATCTTGAAGAGTTCCATCGCTCTGTCGACATGATGAGCAATACTCTCTTAGTTCTCCTTGGTGCCAACTGGAAAAACCTTCGGATGGTTGCTTGGATGCATGTGCCCGTCTGAAATCCGAAGAAGTTGTGTTTTCTACAAGAGTTAAAAATCCCAAGTGCTTGTCTGGAACCTGAAGCGAGTGTAGTCATGTACTGGAAAATAATAAGTTAATTTGGGATCCCACCTATGCAATTTGTGCCCCTAGTTGCTTAAGATGTTGACTTGCTTCTACTTTTAATATTACATTTGTGATCTTCATTCTCAGATGGTGCTTCTGTTGAACTTTCTGAACGGCCTTCTTCATCATCCAAAGATGTCATGTTGCTGGAAAGCATTTTGGATATACCATGGTCTTCAAACACTTCTAAATCAGTCTCACTGCATCGCAAAGAACTACTGAGAGGGAGAAAGCAAAAATGGGTATCCAAACACATGCAGAGTCGTAGGTTCGAAAAGTTGATAAGAACATGTGCAAAGAAATTGGGTGCAGAAACAACTCTGGAGGTGTTTAGTAAGTTGGGTCGAGAAAATGGCATCAAAGAGTACAATGCACTGATCGAACTCAGTGTGGAGACAGCAAGGACCTGTATTAAAGAGGATGATTCAATAGATCAAATCCACAAAGCATTACAACTTTTACAGTCATTGCGTGAACAAGGGTTCCCAATCGAAGAAGGGAGCTATGGTCCATTGCTTCAGTATTTCGTTGACATGGGCATGATAGAGGAATTCCAGTCCTTTAGTAAGTTAATAATGGAGGAAAATCCTAGTTCATGCTTCAGGATAGGTTATTACGAGATGCTTCTATGGATTCTCGTCGACAACAATGATAAAATTGAGCAGCTGTGCAGTCATGTGGAGTCAAATAGGAGTGAGCATCATTTTAAGATTGCTGGTAAGCATTATGGCTTTTTTGACTTTTGTCCCTTTTCCAACATTTTGCTTTCTTTTATGCATTAATGTCTCATTTGATAATTTATGAATCTCGATTAACGTCCGTGGAAATCAAACTCAATGTAGAATTCTGGTAATTGGTTTTGTTGTCATTCAGCCGAACACTTCAATGCGTCATTCATGTCAGATTGGATAGTGATGTTCTTCTTTCTTTCTTACTAGCATTGTGCTTTTACCCTCCCGAACTTCTTGTTAGCTTCATTTCCCTTTGTGCTTCTGTCCTGAACAAGGAATATTTTTTTGACTTGTCCTTGAGTGAGGGGTGGTCGATAACAATTCTGAGAAGCAAGAATTTGTTTGTCAGTGTTGAGCTGTATCAGGTTGCTGAACAATGCAGTGCATTAGGTCATATTGGCAGATATGAATCAGCCTGAATTGGTGATTTTAAAATAAATTGTTATTTGAAATGTCTGAGAGATATTTATTGTTATCTTCCTAAAAGAAAGGCTGGCACAGGCTAAACTAGCTAAGTCATGCTGCATGGCCAATATGCAAAGGTCCCTATACGGGCTCCTAAATTGGTTTGGTGAGGGGCAATACAATATATCTCATCCAATAAATCTGATGTAGTATGAAGTGGTACACACACACATGTACTTTTCACAATTTCACACACATGCACATGCACATTGGGAGAAATCTTATTTTGTCATGGGATGTTTACAACACATGATGATTTGGCTCAGACTTGTTGCATTGGTAGCCTCACCTTTGAGAAAATGCCTATCATTGAAGGACCTTTGTGCCTTAAATGTTCTCCATAGGAGTGTTAATTAGCTCATGCATTATGCTGCATTCAACCTAAATTGCAGACAGTGAGATGGTTTTTAACTGTGCATCCTTCACAGAGAACTACTTGTGGGCATTTTGTAAGACTGACAGCAAGAACGAGATCTTGAAATTGTTGTCTTCCTAAAAAAAAGGCTGGCACAGGCTAAACTAATTAATTCATGCTTCATGGCCAATATGCGAAGGTCCCTATACAGGCTCCTGCATTGGTTTGGTGAGGGGCCCAATACAATATGTCTCATCCAATAAATCTGATGTAGTATGAAGTGTTACACACACGTACTTTCCACGGTTTCACACACATGCACATTGGGAGAAATCTTATTTTGTCATGGGATGTTTACAACGCATGATGATCTGGTTCAGACTTGTTGCATTGGTAGCCTCACCTTTGAGAAAATGCCTATCATTGAAGGACTTTTGTACGTTAAATGTTCTCCATAGGAGTGTTAATTAGCTCATGCATTCTGCTGCATTTAAACTAAATTGCAAACGATGAGATGGTTTTTAACTGTGCATCTTTCACAGAGAACTACTTGTGGGCATTTTGTAAGACTGACAGGAAGAACGAGATCCTGAAATTGTTGGAAGTTGTGGATGTCACAAAAGTTTCATCCTTAGAGTTCCTGACTGGCCTTTTTGAGTGCTTTGGGAGATTATCACTTGTGAATGTTGCCAAGGAATGCATTTTGACTTTCAAACAGTCAGGTGATTGGCCTTTATTTGTCTTTGCTATTTTAGGTTTGGAAGTTTGATTTTGTAGTTCTGATGTTGAAACTCTAATAGTTAAAGAGTTCAGTTTCTTCTGAGAAATTGCCCCTTGATACTTGAATTGCAAGATTTGATCCTATAATTTCATTGTTTTCCCAGTAGTAAGTGATAATAATCGTGATAATACTAATAGTGTTGTTGCTAGGACTATGTTCATCAACACCATTATTATTGCTGTTGTTATTATCATTACACTTGTGGACTGAGTCTTGCATTGTTTGCTCTCAGTTGTGGTTGTCCATCAAGAACAAAGATATGTTTATATTCTCGTAGCTTTAAATTCTTGCTTCTTATATCTGTTACATGTTAAGTAATAGGTGCAGCAACAAACAAATTGCTTTATTTTCTGTTGAATCATTGATACAACCATAGTTTGCTGATCGTTAATTGTTATTTCATTATTTGTGAAAATTTTATTGCTAGTTTTATTGTCTGTAAGCAGTTGTATTTATTTATGCACACACATAGATATGTAAATATATTTATCCTTTCTGCAACACCCATGGTTTTTTGAAAATTGCAGCACTTGCATCCACACCCCATACCTGTGTGACATAGGTTACATGATTCTCGCTAAATGTCATCAAACAGCCTTCCAGCTTTCTTTATCGAGAAGCCCTTCTCTTGAACATGAATTAATTTCCAGTATCTGGTTGTCAGTTATATTAATCTGTTAACTAAGAACTGAGTACTCAGTGCATTATGATAGGGAATTGATATGATGTTTGTCATAGAGCATCACTGTTACAATGTTACATGAGCACGGGTGTGTGTGAATTTACCAATTATGGAAAGAAAACTTTGCTGTGGCTTCCGGGCTATATATGTATGTATGTATATAGTCATTAAGGATCAGTTTCACATGGGCTTGGATGTGAACGAGAGTGCACCACCTATTGAAATAAACTTGGCCGTGGATGCAGCTAGGCTATATATGTATTTATGTACCTGTCTGCGGGAAGTAGTAATAAACCCGGGCCTATTATAGAACTGGTTTTTCAGGTCCCTTTCTGTCCTTGGGATCCTCAATCCTTAGGTGGAAAGGATGGTTGTGAAAGAAAAAAGAAAAAAGAAAAGGAAAAGAGAAAAAGTAGGTGTTAGAGAAAAATCAGGTAAAGACAGTTCCACAATGAGGCTAGTTAACCCATTTCATACATATATGTAGGGTTCCATGTAATTTAAATTATTTATATATAAGAAGTATAATTAATGTATGCATTGGATTAGAGAGTAAAATACGAAAACCAAACAGTATTAATGGCTCCCCACAGCACACCCAGCTCAGATGCAGCTGCATATTTACTGCACCCATGTGAGAGAGAAAAAAATACTGACAAGTTTCCTACTTCATTGATGATTTGCTCCAGCATTTGTGCCTACCAGATCCAACTGGTTATGGCACAAAACAAGCGAACTGGGTTGTTTCTTATTGTTACGCAGGATAAGGACATGTTAAGGGCAGAAATTACTTAAACTAGCCAAAAAGCAGGCCAGGGAAAGGAAAAAGGTTTCCTTATCATTCATTGCTCTTTAAACTCAGTCAAGGCTGACTCATGATTGATTGGTGCTAAGCTAATGACTAGTGAATTTCATTTTCACTTAACAAAAAGGTGTAGCTTTTGATTTTGTTTCTTACAGTTAGGTAAAGTGAGCAAGTAGAAGTTCTTTCATACATGCAAAATTGTATATTCGTTGGTTGAAAAATTTTTGTCAAGCACCAAGGAGGAGGTTTTCAATTGTTTCCACTTATCAGTCATTACACACTTCCAATGGTCATTCACCTTTGTTTAGTATTTCAGGAGGGGCCATAATTTTACTAAGTTGAGTATGAGACTCTACTATAAGATCCTTGTTCAGCAGTAATAAAATTTTCAGTTCACCCACCAGTTTCATTAAGCATTATGGGAAAGTGTGTAGCATATACATTTTATGTGAACTTGCATGGTAGATGCAGAGTACAAATAAACATAATTTTTTTGGAGGTTTTTGGGATAATTATTTTCTAATTTTAATCAGAGAAGGTTGCAATTTTGCAACAGAACTCTAACCTGTAGTATGTTTTTCTACTGGACATCTTTGCAATGGATGCTTTGGCTTCACAAGAAGCCTACAGAGTATACATCTCTTTCATGTCCGTGTAGTATGTTGCTCAACCAATTACTAAGATTGAAGTTTCTTTCTTTGCATGGTGAAAACGGCATCTTGCTGAACATGTTTTTTGTTGAAATTGGCATATTGGTCACCACTTTTAGCTTATTTTGGTAGATACTGAGCGGTTGCTCTGTTGCAGGGAGAGAAATGGATGATCTTTCATCCTTTATTTGCAGTCTTACTATCAACCTGTCTAATTTGAAGGTCAGTATATCCTAAAAAAGCAATTGATATCCGTCCTTCTTCTACGGTCTGTTTTTTGCAAGAATACATGGTCCTCTTTGAGCTTAAAGTGCTTACCTGTCGCAAGCTAAAGCGTTGTTGCATTAGGAAGTTTTTATAGCAATTGCCTCTTTATCTATTATATCCTCTCATTGAGGTGTGTTTTTCTAGGTTCCCTTTCAAAGGCATATTTGGTTGTTGCTAACTGCACTAATTTACTAGTATGGCTTTTGCTAGAGTGCAGGTGTGTTGAAATGTTGTATTACATGGTCACCGCACTGTATGAATTTTGGGGATGAGGCAGAAATTATGCCTAGGAGAGCTTGAGTCAGCTTATTTAGCCACAGTTCTTTAAGCTGCAACAACAAATGGCAAAGCTGAAGCATAAGCACGCTTGTCTCAATACAAACAACAAACTTGATTAAAACAACTGAGTTGAATCACTTGGTTTGGTTATGTGGATGGTCTGGATGTTGATCCTTTATACGAAAAGTGGCTATTTTTAGTCTTTCCCATAAAAGTTGTGCTTGAATTTTTCTGTAAAAGCTGAACTAGAGCTCAATTTATGGACAGCCCAGGCTCCTTGACCTCAATTGGCCCTGCAGGTGGATCGCTTCCAGCAACTTTTTCTTTTTTTAGTTTTCTTTCTTTGTTCTATAGACTAGTCAGTAGATCACGATAAGTGGGGACATGATCTCTTTCTCTCATGTGATAAGTAGATAATGACAGTGATGGTACTTACATAGGTAAGGGGAAGGGATTAGTTTATTTCAGAGAAGGTCAAGCATTGCAGTTGGCGGGTCATATTGCTTTGTTCGTTAGGTACGAATCTTCATCAACTGTAGATTAGAAATAGCCTATAGGTGAAGTAGAAATTGCACTTCTAAGTGGATGACACAAGTTTAAGTTTAAGATGCAATTGGTTAAAGGGATGGTGGTGCCCTTAAACCATGTTACTGTACTTTGGTTTTCTTTTGGATATAATGCATTTTAGATTTATTTCTTCTGGCATTTATAGGTTTCTTCTTTATTTATGAGTTGATTTGGAAAAATATAAAGGTTTATTGGATCCTTTATGTTGCAACCATAGTTGTCCTGGTAAAAGTTATTGATAGATGTGCTTCACTAGTCCTCTTTTTGCTTTTTTATCTGCTCGTATCATGTTTCTTACATATGAAAGAAATACGATAATTCTTATGCAGCTAACGTTCTGAATTGAAGGTTGATGAAGTTATTGCAGAGTTCAATGAATTGCATGAAAAGCTTGAAGTTCAACCATCATCATCATCTTACTGCACGCTTGTGACTTATTGCTGTCATGCCTTGAAGGTAATTAATTTTTCTAGAGACTAAGCATGCAGTAATTTTTCTAGAGACTAAGCGTATGAGTAGCATTTTTTTTTTGGGAGCTTTAGTGGTGGATGCTTTTTACAAGCAGTAATTTTGGTTATTTAATATTGTCCACATCTCTCTTTGCTTTTTCCTTGAGTGTTGTTGACTTTCACTACTACTGTAAATTCTGATTTTAACATAAACTAATTACTAGAAGCATACTTACCTAAATTCTGGTTTTAATGCTGTTCAATGTCTTTTGTTTTGGTCGTCCTCTATTCTTGAATATTAAAGTGTTCCTAGATCTCTTGATCTTGATCTATATGTTTCACATGTTGGAACTTGGTGGCTGCAGAGGCTATCAGTTCTCTATGTTGTAGGTGTCTGCCAAGTTGCCTTCATTGGGTTGTCTTTCTATTTCCTTCAACCTATGTGACACAGGTACGTGAGATTTGCCCAGGTACCCTTGTCGGTATGTGGGTATGGTGACATGGGTACGGCTGGGTATGGCTGCATTTAAAACGTTTAAAAATTATATTTTCAAACTCAATTTTTCTTTAATTTTGATTTTTCCCTTCTTTTGTATTTCCCTTCCACTAAGAATATATATTTTCTCATTTTCTTTAATTTTGAGAATTTTTGTGGATTATTATATATATAATATACATATTTACATATACACTTTGCCATACCCTGTACCCAAATTTTCTAAAATCGTCATACCCATACCTGCATCTCCCGTACCCATATCCATGTGACATAGTGTTCACGAAACTTCTTTCATATATCACCAAGATCGACACCTGTATTGAGATCCACATGGCTTGCATATATTCTAAATTGTTGCCTGACTTTTTTGTGTTGTGTCCTGGGTCCCTGACAATGTGAGAAATATATGATGTTCATGTTGGGTTACTAAATTAACCAATCTTAGTAGGAAGTAGGAACCTTGTGCAACATTTATGGGCCATAAGCACTTGCATAGGAATCACAAAAGGTGGCAACGAGAAAATTTTGGCACTCCATGCATAGGGGCATGGGTCAATATAAGTCTTATTATTGTGAATGAGAGTTATTGGCCCAGGGCACTGAAGGCCTTATATGCATTTGTTATTTATAGCCTCGCAATGTCTGACTCCAAGCCTGTAACGTCATAAGCTATTAGTTTTAACTTTTACCATATAAGTTGGTGTTACAGAGGTCAAGAATCAATCAAGTTTCTTGTTAGCTATTGTATAATCCATAACTTCTGATAATAAAGTGTCTCGTTACTTTTTGGAGAGGATGTCAATCCCAAATTTTTTCTCTGTAAAGGTGTGAATAGAGTCAAAGAAAATATTTAGAACTTCTCACATTTGTCTCTTTATGTGCTCATTCTCAGTATAAGCATCAAAAGAACAGCTTCTGGGCGGTCTGCCTACTCCAAGGAATGAAGAAAACAGGCCATCCAAATGAAATTGCTTTGATGCTTCCTACTGATCTCACTTTCTTCTTTTAACGCTACTCTATAGGTGGTGGCAGATGAGAGAAAGACGTTTATAGCTTTATACACTTGGCCTAATATCCATTTCCATTGGAGGCTGGACATGCAAACATGAAGTATAAGATTTATATTTTGGAAATGTAAGCTCGTAAAAAGATGTAATCTAAAGGAGAAGGCTAAGTTTACGGATGTCTACAAAAAACTGAATATGATTTATTTCCGTCATCCAACTGTGGGTATTTTTGCCTTTCAGTTTGTTCTCATGTCTCGGTAGGTATTTCTGTTAATTTTTGACAGCCTTTCATATGGTTTAATTTGATCCATACTCAATTAGTTCTGGTCTTGCTTTCCGTTCTAGTTACTTCTTTATCCCGGTTGATTCTCTCCCCCTCCTCCCTTTTGATTAATACCATTATCTTTGGCTGACAGGTGCAAGCTGCTCTTGATGTTGTGGATAGAATGTGCTCATCAGGGTCATCTGTCTCTATTGAAACACTGCACCCTATTTTTCGTGCCTGTGAACAGACTTGTGATTTTGACCTGGTAGATTCTAGTTTCTCAGTGTAGTCTTTCGATGTCTTCTTCTTGCGTTTCTTTGTAACATGTACCTGCTCTCTATTTTTTCTTTGTTGAACATTTTGAGCGCATATTTATATGATATATTTTCGGTAATTTTTCTATGAAGACTCTATTTACCAAAGAATTGGCTTGGCAGTAATAAAGAAGACATGTAATTGTTTAATAAGGAAATAACCTTTGTTCAACTTGAGTTAACCCTTGCCTAGGACCAACTTACTCTGGGGTTGATATGATAAAATGGCCTCAACAAGAAATGTCAACTTTATTAGTTTACGTTGCCCTATTTAACCATTCCCAATGATATTAGTGCATAACTAACTAAATAAAATAGTTAGTTCTCTTATCAATATCTAATTAATTAGGTGAATTTTTTTCTTTATTAATACTAGAAAGTTAGCCAAGGGAAGTGTAGGTGTTCTTCACAAAGGTGTATTTCTGATTATATCTTTTAGGGGTAAAATAATAATTTTCACTAATTTATGACAACCTGACAGAATTAATTTTCTGGGGCAGTTTAGTAACCATGAAAAAAGTAGGTGTATTTTGAAATTATCGAAAATTTAGGTGTGATTTTGTTAATTGCTCGAATCTTTAGAGATTTTTTCCCCTTGTTTTATCCTGCTATCAAATGCAATTTGCTGCATGTGTGTCCCTTTCATATAAATGTGTTGAGTTTGTTGCGGCCTCGAGTGCCCTAGGCCACAAAAATATTATTTCATGAGTCTGGTGATAAGGACAGATCAACACAGTTTTTTTCCTTTGTCTATCTAACAATATTTTGGTCATGCTTCTCAAAAGAAATTATGATTTTGTTAACTCATCAACTTTTTATACATTTACATTGTGAGACTTGATTTTCGTTGTCACACAGAAAATGATGCGATTCATAGGTTGTTGTTTGTTAAATAAACTATGTTGAACACTTCTTGTCAAATTGTTTTGACCATTGTTTAGTGATTACTTGATTGAATGGTTTGAGGTGGATAATGCAGGGTGCATAATAATTGGGATACATAATCCACATATACACACAGACACACATACACACTCCCTCTCTTGCTATTATGTGTATATGTACACATTTCCCATTAATGATAATTGGATCCATTCTGGTGAGGAATTTTGTAAGTTTTATATCTATGGCAAGTTCTTTAATTATCTTGCTTCTCCAAATACTTCTCCAATCCCTCTTTTTAAAGGCTCGTTCAATTTGATCTCTGATGCCCCTTCTGTTCATATATTCATGTAATGAATTTGATGTCAATAGTGATTTTGTTGATTGTTTTTCTCTTCCGGGATTATGACTCATGGAATCCATTTGGAGATATTCTACAGTCTGTCTCTAATTTATAGGCTCATAGATAGTTCATTTCCTTGTCTGATTCCTCTGGTTATTCTTTTCCTTTTTTTTTTTTAAATGTAAGGTTCACTCCATCTATTCAGTGATGCATCAGCTTGGGTTGGAGCCTACTTGTGAAACCTACAAATACATGATAAACTTATGTATCAAGATGAAAGATGTGAGTCATGTATCTTATTTTCCTTTTTCCCTTCTACAAGAGCCCTTCTCTTTGCAATTTTGTTATACACTATTTTTTCTGGTTGCACCTGCCTTAGTGAGCTATTGCATGAGACAAACATTCATAACTTTCTTCCTTATTGCTGTAGTTTGTTCATTTCATTACTGGTGAACTTTTAGCTTGTTATATTTCAGATATATTGGTGAACTAACAGTTTAAATATATTATCGTCTGCAATATGAAATATGACTAATTTTTCTTGGAGAGATTTCTAGATTCTTTTATTTGCTTTTTATTGATGTTAGATTTAAATATTCTGCATGAAATTTCATATTTTTTCAGTGTTTTTAGTTATTCTTTTTTCTATTAATTGGACATAGGAGATGCATCTTTTGTTGAAGTATAAGATATATATTTTGGTCCTTTTTTATTTGACTTTTAGTGTTTGTTCCATTATCTTCTACAAGCATGTTTGCACCATATGCTGCTTCAGTTATGTCAAGTCTTATATTTAGCCAACTACTTTATCCCAAGTATATTTGACCTCATATTTTAAGCTTAAAAGCTTTAAACCTGTTCATACTGCTGCTGCTCTTTCTGCGTTATCATGAACTTGCAAGTGTTCCCTGTACTATTTCTGTCCATGACTTTCAGCCTTCTTTAGCAATTTCTACTCGTAGTTGTTAATTCGGTGTTGGATTTGGATTTGTTCTCACGTGACTGGTGCTCATGCGGTCTATTTCCTTTGCACAAGTTTGGTTAACAAACCAAGTTGCTTTTGCTTACAGAATATAGTTCCTCTCTCTTCATGTTTTATCTCATATTACTCTTTCTACATTTTGTGAGGTCACCGGCCTGCCTGTGACAATAAATCAGAGGCTGGCAATTTATATACTACACTACATTACTATTGAATGGTAGATGGTGGGTGTGCAGCTAACCAGTCTGTGGGGTATCTGGTGGTGTCAGCATTTGAGAAACTGTATGGATATGGGAAGAAAAACACAAGAAATGATCCTTGAGAAATTTTATACTTTCTTAGATTGAAGTAGGTCGTAGATACCTTACATCTGCAACAAAGACCTTGGATAGTTTCATCTTTTGATATTATAAGAAATTCCATTTTTCTTGGAAGAACTTCATTTTCTTGTCTTCATGTTTTGGTTGTCATCAATTCCTTTGTTTTCATGATTGCACTAAATAGGAGCTTTACTGGCATATAAAAAAAGACTGTTTAGCTTGTCCTATATTGTGATTCTGACAAAGAAATGTCTTGCAAAAGATCTACTTTAAGATGTGTTTCACATTGTTATAGTTTGATGGGGCATACAAGTTATTGGCTAGCTTGGATGAGAAGAAAATTGTGCCAACTGCAAGCATTTACAATTCAATCATGGTGGGGTACTTTCGAGAGGTAATGCACTTTTTAACATTTCCTGATTGTTGGACTTAAGGTCAGGGTTATCTCTGGTATAACTGCGATTTTTTCCTGGGATGGTATAGTGTTTCTGCATTGATTTAATCTGATGTGGGATAAAGTAATTGGGCATTCCATATCCTTTCTAATTCTAAAAATTTCATTGACATAATAATTCTTTATAGGACCAGATTTGGTATTTTTTCATCTTTGCTTGTGGAAGTATTTTGCATTACTTTATCTTTTAAGGGGGAAGACTGTTAATCTTATCAAATGATATAATAATTGTTTTCTGCTCAAGGAGAGTTGGTTAATCAATAGAATCCAGCCTACTTAGTTTTTCTCTCTTGATTTAGAGATGCTTCTAGCCTTCTAGGCCCTTTCAGGATCCTCCCTTCCACCCCACTTTGACCATGCTCTTCAATTTGCACCTCAGCATCTATGGCGTCATTTTGTTGGCTTTCTTTATTGTTTGTTTTCTTCATTGATAAATTTGTATACTTCTTTGGTGGGCTCTCTACAATCTTGTCTTTGTAGATGGAATGGTTATGCATGTTGTGTAATGCCTAACTGGTCTCTAGATTTGTCATCCTTGAACTTTTTTTTGGATAGGCATGCTGGGTTCATGCCAACCAAGTACCGGTTACTGACATGTCCGAACAAAAGCATATGCTTCAAGGGCAGCATTTTCCATCCTCAAATATTCATTACACCATCTTCTACCAAAATTTAATTCATTCACTGATAATTTGTTTGTTTTTACAGGCATACCTGCTCTTGAACAAAACCTGTTTAAGTAATTTTGACTTTACATTTTATTACATGCATATAGATTGGCTGAAATATCATAGTGAAAATGTAGAAATTTATATGACTTAAAAACAGGACCGTCTGTAGATCTCAAGTGTAAATATCTCCAGGGTCTTAACATTTAGTGATGAAAATGATAATAAAGTAAGGATTACAACAAAAAAAAAATTATCAAGATTTCCTACCATCCCAAACAGGAGAAGGTATCTTGTGAAAGATTTCAAAACTATGTTGATCTGAAAATCTCCATCAGAGAACTTTTTATCTCATGAGGTTATTGCTCCTTTTGCTGTTCACAAGATATAAGTGCTGCCTCCACTGGCTCTCATTCATATTGCAGCAGAGCATCTCTCTCAGACTGTTGCTTTTATTTTTTTCCTCCAATTTAATCTGGTTGCAGAAATATTATCGTTTCTTGTCATGCAGGACAAAGTTAATTTTCTTAAAGGGTTTTATTCCATTTTACATGAATGATAACATTTTATACATCCTTGTGTGACCCTACTCTGGGGCTCATTTACGGCAAGGTTGAGGGTTACATTGAATGTATAACTGAAGGAACATTCCTGTTAAAGGGGTCGTGTGGCTGTAAGCCGCAAATTGAAAGTGGATGATGATGGTTACATTTTGGGCCAGCATTCTGAATGCCATTTAGCAGATCCGTCTGGCTTGACATATTTTTAATGTTGTAGGTTGGTTTTTCTAGATAGTTTTTTTGACCAGTTCTGAGTTTCTACATTTTCATCAAGGAAAATGTTAGCAAGATTGATGCTATCAGTGTAGGATTATACATCTATGCATGTGTACATATGTAGTTTTAGAAAATGTATTTGTTTCAACTCTATCTAATCTCTTGTTTTACCTTGTCTTATTTTCTCTTTGCCATGCTCAGTTAGATACAGCCAGTTATGCTTGAGATTCCCGATTAGTACACAGAACTGTTGGTAGTTAATTATTGTAATGTTTCCTACTTCATGGTTGGTTGCTATTAACTTATCTTTTATTTTTTGTCAGAAAAATGTTGAATCAGGAATGAAGGTTCTGAAGCAAATGGAACTTGCAGATGTTAAACCAGATTCAGAAACATTTTGTCACCTGATATTTAATTCTCAATGTGTTGAAGATATTGAAAGGGTAGGTATATTTGAAAAGGGTTAGAGTTAAATATTACATTCTGAAAACAAGTTTAAAGAGTAAGACTATCCTGATGGAGACAAGGTGGGTGAAAAATTTGCTTTATTTTCCATACATGTGCAACTTTTCTGAATAATCTACACTGCTAATAAGTACTTACACTTATATTATTGAAAAGTTATGTTGGACTCTGCCAAATTCTGAAAAAAAGCAAATATGCATGTTTTCATATAAGCTATGGTGGCTCCAAATTTTAACGCCATGTGGCAGTGCTCATCTTTCTGGGGATTAGTCACCATTTTGTATAACTTTCAAGATGTGTTTTAAAACATTTATTTACATCACTTATAGTTTTAGTAGCCTCTGCATGATAAGAATCAAGAGGGTGGTGGATAACTTATGTTAAACATGACCCTTTTTTGTCTTCTTGGGAGTTTGGAATTATGAAAGTTGAGTGTAACATCAAAAAGTTATAATGGTATGCTGTCATGGAAAGCTTTGTAATTATGCACATTGCATTCATCACACACGTGCACATATTATGAATGTATAGTTATGTAAGATTTCATCATTGCAAGAATATATGGAAGGAATTGTTTCTTCAAAATTATTTCAAGCCACTTTTTTTAATGAACATGATGGTAATTTTTCTTCTGTATGTGGAAATGGCTTCAGCATCTGTTTCCTATGAAATGATGGGATAGATTTTTCATTGTGGCATTTTATAGAATACTGAAGTGTTGATCTATAAATTTTGTTCACAAAAATTTGGTTGGTTTGTATTCTAGAATATCATCAGTATGCCTCATTCGATACGTATGTTTATCGAAATTATTAATTTGTGTATCACTATTTCAAATGATTATATGTCTGCAGTATTGTGAAGAGATGCAAAAATCAGGTCTTGCTTTGAACAGGCACTTCTTCTTGGCACTTATTAATGGCTATGCAAAATGTGGGCAGTTTGACAAGGCGAAACAGGTGCCCGGCAACTGTCTCCCTTCAATAACTTTATCTTCTGCCAAACCGTTGACTCACATGTTTAATTTCCTGAATGGACTATAACTGTATTTAAGAGCTTCTCTTACTTGATTTTGTTGCTTACTGAAAGGTTGTGCTTTGACAAACTCTTGATCCATCATGGTTGGGAGTACAGTCAGAAAAGAAGGCTAACTAAATTTTCAGTGACTAACACAAAAATTGTATATATAAACTAAGGAGGCATAAGCAAATGGCATTAAAAGGAAAGTCGTTTTCACTTCCTAGACAAAATTAGATTTGGCAACCTTGACCAAGGCCAATGACCAAAATAGACATGGGCTCCTTGACTGCACCAGAGGTACTTCTTTGACCATGCCTAAGCCATGTCCAGAGCCACATTCCACGTTTACACCCATGTTGAGCCATGTCAGCATGGCTGTGGCACTAAAATTGAGTCCACAAGACGTTGGTTTTTTGATGATCTCAAATTTTTGTAGCATCATTGTTGTTTGTTTTGCAGTTCTTTATGTGCAGTTAAACTTATTATAGTATTGGTTTTAATATTCTTTAGATGCATATTTTTTTATTTGATTTAGTAACATAGTTTCCTCATAAAGATTATTAGCTATCTGGATTTTATGTGTGTGCCGTGAAGATGGAAAGAGCTCTCATAGTCATAGGAGCCCATTAAGCACTCTCATAAACTTGTGGCACAAAAATGTAAATATCAAAATAAATGTTATAGAAGGAAATAAGCTAGAAGAAGAATACATAACAACATATGTAAGTCTTCGACAAGTCCAAGACTTGGACCTCTTGCTGAAGAAATTAGTCAATTGAAATTCGAAAGTGACATAAGAGTAAATCCACATTCTTCTTCAATTATTCTTCTTGAACATAGAAGAAAGCAAAATGTAGGTACAAAGATATATTCTTAGAGTCTTTACAATACTTGAATCACATAAGAACTTGATATAGATATAAAATCTATATTCTTCACACAATTATCACTCATAAAAGAGTGAAGAAACAGTGAACTAAGGGACTAATATTCTATTAAAACAGAAGTGAATTAGCGTCAGAGAAGCTTACAAAGTGAGGGTTCAAACTTCAAACCACCCAATAAATGGACTACAATTACTTTGTTTTCTACTTTTAGGAAGTTTTGCATGAAAAAGTGCGTCTGCATGGTTGGACATGATATCTTGTTTCATATACTGTTGTATTCATCTTCAGGTCGGGTCTGGGTTAATGATGGCTATACCTGGACACCACCAATTCCTGGGAAATCATTTCTGAAACATGAAGCTCACAGCTCTAAAACTTGTTTCCTCACCTTGGAGACCAGTTTCCTATTTGCATATAGTTCAAATTTCAGTATTGTTTTAGGATTTTGCTTAGTCAGTTTACTAAATAAAAATCTGGTATTTGCATATTTGAATGTTAACAAGGTGGAAACATGCTAAGCTATTTTTTGAATGCATTTTTATGTCTAAATCTTACAGATTTAGGACTCGTTTGAAACATATTATTGTGACTTTTGTAAAGCACCGTAACCATATACTTACTTTCAAGGTGTGATTCTTTCACCATTGACATGAACATATTTCTTGGGACCTTTCAATGATGCACTCGCAAAGTGAATCGTGGGAAATCATTTATGTACTGACTATGTGTGCCTGTGGAAGGTGTGCATGTGTACTGTGGTGTGTGCATGTTCATTTGACATGTAAGAGCTATTTGTTTCCTGTTCCAATTTTAGGAAATAAAGATTCTTATTTACTGGCAAACTGGTTCATGGTGTTAGTTAGTAGTTATCCTTTATCATGATGAATGCCTCCACTTTCTCTTCATATACTTGTCTTCTACTGTCACCGTTTATATGCGATTAGTGGCTGAAGTCCTGCTGATATAATAGTTTTGCTGTAGGTGGTTTTAGACTATCGGATACAACCCAAGAATATTGTTGAGATAAAAAGTGCACTTGTCCTAGCTTTTGCATCATGTGGACAAATGTCTGAGGCTCTAAATGTTTATGAAGAAATCAAGCTAGCAGGGTGCTGTCCAGATCCAAAAGCTGTTATCAGCCTTATTGTGAGTTTTATTCTTTTGCACGGCTTTGCTTTAATAGGTAGATTCTGTTCAACATTTGCATAAACATGATTCTTATTTTCTCTTACTATTGTCTCGTATAGGAGCATACACAATCCGATGGAAAGTTGGACCTGTTGCTTCAATTGCTTGGCGACCTGAATGATAAGTCCAGTTGGTGTGATGGGTGTGGCCGGGTTTTTCTGTACTGCGTCCAGTACAAAAATCAAAGGTTGCATCATAGAATAAATTCTGTTAATTTGTCCATGACATCCTTTTGTCTTATTTTTCTACTTTTCTGGAATCAGTTGTGCAATCAACCTACTCAAACAGCTTAGAGAAAGAGATGAATTGGCAGCAGATTACATTTGCGATCAGGTATGCTTTATTTTGTTTAGAACTTTTTTGTTTGCTCTCTGAAATCTGGAGATTCTAGATGAGTGGCATTCATCTTAGGCACTTGTAGAGAAACTCCTAAAACAAGAAATACAAATCCAAAGACGATTCTATTTGGCTTTAGTTTTTCATGCATTGCCCTATAATTCTAAATTTCATATATTTGTAGTCTTCTGGATATAAGGCTTGCATCCGTAAGGTAGGTTGTAGATAAAATGAGTCAGAAATGAGATGAAGGAGCGAATTGGGTCAATCCTGAAAATAGCACCAAAAGAACAGTTGTTTTATATATATACACACACACACACACACATATATATATATATATGTGTGTGTGTGTGTGTGGAGAGAGAGAGAGAGAGAGAGAGAGAGCAGGATATTCCAAAACTACAATAACTAAAAAAATGTGTAAATACCAGATCAGATTTTATGAACCGATAAATCTAAGTGAGCTAATTTATTGAATCTGACGTACAAATTGGCTTTGTAGCTTTTATTTGTTTGATCCTATAAAAGTGGATATTTCAAGCACATTTGTAGAGATGGATTTTACTGGGAACAACTTCAGGTGGTCAAAAAAAGTCAGACAGCACATTAAATTGCATTTTTCTAGGAATTATACACACACCTCTCCCCATATTCCACATCTTTGAAGATCGAAGTAGATTTTTGGTTTCATAGTGAATAGAATTTGTTCTTGTTTTATTTAATATGATATAATAAATACACACACACCCATATGCCAAGTCTTTTAAGGTACAAATAGGTTTTGTGAATAGAATAAGTTGTTCATGTTAATTTAATGGTAGAGAGTAATATTGAAACTTGAAAGTAAGTTTTATATTTCTCAAGTTAACAGAAATTCAAGACCTTGACACTTGACAGTTTTGATGAAAAGTTTTAGCCCTTATTTGGAAAATCACAAAGCTAATACCTTGTATAGAATTATAGGCAGGCCGAAAGGTTAAATTTGTTGTTTATGATAAGATGATCATTTTAGTAAGTACTCATGTTATGTAATCTTTTTGGGTATTGTCATCTATTTTTCATCACTGAGATGGAACAGGCTTTTGGCTTAATCTATAACATGGATCCTGCTGATGTGGAGATTGGCTTAAGCTTGCTTCAAGGTATTAAGGAAGATGTTGGTCTTGCTCCCTCAAGAACAAGCCTGGATTTTCTTCTCAGCACTTGTGTTAGTGCTAAAAACGCAGACAGTGCAAGACTGATTTGGAAGGAGTACGAAAAGGCTAATATTCCTTTCAATGTGCTGACCTTTTTAAGGTATGAGTCTCTATTGGAAATCTTTCTATGGATACATATATGAACTTTGGTACAATTATCAATAGGGTAGGAAATACGAATTCTCTGTGCTTTACTGAACATCTTCTTCTAGAGTATTGCAGAAGAATTTTATGGCTGGACATGGCACATGTTCATATCTCCAATCATAATTTTGCTTAAATGTTCAGTTGTGTGTACAAGGTCTCTGAATGAGGTTGGCAACTCCCATATTTGTGTGTTCGAGTGACTTTATTCAGCTTGCCTTGTTAAAGGTTTAATGGTCCTTAGAGAGGTTGGCCATGACATGCTTTTGAATGAATATGTAAGCCAAACATGAAAAATGGATGCTTGATCAGCTTAACACTTGTAGGCGCATAACATAAGTTCTTATGGATATTCAGATGACTTGACCCTACATTGGAAATCTTTTCTCCCAGAAACAACAAGCCTACTACCACCTCTCTTTCCCAGAAAAAAGACCAACATTCTCGTGTGCACCCTTTCATGTCCTATCATTGTAGGAGAGTATCCACCTGAAGATTTTGAAAGTAAGCCTTCTTGAGCTAACTTAGTTGATCAATATTATTTCATACTGCTGCAGGATGTTCCAGGCTTTATTGGCTGCTGGCCAGCATTCGTCTGCATTTTTCCTTCTAAGGAAAATGCAATACACTGATCCTGATGTTCGTGACATTATCAGGGCATCAAATTCTATCTTTGGCAAGCATGTGAAGTAGCTGTCAGCATGGTTTCGAATGGAACTTCATAGTGGCTTCCCCTAGCTTGTGCATCAGATAAGAAAAGAAAGCTCTCAAGCCTGAGGAAATCTATGTGTTGTAAATTTCTTGATGAGTCTTTCTTTATCATGCAAGTAAATTCCTTTGCATACAATAGCTACTCATATTTGGTAGGAGCAAGTTCTAAACTTGGTGGTCTCAAAGCCCATGGGTCCGGGGGAACTCTGGTATTTACCTATTTGAGGCTGGCCAATTTGCAGTTCATGATAGTGGGATTGTTTCCGTAGCAAAGAACAAAAGGAAAAGGATTCCATTCTTGAGCCCATTCCTGCAACTACCATATTAGTTGCGTCCCTGGTTGTCTGTCTTCTGTATCCCGCCAAATTGGCACACAGATATTTTAGCAACAAAAATATGAGACGTTGGGAGGCACACACATATATATTTCTGCGTCAAAGAAGTGATCTTGACATTGGCACTTTCGCAAAGAAGCTCAGCCATGGCAACATGTGACGAGAATTTGATATCTTTTTGGTGTATTTGCATAATTATTCTTGCCAATTTTTTAGAGATATATGTTTTCAGTTTTTCTCACTGCATGTGGGCTTTCTTCAATGTGTTTTAGGTCGAGTGTTTTGTTTATTCAGTGAAACATCTGTGATATCGTATCCTTTTATGATTGTCAGGCTGATCTGTGTCACCCACGCCCTTTTCACTGATTTAGGTTTTGTGGGATCTTTTCTCTTCATTAAAGCGGCATTTAGTATTTTGTATGCATGCTTTCTTTTGTAGTCCTCTACACCTTGCGGGTCTTTGCAACATACCATAGTGTCGACTGCCTCCTGGCCCGATGGTTGTATGCACTTGCTGTTTATGAGTGGTGTGGCGCAACGGTGGTCATACGGTTGCAATCTTTTGGGCTGCCAATGGCATTCTAAATTGCAGTTATACCCAGTCTGATTTTTGGTGTTTTTTATTAGGACCTAGATCCTTGTTTTTTTAATTCTTGAACTTTTGTTGTTAACGTAGCAAAGTTAAGCTCAAAGGAGCAAAAATACTCGCTGGTTGCCTATTAAGCTTAAACTGGCTTTAGCATGAAACTGCACGAGCTTTTATCGTTTGCCTAACAAGTTGAGCTTAAACCTGCTTTAAAAGAGCGAAGTTCGTATCACCTTTTTCATTTCACTTTCATGCCCGTTTTCTTGGTGGTTCTCAAATGCCTTGCACGAAACTCGCCTACTGAGCGTCTGTAGGGAAGTTCAACTAGTCGAACTAATTCGGGCTGAGATTGACTAGTTAAAAAATGAGCTTTACAATATAAACTAGTCGAGCTAGAGTTAAGTGTGTTTGGCTTGGCTAAACTCAGTTAAGCTAAAAAAAATAAAACATACAAAATATGTTTCATAAGGTTTTCAGAAAAAGGACGTTGCTTAAATGGGTATGTAATGTCGGGGTTTCTTAATAAACACGTTTCACTTTCTTCCGTTTAATGAAAGGTTCAAATATACTGTAGCTTCGTTCTTTAAAAACTAAATTATTAATGAAATGCTTGGCTTTCCTCAAGCCAATCTTTGGCTCAAGCTTAAATCAGTCGAATTGAGCAGAGTTCGGGTTTCTTTCAAGACAGTAGAGTCTAGAGTCGAGTTCAGGCTAGCTCTGCTCGGCTGGAACTGGCTCATGGACATCCTTAAGTGTTCTGCATGCCCAATTCCTCCACTCTCTTCCGTTCGTTTCCTAAGCAGCACGTCCACCGATTGGCGAGTGAAGTTGACTAGTGCTTTGCAAACCTTTCCATGGGTGGGAAATATGGGTCCTAAATGGTACCATTGAAGAATGTGATCCCTTTTAAGAAAGCATCGCTTCGTCTTAATCAATGTGTAAAAGCATCATATCTCTGATTGCTAAAATTTGTTCCAAATAAGAAAACACAGGTGTCGTGTTGATCAGCCTAGTCCATCTGGTCTAGGGCTTCGACTTGGAGTTCCAAATGATTTCCACACGGTCCATTCCATTCAGAATAAAGAAAAAACGGTTCGGTAGTTGGAGCGCTTGTGTTCTGCCTTAGTCCACCTTGTAGCGGACTCGTTCGTGTTTGTTCCAGACGGATTAGGGCTGTAGCCTAGTTATTATCAGAGCACATTTACACTTCGCTACGATCGCTTACCGTGCTAAGATAACGCTGTTTTCACAAAAGAAAAATGGCTTCTTCCCGATGTATGGGAGAAGCTCTTAGTTTTGTTAACAAAAACCCAAAAGAACGCGACTTTTTTTCAGTACATGCCTCATCAATTGTTTTCCAAGGAATTGTCTGTTTTCCCATACCAAAGAAGAACTCAACTTGCTCCCATATGCATGTTGAGTTTGTGTGGCAGTTGGATGTCTTTGGAGACCACATGAACTGAGAGAGAGAATTCTTGGTCGAAATTTCAATCTAATGGCTAGATGTCAGCCAAAGCTTTAAGGATCCAAGGGGACATTTGGATGACACCCTCTCCTAACCCAGTTTTATAAAAGTCAGGTTTTATGAAAAACAATTTTTTTAATGAGTTCTAGAAACTTTGTTTTTTCTTTTTTTGGGTGATGCATCCAAAACCTGGTTTTTGAATAACCTAAGAGGGTTCAAGTTTTTCACTTCATTTTACAGAACCAGGTTTTGTCAAAACTGGGCCTTCTCTAAACCCAGTTTTGATGGCATCCAAATACTCTAAAAACCTGGTTTTGGAAGCAAAATCCAGTTTTACATTCAAAACCTAGTTTTAAGCACCACCCGAACACCTCCATTTGTGTCCGTGGTACCGGTACTAAGAAGGAAACTTCCCTGGAATATTGATTAGCATGCCATAATTATGTCAACAAAGTCAGAAGAAGATAGCTGCATGATCTTAGTATAAAATTGACTTGAACTCACTTGCATTCAAAGTTATTTTGAGTTGGAACTCACGTCCAAACTATAGGTATCATAATCTTTAAATTTATGCTCAAAAAATTTAGTCCCACTGGAAAATGTTTTCTAATCAGTAACATATTGATTCATTAATAAACCAGTTAACACACCAAAGACGTTTATCTAACCACCTTTGGGCCCTTGCAAGACTCGCCTCATAACCCATGGGAAGCTTGGCTTGCGAGTTGCAACCACTGGGAGAGCCGGGACGGACCGCTCCGTATTTTGGCATCCCTACCGTGTTATTGTCTCTGTGGCTCCGCGTGGTTTCCTTCCTCCCTCCCTCCTTCCGTCCCTGCCTTTCGCTTCCGTTAATGCGCATGCAATTGTTGCTTCTTCACGGTTTCTCATCCTTTTTTCTTCTACATGATTTGGATTTCTGTACAGAAGACGATTCTTTTAACGAGGTAAATGACCGAAATATCGTATGTTTCATTTTTTCAGATGTTTGGTTTTAGAAAAGGTTGCCGCTAACTTGATTTCTTTAGGTCTTCTTTTCTGTTGTGCCGAGTCTCCTTCTCTAATCGGAGTGGTCTAGGACAATGGTTCTCATTCCTCTCTCTTTGTTTCCATTTTGATGGTATGATTTGTTTGGCACCATCGCTGGTGGAAATTAATTTTCGTTTTGGTTATTAGCAACCTAGTTGTTCATTTAGGTGTTATTTTTTCAAAAAGTCGGTTTCGACCAAGGTACGAGTGAGTTGGTATTGTATTTCTCTTTCAGTGCTTTATTCTGAAGCACTTGATTTCTTTTTAAACGCCTTTGTCTTGGAGGATGGAAATGATCTGAGAGTTGAAATTCTGATTTGGTTAGAGTCGTTAGACCTTCTGTTTATATTATAAGAAACGGATTTTGAGCAAGAAATGTGTTAATTGGACAAGTGATGCCTTCATTTGCTTCTTTGATTGTTGTCTTCTGTGTAGCGCTTGCTTTGCCGGTTCTAGCGGTCTTCATGGTCGTGGCTTTTTCTGCTGGTCGACGGAATTTACCTTGTTTTCTGCCTCACATAATACGATTCCTATTTGTGGGTTTTTTCTTTAATTGCGGAGGTTATTGTACGTATTAGGTGATTTTATATGGGACGTTGAGGTGATTCGTCTCTTCCATTTTCAGGGAAGCGGCCATCCTCTGCTGGGTCCAGTATCTCAAAGGCGATTGGTTTCATAATTGGGCGAGTTAACGGTTATTCGTTGCATGCCCTCAGATCTGGGCAACGGTTTTCGTGTTCTTTTGAGGCTGTAATCATCTTATTATCTGTGAGGTACTTCCTTCAATATGGTTGACCGTAAGCTGTTTAAAACAAAGTTATGTATCCTATATCAAAGAGGTCGCTGCCCAAGACAGAGTTGCACCTTTGCCCATGGTGAGGCTGAACTTAGGCGGTTCTCTGTAGCTGGCGGTGAGTTTTCTTTGTTGGCTACCTGCTGATGACGATTCTCTTTGTCTTATTAATTTCTCTTTCTAGTTAACTAGGAAGCTGTTTTAATTAATTTGACAGCAATTCCATTGACGTAAATTTGCATATGTATTTGAAAAGATGATAACATGTTTTCTTATTCTGTCAATAATATCACTGTCTATTGTCTAAGTACGGGGAAGATTTTCTTGATGGGCTGTGAATTGATTCGTCATGCATGAAATGAGTAATTAAGTTTAAATGTGGAAATCCAAATGTAATATTTGTCCTCATGTTGGACTAGTAGGGTTCTGTAATTAGCGTATGTATGTAAGGAAGTGCATGAATATGTTGAGTGGAAGCTATTTTAAGAAGAAAAAATGTCCTTTTTAGAATTAAATGTATGGTTAAGTTCATATTATAACTCAACATAGGTGATTTCTTAGAAGACTAAATTTTGCTTCCGAAAGATGAGGAGCCTGCGAGAGTGAGAGAATCCTTGCGGCACTTTCTGTAAATTTCAAGCCTGAATTTTACTTGCTGAATTGTGTAAAATTGTTTATGATGCATAGTAAGTTTGTATGTCAATAACCTAGAAGTAGAGCGTTTTGATACTCCTGTCATTTTATGCCAGGGATTATAACTGCAGAAACTACAGATGGTTTGGCAATCAGGCTAGAATAGTAGTACTTGGAAACCAAGGAGCCCATAATAATGCTGACGCTGTTTGTATGTTAATATTGCCGTCAAATCGAAGGATGCTAATGCACATTTTGGCTGCTCAAAATCTAGGAAAATTTAATCTGGAGATAAAAAAGATTCTTACATCTTGGTTCCTATTTACTTAGTTCAGAAAGCATACAGTTCTTTAGGATCATACTTTGCATATTCGTTATTTGGACATCTTATTGCCTTTGACAAGTAGATCACGTTATTCTAGAGTTTTCATTTTGTTCTGCTCAGCATTGATGCTTATCCCTTGAATACTTGAAAGATGCCATCTTTCATCAAATAAATAATACCAAAGCGTATTACCTGCACCTCATTTAAATGTTGCTCAGATGAGTTTTGGCTTATCATTTCCCCTTTGAAGTTGGATACAGACTAGTATTCTCTTACATCTTTAGTGGCAGCTGTTTGTTTGTTCGTGTTAGTACTCTGGAACTCCTGTGAGAAATGGAAATCGTTTGATGTGTATGAAATATGAATCTACTGTACAATTTTATGCTTCTTTTCCATTGTCTTCTCAACGTTTTGGGAAGATGTAGATGTCTCCCTTTTCCCTGGAGAGGATAACACAATGTAGCAAACCTAGTCTCTTCATGCATTAGTTCTCTCAGGTCCTATATTCAGGCCATTCTTCTCTCATTGCTTCCGCTTTCATGTTTATGTTTTTGTCACAGAGTTAGCTGATAAGTGAAAAGACATTGAATGAGGATCTGATAATTAGTATACCTGTATAACTGCATTATCTTAACCCTGGAGTGCAATTTATGCCTAAATGTAACTGGGTCAATGATATTGCTCTGGTTTTAGTACATAGTGTGAAAAGTGTATGGTCGCTTGTGTATCCTAGACATAAGAGTATGTTTACTTGCCTTTTCAAATATGAGAAACTGATGCATTTGATTTTTTGATCTGTTTATAGTTTAATAAACAATTTAATCTGTTCTTGTGATATGCTTTGCTTCAAATGATTTTTTTGTTGCATTAGGCAAAATTTCTCTTTGGAATTTGGTCTTTCAATGATATTCATATTTGATGGCAGAAAAACTTGCTTTACCTCATATTTTTATCCTTTTCTTAACCTGGCTTTTTTTACTTCTCTCTGGTACTTGCAGCCATTGCAGTTTTTCAATATTACATGAGTACATATTCACAAACTCATCCTGCCTTCTTTGTGAACTCAGTTGGTTGACCATACATCAAATGATCAAAGTGTTTGATGTGTGGCCATTCTATGATGTTCCTGTTACCTAATTTGTCCTAATTGCAGTGAATTTTCTGTGTTGGGAATTTAGTTATTTATTCATGTTTCTCCATCGATCATTGCCAACATCAGGCAGCTGGTAGAACTTGCTATTGCCCTCATTTAGGGAATCTTATCCTTTTCATTTTATCTGCTAGTGATTCTCGTAAGTCAGGAGATTGTGCAAGTTGCGTTCTAATATGGGTTGACATTGCAATGGGTTTCCTACAAGATTGGCAGTTTCATTGTTGTATGAGTGTTTCTGATGTCTGATAAAGTTCCAATCTGTGTAATGACGAGGAGATCACATCCCAGCAACCATTATTTTTCATATCCATGAATGAAGTACTCCAAGCGGGAGCCTTGCTGGTTATGGTGGAATTCTTCTCAACTGTACTGACATATTTCTTTGGGACAGAAAGCTTCTTATTTATCCTATACATTTACGGACAGGCAGGCTCTGCATGATTCAGATTTTGTTATTTTTCTTATTTCTCAAGAAGGCAGCTGTATCCATCCTCGCCTCTTATTTGCCTGATTGCCTCATTGTCAAAAGGATTTTCTCAGTGTTAGCCCGGGTATAAGTATATGTTTTGAATTTTGTCCGGGCAACATAAACAGTAACCCTTTTTCGATCTGGCAAGGAGGAGTTTTGTTGTCATTATTAGTTTTCTCATTGTACTCAAAGTAAGGGTAAGTTTTATGTGATGTAAGCTTAACTTTTTTTAGCATGCCTTGTGTATTTACTGTTGTTATCCATAGCAAAATTACAGAAGGAAGAATTTATCCTTTCTTTCTTTTTGCAGGTAGGAGGGATTATCGAGGTAGTGACTTGAGAGACAGGCTTGATAGACAGAAATCTCCTTATCGGAGGTCTCCCCAGGGTAGAGGCTTCAGTGGACGACATGTCTTCCATGGCAGGAAGCATGATAGGGGTAAGAGGAGGTTTTGTTGCTTATTTTTTACCAGTTGGCTTTCTTTTTCAGAAGAACAGAGCAATAGGTTCTTGTGATGAATCCAGTAAAAACAACAAAAGGAAAAGAATACTTAGTACCACTGTTGTTAACGTAGTGTACCCCACAGCCACAATACATTGTGCAGCTTAACTGTGATTATGAAGAGAAATGCCTCGATGAAACTCCAAAATTAGTTACCCAAGTTATTCACTCCCTTTTAAAAACACTGTTGTCAAAACTGGTTTTTCACAAACCCAGTTTCACAGTTTAATGGTGTCATTCAAAGACAGACTTCATGCTTTTGCATGAAAAAAAAAAGACTTTTCCTAATTTTTTTTTATATTTTGTCTTTTTTATCAAAACCTACTAATATGGGTTACATGTACGTTTTATAATATTTGGTTGGTACAGCCATTTATTTTGATGTTACTTTAGTTGGTGCATTTATGTGTGTTTATTATGATTAGGAATGTTTTAAGTTTTCGGTGCATTTATGTGTGTTTATTATGATTAGGAATGTTTTAAGTTTTCCCTTTATACTACATGGAGATTGAATCTTGGAATTTGATGTGCAGGGGACAGCCCTTCTCGTTCTCCTGGAAGGGACAGGTTGGATCTCTGCTATTTACTTCATTATTGGTGATCTCTGTGCAGCTACATTCACAAATTCCCCAATTTGACTCCTGTAGCATGCCCTTTTATATGTATATGCCATGTTGTGAATTTATAGGTGTTATTGGATACGCATATCTGCAGTGACATCCTTGTTACATAGCTTTGCAGTTTGAAAATTCACAAATTAAAGATTGTTGCACTCAATTGTAGTAAATAAAGAACATTGCAGACCTTTCTTCAGCTTTCCTTTTGGTTGTCTAATTCTTTGGAGACCCTCTATTCTGCTCAAGACATGATATACTCTAGTTTGCTTGTCCTATCTCAAGGTTCAGACAGGTTTCTGACTGTGGGATATTGTTGTGTTTTGATGCGACCCTCCACACTGTTCCTTTCGTTCATTGATTCTCGGGCCCAACAGATGCGCTTAAATGGATAATGGGACACAATTTAAGTTCGGCTAAACTTATCTAAATTTATGTGCAAGTTTTCTTCTTCTCATATTATATCACACATCATTGTCTATCTGTGCGTCTATCTTGTTTAGCTTGGTCATTTTAGTGAAGCCATTCATGAATTCCTTTCTTCACTGTTGGTTGACATGTTTCTTTAGGTTTAAGCTGATTTCAGTTCTTACACTAGTTTTTATTTATTTTCTAGTGAGAGGAGAAGTTCAAAGAGGCAGCATGTGAGTGGACATAGTGATGCTTCTGACAGCCTAAACTTCTCAGATGCTGGTGGTAGTCGAGCACAGGAAACGAAATCATACTCAAACAGTGACAGAGACATTGTGGAAGAACAGGTTTTGTTTTGCTTGGTGGTGGTTGTGATCATGTCTTAGCTAGTCGACGCATTTGTTGTTTGCTTAAGCTTCTGTTATTCCCCTTGTTCTCCAAGCTTCCTCAGGAGCTGTGATATGGGCTCATAACCCTCCTCCTTCTTGGAGTCATGGATGGGAATGGAGATCGCATATTTTCCTACTTCAATGATGTCCTGGTTGATGACTACACTCTAGTTTTCCATGTCTGACCCCACTCATCAATCTTCTCATCTCTGCTCCAAGCCTGAGACCAGAAGGGTTGCTTACCATGTTAAACTGAAGATTGTGTGGTATTTGTGTTTTAACTGGTTATTGTGTCTTCCATTATGCAGTTGAAACAGGTTCAGTTAGACAACGAAGTGCTTGATGCTCAAAAGCGTGAATTAGAGGTAACTTATTGATGATTTATAATTTTGCCATTGTGGTGAGGCATGCTTTTGGCCTAGAGATATTATGTTGTTTTCAATGTTCCTTGTTCATGAATCATTGTGCGTTATTGAGACGGATTTTCTCCTTCAACTTATTTTCCTTTTACTAGATAGTGTTCTCTGGATACATAATAAATGTCATACTCGGGATTTTTCATGCCACAAAATTGTGCACAAACTTTCTTATCTGCCTTACTGTTTTATTTGAAGAATTCTTTGGAGAAGACAAATGAAGAAGTTGACAGACTTTCCATAAAAAATGAGGACCTTGAGCTTCAATTGAAGCAGATGCAAGAAGATTGTAGAAGGTGCTTCTCACAAAGTTCATCCTGTATCTTTTTTACTCCATCCTGTATCTTTTTCAATAGGTTAGCTTGTGACTCAGTTATTAGAGTTCCTCACTCTAATCCCTGGGGGAAAGGCACCAAAGAATGCAAACAAAGGGGAAAATTGCAGGAAAACAAAAAATAATAAATAATAATAAAGAATTAAGGTTTCTTAATCATCAACTTCACTAAACTCAAATGAATCACACGTTCCACTCAAATAGCCTAAAAATGGATCTGGATCCAAAAGAAAGCTCTATCATAACAGATCTAATAATCCATAATAAAGCAACATAAAATGGACCCTCTACAAGACCCGCGCCCAACATAACAGCCCTGCGTCATTCTCTCCGAGGTTAATAAGAGTCGTCCTCGACGATGTAGAACTCGGTAATAGGCGATTTGCGCATCCCAAATCTGTTTCAGAAAAGGCTTGCAGTGTCTGCAAAGAAAAAGCTTTCCTTTTCCTTCTTTCTCTCTCTCTCTCTCTCTCTCTCTCTCTCTCTCTCTCTCTCTGTCTCTCTCCGGGCAGAACCGGGTCCCATGAAGCCGTACCAGGTCGGGAAACCTGACCCGGGTCGGTGGTACATTAGCTGACCCAGCGGGTTCCGGGTCCCAAAATGGGACCCGACCCCCGTTCCGCCCCGCCAGGGCGCCCGACGCAGCCTCTGCACGAGGGCACAGGGGCGTCGGGTTACATCCCCAAGCGGGCGGGAACTCCGGTGGGTGTCGGCCATCAGGCGGAATCGTCGGCCGTCCGGCGACCCTCACCAACTCGCCGACTGCCCAACCGGGGACGGTTTGTCCGGTGCAGACAGCGACAAAGGGGAATCTCCCTTCGCCCATCTGGAAGAAGTCGGCACCAATGGCGGCCTCCGGCTTGGTAGGCGGCCGTCCGCAGGGTCTGTTGCCGTCCCGGCGAGTGTGGCCGGCGGGTGGTGGTGGCTGTTGGTGGTCCGGGCGATAACACCTTCCAGCGGTGGGTGGAAACTCTTCGGCATATATGGGTGACTTCCCACGGCCGGTGGGATGTCTGCGTCATCGGCGGCGGCTGGAAAGCCTTCCGCGGGGTTTCTGGTGAAGTCCGGCTGGATCCACGTGGGCCGGTGCATTTGAACACTAAATGGTTGCTGCAGAACTACGGGCGGTTCATGTTCCTCAAACCGACGACGCCGTCCGATATTATCTTGTTGCTGTTGGACATCAACCGGTGAGTTTTTCTTACCCTTCGATGCATCCAATCTGCCATCAACATCGTCCATCCTCTTCGTGAGCGCTGCTAGGGCTCCTCTTGGTGAGTGCTGCTAGGGTTCGATTCATCCGATTTAGGGTTTATTGGTTTCGATTTTTCCATTTGGTCCAACCAATCTTCCATGCACGCCACAAGATCTTCAAGTCTTTTTTCTGAACTTTTTTTATTTTTTTCTTTGGATTTTTCCACGGCAAGGTCCTTGGGACTTCAGGGACTTCAGCCATTGCCAAGAGCGAAAAAAAAAAAAAAACTTAGGCAGTAATTTAGAATTCCTCACTCTAATCTCCGCGGAAAAGGCACCAAAGAATGCAAACAAAGGGAAAATTGCATGAAAACAAAAGAAATTCAATAATCAAAACATAATTAGGGTTTCTTAAATCATCGACTTCACTAAACTCAAGTGAATCAAACGTTCCACTTAAATAGCCTAAAAATGGATCTGGATCCAAAAGAAAGCTCTGTCAGAAATAAAAGATCTAATAATCCATAATAAAGCAGGTACATAAAATGGACCCTCTACATGATCTTCTCCCAACATATCAGCCCTGCGTCGGCATGTCTTAGCCTCTGTATGTTGGTCTTCGCTTCTGAATATAGTTCGACATTATTTTCTGCTTTCAAAGATGCACATAATATGTTTTGGTGTTGTTTAACATGTTTTCCACCTTCTGCTCAGGGTCACTTTAAAAATGAAAAAGTTTGTTAAAGTTTACTACCGTCATTCGAGGGCGCAAGATGAACTAAAGAGGTTGGTTAGTTCTCTTCCATTTCTCCCCTTCCAATCATGGTTAAGGTTACCTGTTTGTTGAAATTGTTGATTGTTAGCCTCGCCTGAAACTGATCGTACATTCATGTTTTCGAGCCTTTTTTGGAATATGCTTTAAGTGATGTAAATTTTATAAGGGTACTAAAAAGTTCTATTATTTTGTTTTTTTTTTTGCATACAAACTGTTCAGGGCTCAAACTAGGCTACAAAAATTGGGAGATCATATGTCATTAGATGCTGCAAAACCTATTGCCAATGAGGATGATTCAAGTATTAACATCATCAGTGATGGAGATGCAGATGGTGACCAGGTGAGCCCTAGGGCCAATAAGCAGAGTGAGATCACTCTGAAAAGAAAAAGGTTCCGTCTCAGCCATGTAGTCGGTGATGATGCTAAATCAGGTCACTCTTCATACCAAGAAGATCTTTATTTATTTAATGTTATCAAAACCATAGAGCTAAAATTAGAATTGATATTTCTGAAATGACTATCCAAATGTTGGAACGTTTGACGCTCTGCCAACAAATGTTGGTTTAATACATAATTCTAGTTATTTAATGTGAGTCTGAAATAGTTTCAGAAGTAATCTTAAACTTTAGAAACATTAAGGTAATGCTGTTGGTTATAAATTTGAGTTTTGAATATTATGGAGAATGGGCATAAGTATGTTTGTCTCGAGATGAAGAATGCTAATGGAATCACCAAACACGAGAATACAATGGCTGCAATAAAATATTTTCTATGAAAAAAAGGAAAGACAATGGAAGAGGTGAAGGATCATCTGATCCATGCCATAAGCAACTTGCCAATATACAAACATCAAGGTGATGTTCTTGGATGTGATTGCAATGCAACCAAATGTTGCTGCATTGAGAAAAGAAGCACATAGGAGAAGATTGTTACATTAGGAATTTGGGAAGAATTTTGTGAACCCTCTTCTGTTTAGAGTTGGTCTTTGAAAACAACTATTTGCTTCTGATGCATGACTTTTGATCTGATAAGAATGCTGTCCTTTGCTATTGAGACAGATTTTGCTCTTCTCTCTGCAAAGATACAAGCACTGCCCCTTTTAACATGATTCTTGAGATAGCTGAGGGCATTTTTAACTCTCCAGACTCTGGTCATGATTATTCTTCCCAGATAGTGCTTTTGCATTGAAGTTTGAACATGTTAAACTGGCACTCAAATAAAATGATACAGAGCCTGAATTTGAAATCCAAATTCAGGTTCAATATAATGTTGCCATATGTGCAAGGATGCCTGGTGGCTTTTCTTTTTTTTTTCCTTTTTCTCCTCAAACAAGGTGGATGAAAAGCTAAACCTGGATCTGTGTGTGTGCCTCCTTGGGTCCAGGCAATGGCCATTGCCTCAACTTTTGCAATGAGTGATATCATGGGATTCCGACCGTGACTGTGCGACAGTCACATAGAGCAGATAGAGCTAAAATTAGACTTGGTACTTCTGCAATGTCTAGCCAAAAACAAATCATATAGACTGCAGCATGGAGTAGGGGCCTGTACTGTCACAAAGTGTGAACAAGGTCCAATGCTCTGGCCAACAAATGTTGGTTAAATACATAATTTTGGTTATTTAATGTTGTTCTGAAATAATTTCAGTTAGTAATCCTAAACTTTACACAAGACAATACGTATTGATTATAAATTTGATAAGTTTGTGTTGGAATATTATGGAGAACAGAATGGATGTAACTATGTTATTCTCAAGACGAGGAATGCTAATGGAATCACCAAACATGAGAATATAATGCAGCGGTCAAATATCTTCTAAGAAGAAAGAGGCAATGAAATGGAAAAGGTGAGGAATTATCTGATCCATGCCATAAAAGAATTTCCAGTATACATACATTAAGGTGATATTCTTCGATGCAATGGCAATACAACCAAATGTTACTGCATGGAGAAAAGTAGTCCCTAGGAAAAGATTGGTGCATGGGAAGAACTTTGTGAACCCTCTTTTGTTTAGAGATGATTTTTTAAAACAACTATTTGCTATGTATTCTGAAGTGGATATTGTTATGTTTATTTGCAGCAAGTATAATATTCTTTCTGTTTTCTTTGCAGCAAATCTAAGGACACGAGATGGACATTTTAGTGAGCTGACCAGATATGATAAGCATTTTCAGAGTGATAGGTTCGCAACCCACAGTGAGAATAGCGGGAAAGAAGCACTTTTAGGATACCGAGAATCTTCGAGCAAGAACCTTTTTAGATATGTGGCGCATGTAGATAGACCTAGGCAGAGGAAAATTGGTTCTCCACCTGCCATTGCAGCTACAGAGAAGGTAGATGCTACCCCTTTTTGTCGTTATGATTCTATTGATCTGATTCATGGTATATAATGGGAAGAAATTGTGACTTTTGTAGATGTCATTGGAGACCAAATATGTGAAATTTTCTTATTTATCATGCTAATGTTCATGCATCTTTTTTTTTCTTATATGTTGCCTTTTCTTATTTTGAGCAAAAGTAATGTAATGTTGTTGAATTGGCTTGTGAACAGGCAAGAGGTTCAGATTTAGTACATACAGTGCCATCTACTAGTATGGCTGCTCATGCGGAGGATGAACTTGCAGAGGCAATCGACATTGATGATAAACCTGAAGTGGCAAATGGGTCGAATGCAGCCTCAGATGCTGCTGGTGATAAGCACATCATGCGGACTTCACTACCAGCAGGTCCTCCAAATGCCCACGACCACAATGACCAGGTCTAGAAGTTGTTGCATTTAATGCTCTACGAACTTGGACTCATGCCTTTACTGGCATTTGATTAATTGTTTGAAGAATCGTGAATTTTGTAATGAGAGATTGCTAGTTCCAGTATTGTTGTAAACGATTGTTTTTAAATCCTTCGCAACCAACAGAGGTAGTGAATCGTATCATTAAATCTTCACGATTCGTTTTACCTTAGTTTCTGGTCAGCTGTTGAGTTGCTGGTTAAGGCTCATCAAATTTGTGTCAGAACTTACAAATTTGTGGACAGGCATAGTTACGAAGCTATAAATAGAAAGCAACAGGAATATGGGTTACGTATTACCAATTGTTAGCTTTTCTCCTGTGTTTCTTTTTTTATCAGGGAACACCGCCTTCGATTTGCAGGATTTTTTTTTTTTAATGATGATTTTGTAGCCTATTTTTCTTATTTAGTTCACGATTTCTGGATATGTATTTTTGATGGCTTCTCAGTTCTCACGATTTCTTATTTGCAGGATTTGCAGTACAAGAGGTATGACGAAGACACGGACGTAGTTGTGTATGGAGTCCATAATGACCTCGGTCTATTTGATCTACATGAAGGTGGAATCAAGAACTAGTTGTGCTATATGCTAAATAGGGTGGTTGACAAAAGAAGGGAAAAAAATCAGTAGTTTTTTTTTTTCTTTTTGGTTTGAAATTCCAGTTGTAGAATCTGCTATGGCTGCAAGTTCTCCTATGCTTAACGGAAGGTTAATCACGTTAGTTTCTTGAGTTTTGTCGGGGTTTTCCAACTTTTGTGTTTTGAGAATTTCTTTTTTCCCCTTTTCCAAGCAAAGTTAAGGGAAAACCAATTCTGAACCTCCACTTGATCGACAGTGAGAACATAGATGTCTTAAACCCCGAGAAGTGCGTCCACCCTTGTCTCATAAGGGCTTGCGGCAACACACTTGTGCTCACTCATTACCCTTTTACCTGTGTTCATAAAGTTGCCGCGTTTTTTTACAGAATTTTAGGTATCCATGGAGCAAGCTTTTAAGATGCCAAGTTGCCAACATTTTGGAAAATGCAGCTTATTTATGTGCTCTTTTGTCTTCATCTCCAAGAGGTGCAGTCGTGGGACAGTAGAGAACTGGAGGCCAATTCTTTTGCATGTCTCTGTGTGGAGGAAAATATCTATTTCCGTTAAAATTGCTTTATGTCGCAAATGTTGTACGTTGCCACAAGTATCCCAGGGACGCCAAGTTGATGAACTCGTTCTCTGAAACGAAATTCTAGTGCCCAAATGGAAGGCCGCTGCTGTGGACACTACTTGGGTCCTAAGCCCGTAGGCGTTTTGGCATGGATCATGGGCTCCGCTGGCATCCCCTTCTGCGTGTGAGTCGCAATATGTGCGGGAGGCTTATAAGTGCCTCCGCCATTTTCCAGCCTGATACGTCCCATCGGTGCCATCCCTCGTAAGGATTTTGAACATACTGCGGAGTTTCTCCAGCAAGTCCATCGTGATTGCCTTCTTTGCGTCCTCCGTCTTCGCTTCGGTGACCATCTTGAGATCATGGTGAAAGAGGCGCATTTCAGAAAGGAAGATCGCTCTTACAATGGCAGTGGCGTTCAACTGAAATCGATCACACGGCCGTTCTTGATGAGTCTCTGCTGGGAGTTTCTGGGGCGAGAATAAGCTTTTCTGGCGAAGGAAGAGAAGTCACTCAAGCTTGTGGCGCAATTGGAAGGCCTAGGCTGATTTTAGTCATTTGTTCGTTAATAAGCTCTTATGCTTTTGGCTGGGAATAAACCTCAGGGTTTATGGTTTTGGTGTTAGTTGATGTTCTCTTCTCCTTTGTGGAAGACTTCGGGGAGTGAAACTGGTGAGGCTGGAAACTGTACCGTTTCTCGGGATACAGCAGCGGGTAGCAATGCTATGGAACTTCGTGAAAAATTGCTTGATGAGTAAACCAAACTGAACAAGGGTGTTCCGATTGACAAAGGATTGATATATTTCCAAAATGGTGTGTCCAAAAGTCTTAGTGATGATATAGAGTTGGCCCGAAATCACACTGTGGTAGAAAGTCATCATTGATTGGTCATGAAGGAATTGAGGGAAAGGAGGAAGCGGATGGAAAAAGATCACAAACATTCTCTAGCGATGCAAAATGAGATGGGGACTATAACGCGGATGAAATTCCTCATCAATTGAACGACGAAGGAAGAAAATGACAGAGTCATAATAAGTCGGTGGGAAATGCCCATTTCTCTTCGTGAAGAGTCAAAAATGGTTTCCGCCAGCAGTGAAATCGATGGCGACGACAGCACGAAAGAAACTGATCTTCGGTCCATTGATGACGACAAAGAGGAAAGCAACCGTCCTGCGGCTGATGATGGAAGATAAGGAAACGAAAAATTCATAAATGGGAGAGAAATCGTAGGAAATGTAGTGAGTTTTGCCGACTAAAGTTTTGCCGATGGGGTAAGAAAAGAAAAGGACTAATTTGACGTAGTGCATTAGTGAATTCAGGAGTGAATATGATTTACTGTGTGGATTTTGCCGTTTAATGTTATATCAGATCCTTCAAATATAATATTTCAGATGCCTGGTTGTCTTGCTTCCAACTCATCTGTAATCCTAATTCCTTTAATACATTATTCCTAATAAATAAGTTTGAGCGCCGACTAACGTGTGTTACGGGATAACAGCATAAGGAAGTTCAGATAGCAGAACGATAGGGTTGAAAACTTGACGTCTCCTGTGAGAGGTGATAACAAGCAAAGAAAGGACACCCGATGTCGAACAAGTTTTTTCCCCCTTCAAATGCTCTGATGGTTAGGTCTGTGATGTGGATTACCATTGCAACATTCCACCTTAGGTGATTTTTTTTCTTCAATTAAACGTTCATCATCTGACCTTTCAAATTGGACATTTGATAGCTGGGACTATTGACTGAAGATCGTTACTCTTTATGTTTATGCCTGTACGTAAAAGAAATAAGATATTTTAATTGCTAAGTAAATTGGAATAACATTCCAACACTTTTCTTGAAAATATGTGCTTTTCATGCAGGTGCGTACGGAGGCTCACTCTTGTGAAACACATGTTTCATATTGAATCTCACAGTGCCACCACATAGAGTCGGTTTTCATGCAGGTGCGTAGCATGATATCCGTCGGAACTTGTTCCTGTGGGATATAATGCCACCAGTTCGGCTGGGTGGTTGATGGATGGGCGATCGATGGTGGGAATGGAGAGGAAGAGACTTCGGCTCTCCCTTCGGCGGTGGGGCAAATCTCCCCCTGCAAAAGTCTCTCCCTTCGGTGGAGGCACAAATCTTCCCCTTCACGGCTTCACCCAAGGGTTTGTTTCATGGATGACAGCTAGCGGAGTCAGAATATTCCATCTTCTCTAGCACCGGCTGCTGGGTGTTCATGCCTCCATGCCCTTATCAAGTACCATACAATGTGAACTCTTGCCCATTCAAGAACCTGCATGAACGACGAGAACGAAGAAAGTCGTCTCTGCAAATATTAAGTACCATAGAAAGTGAACTCTTGCCCATTCAAGAACCTGCATGAATGACGAGAGCGAAGAAAGTCGTCTCTGCAAATATTAAGTACCACAGAAAGTGAACTCTGCCTCATTCAAGAACCTGCAAGAACGATGAGAATGAAGAAAGCTGTCTCTGGGCCATCTACTCGTCTCGGTTCCTTTATTCATCACCATACAGATGCCATCTGCAACAAGGCTGCATTTATTGTCAAAGAATATCACCAGTGTCCTGCAACCGAAAGATTCAAGTGAACACCTAGACCATAAAGTCCACCATGTGAGTGGAAGCTTCAAGATACTTCTTGCAGGGCGCTCAGTCTTGTAGCTGCATCTGTTTCTAGTGCTGGTGGACTTGGAGGTGGAGGCTTGTTCATGCCGATGCTCAATTTGGTCACAGGCCTAAACTTGAACATCACAACCGTTATCTCTGTTTTCATGGTGATAGGGAATTTCGTTGCCAGTCATCTGCTGCCTGCCACTCAAGCCCCCCAGCTGAGAAACAAGCCACTGACGGACTGTGAGATAGCTTGCTTCATGAGCCATGTGGAGCGAATCTATGAGTCATTTGTAACATCATGTTCCCGGAATGGTTGATCACTGACTTACTGCCAATCTTGCTTGCTCTGCGACAACAAGTCGCAGAGCAGAGTTGAGGAACTGGAATGCGGATACAGAGGCTTCTATATTGTTCACAATTAAGAGTCGAACAGGGGCGGAGCGGCGGAGGGAGGGGGTCCAATTAGGCGGTGGCACCACCTCAACTAATTTAAAAAAAAAATTACACTAAAAAAAATTAAAAAAATTTAGTTACACAAATTTAGTTGTGTAATGTATTTTTTGGATTCAAGTTTAGTTTAGCTTTACCCGGATAAGTTCATTGAACCGTTTGACTTGTCCCTAAAAAAATTCTTAGCTCCGCCCCTCGAAGTGAAGACGGCGAAAGTGGGAGGCCACAAATCCCAAAGCTTGCCAGTTATTGGGGAACTTATTGTAGTGCAAACAAACAAATACAAGGCATTACATGTACTGTAGTTCAATGGACGTTCTACTCACATTTGTTTTGGTTTTCCAGTTATCAGTTTGAAGTTTACAAGCACATTCCATCTTCTAATATGAGGCAAATAAACAAAGTTATCTGATGAAGGTTACATGTCCAATATCCTATTGACATAAATTGGTCAATAAATAAAGTAGCAAAACCGTTCTTGAACATCCAAGAGTGCATGACAAAGTTTGTTTCATTCATAAACTTCTGTTTTCTTTAATCTAGGTGGAGAGCACGTGAAAGATGAGAGTTCGCAGGAAAAATATTAAAATTGAATTCTAGGTCAAGTCCTTATCACTGCCATTTTGCAGACATCTCGACCTTTTTGATAACTCAACCAGCGTTTCCTTTTCTCAGGTTGTTAATGTTAAGTGGTCTAATCCTTAGAATAGTTCCTCGTCACTAAGACAGAAAAGTTATATGCTCCGGCAGAAAGCACGCGACGGCGGTGGCAGCTCCAGTGGGAGCAGTTCGAAGAGAAAGGGAGTTCTCAAGGAAAACCTATAGTTAGTTTTAACACTAGGATTCTATGTTCAAGCATTTGCAATGGATGGAGAAACTAAAAGCCATAGAATACCTTGCTGGATATCAACGTGTCCTATGCTACAATCATAAAAAACTCCAATCTAAAAAATGATGCGCGTCATCAGATTTCCTGAATGCTCAAAAAAGGCGCAATTGGTGCTGAAGTAGAAGAACAATAGAAGCCTTGGCAGATACCGATGTCTCCTTTGTTTAATCATTAAATTTTTATATGCTAATGGCTTAGACTTTATAAACCTTTGACATGCGAAAATTAGCTGCTCCATGGGCTTCAGCAAGTAACTACTTGATAATGCTTGTTTGGCATTCAGAAGTTAAATCTAGCCATTCTGGTTCCGCATATATGACTAAGAGTTAATCGAATTTGTCAGGACTTCACGGTTCCCCGTCGCTTACGCTAATGTACGTCTCCGATAAGGCCTCATGGACTTGTGAACGGCTCCGGAGGAGACTTGTGATTTATGAACATTATCAAGCCAATAAAGTAAATTCCAAGCAACCCACAAGGAATCCAATTCATGTGATTCATAATGCATATCACCAAGTTGAGAAAACGTCATTTAGCTCGAAACACACGACAGAAGGAGCTTGGTTCATCTCAGGAAAAAAGCAGAAAGTCATAGGCAACTCATTTCCTTTTCATCACCGCCGATGTGGCCAAGGTCATGAGCTCCATTTCTAAGGTGCGCAGCTCACGAACACGCTCACGATTCTCAGGGAAATGTGGAATTTCATTAGGCAAAACCAAATTTACCCTCGAATCCCTGTTCCCGAATGCCGGCGTGGAAAGCCAAAAGACTTGAAATTAAGTCACTGTGGATCTCTACAGTGCGCTCCTACAAAGAAACCAATTCATTACCATGCCCAGCTTGAACAAAAGATTGAATCGGGAACTCAGAAAGAATCAGCAACCAGAATGGCCTGTCTGCACCTAGCCTTAGCCTGCTCCAGCCTCTCATTCAACGTCTCCTCCTTTTTGGCAGCCTTCACCATCTCAAGCTCCATCTCCATCAACTTCAGCACTCTGAAAAGCTCAAGTACCAACCTGTCCTCGACCTCTCCTTTGTTCCTCAAGATTTCAGCCTCTTCCCTCACCCTCTCCGCCACTATTCCTCCAGCCTTTGCCAACAACTCGGTGGTTCCGTACTGCCTGCCCATCAAACCTTCCAACTTGTCCAAGAAGTCCATGATCATATACCCTTTCTTCTTCTCTAGCGGCAGCTTCTTTGTCCTCTTCCATCCTATCTCGAAGTTGGGTGGCTCGGTTTTGGCCAAGTCTGATGGTTTCTTTTCCTTCACTAGCTGAGCTTTAGACCTTATTTGGATTGGGGAATTCTCTTGCTCTTCTTCTAGCTCCGTTGTTTGCTGCAGTTCGGATTGGGATTGGGATTGGGATTGCTGAGGTTGGGAGGAGCACTTTATGACTGTTTTCTTTGATGAATGAGAGAGCTTTGGCGAGTTTGATAAATTGTAAGATGGAGAGGGTTTTAGGTGCGGGAATATGTGAAGGAAGGAGGTGGACGCCATTAGTGAGAGGAAGGGAGTGAGAGAGAAGATAAGACTTGCAGCAACAGCAAATGGACAGCCTGGGGAGGTTCCAAATATAAGAAAAAATAGGTCTAGGAAATATCTTTGGTGGGGACATTCCTTTACACGTGGATGTGCCACAACTCTGATCTCACACCTTGGATCTTTGCTCAATATCTCCGAATGCTGAAGCAATTACTTCCTTCCGAGAAAACAGCAAAGATCAAATCGTTCAGTCCCAGAGTTAACTGCAATCAAAACGTTCACTCCCAGAGTTAACTGCATTAACTCGACCGATGTTCTTCACCGTCCCCTCCTCTAGAATGCTTCGACCATGTTCTTAAAAATTACGATGATTATCTTTCGGGTCTCTGTTTAATGTTGCTTCGTTCTTCCTAAAATCGTTCGAGTGCTTACCTACTGTGCGCTTGTTGTAACGTCATTTTATCATGTGATCGATTGACGTTCGATGGGGCTTCTTTCAGCGTCTCAAAGTCCTTCAGCTTATTTGGGGACATTTGCGTAGCATACCGCTGCTCAAGATCTCCCTTATGTTTTTCTTGGTGAGGTCTGGATGGTGAACAAGAGTTCGTGGACCAGGTTCCATTTCAATTTCTTTCCATTTCTCGGTCCGCAAAGCCAAGTGAAAAGTGAAACGTGTCGATTTAGATCCTGCAGTTTGCCTCACATCTGAATTTGAATCTAACGAAACCCTAATCCACGCCACAAGGTACGATCTTGCATATAAAAATATATACAACTTATCCAACTCTTTAGATCCCAGATCGATTAGATCAAATCCTATAAGATCCATTGGACAACGCTTTCCTTCATCCAATTAAACCCATCTCTAAGTGAACTGCTCCGGCCTACACCCTTGTGACGAACCACCTTGACTCCTTAACATCTTTATTATTGTGGAGAAACCAAAACAGCAGGAAACCATGAAAACATGACCAGAAGAATGAAGCATTCGTCAATTCAGGAGTCAACTTCTGCACCATCTTCGTTCCTCTTGAGATGGTTAGATCAAGGCTTTCGTGATTTGCAGATGCGTGTGAAGATGGCCCTTTGCTGGTATGACCATCCTCGGTTCTTCATTTGGAGTGGGTTCTCTACAAGCTTACGTTCACGGTTTCACAACCTTACAATTCCCATGAATGTCAAAAAATTGTATTAAGGTCCTTGTTCATGAACCTACAGAGTATATGTTTCAACAGTCGTTAAGAAACCACAAACCAAAGGAACATCTGAAACTCCAAACTCAATTTTATTGGACCTTCTTTTCTCTTATCAATAAAGACTACATAACAATCGTCTGTTTAACGCTTTCAGATGAAACAAAATACATATAAAAGGTTTAAATAAGATATAGATCAAAATCCATGCCGCACCCTGTTGTGTCCTCACATTTTACAACAGCTGCTTTTATACAGAAGGGCGCCTCTGATTATTTCAGGCTGTACTATAACACGACTAGTAACTAAGGCTATATACATGAAAAATTGCCAACTATGTCAAGCACGTCACATGAAATTATATAACATGAGCACGCTCATCAATCACATCATAAGCATATCTGTTCGTAGTCTGGCAAGTAAAATCTTCATTTTTTGAAGCTTCTGATCGAGCTGTTCTATGTCTTTCAGATGCTTAGTCGGCAAACCTGAACCATAACATTCTGACACAAGGGCAGCGCAAACATCCTGTGAGTCAGCAATTGCAGTTTCAAGTAATGATACTGTTGATTCCATACACTGATTGCCTCCATTTGTAAGGTTTGCTCGTGGAGTGTATCCAATACTGCTAACGCTACTTCGCCTGCTCAATTTCTCAGGTGTAACAATTTTGTCTAAGCTGTCACTTCCTGCATCAAGTCATACAAGTTTTACTCAAGAGTGATCTCTCAAAACCATAGAACCTGAAAGTTTGTACAATTGGTAGTTACTGAAGTACACAAAATGTGAGAAATAAATTCAGCTGCGCCCTTTCACATTAAGAAGGTAGTATTATATGTAACTTTCTTTCTTACCAAGATTGCTTAGCTGATCGATTGTGGATCGCCCAATGGACTTTTCAAGCTTAAGCACCCGTAATATCCCAGCAGCTATTCTGCCCATAGCATCAAACTCAGACCTGCACAGTAGGACAAGGTATTCCAGTTCCTCCTTGGTCGCAACAGCTTCAATCTGCAAGCAACTTTACCTCAATACTTATGACACACGTCATATGACAGAAAAAGAAACTGAAAATTCTCCATCATGTTACCGGTTCTTTAACAGCAAATTTTAAGTTCTCAACCACCCAGTTGGTCATGTCCATGGTCTCCTCATCCTCAGCTAAGACCAAATGGGCTTCAAGGCTAATGCCACCACCATTTCTACTTGATGCACTTACATGTTTACTTGTGTCACCATTAGCCTGGCTTGTCTGACTTCGGACTTGTGGCTTTATGGCCTGCAAGCCATCTACACTCACCTGCAATAAAAGAATAGAGCAATTATAGTATTATACACACAGAGGAGAGATCATAGAAATAAAATGTAAAAAATCACCCAATATGTGCTTTCAAGACGGAAATCAAAAATGGCATCAGAGAACAAGTGAACAGCAAAAAGAAAATCAAGCTTCTGAGTTGACACACCGTGACCAACTCCAGAGGATATTTTTTTGCCAAAGCAGTTTTCTCTGTGTTCTCAGTTTGACTACTGGCTTTAATTTGCAAACTCTGGAAAGTTGTGTGCCAACATCTTTCTTCTCTTTCAACATTAATGTCACCACCTGACTGCCGATATTCTGCCATCTCCAGTTCACCTTCCAATGCAAATAACCAGTCATTCAATTCTATAAACAACTCCATGTCATCGGGCATTCCCATATCAAAATTTCCCTCATCTGAACCACCATCTGTGACAGTCAAATCAAGGATCAGATAAAGGAATAATTCATATAGCAGGGATTTAAATTGAATGCATGATATTCCTGTCTTTAATAACGGCAATTATTTCAATCTGGTAATGCAAACAACGTAAAATATATGTCACAATGATTGCATGGGCTCCGGCCCTCCACCAGGAAGAGCTTTATAGAGCAATGCCTGATAAACAAGGCCGAAGTAGTGGGTTAATTTTCCTAAAAGCAAAGATGTCCAGAAGTTACTTGATCCCCAAATGGTAGCTATCAGATGAAAAAGAAAAGGCATTAGCTCATTCCACAGTGCTACAGACGAGTGCTTGCTTAATTATCAAAATAAAGACAAGCTGTTGTTTGCACAAGGTGATCCATCTATCAGCAGCGATACTTTCTGTTTCACTGACAAGACCTAAAATGACAACCCCCAGGTCCAACATGAAGACCAAAACGAGAATTGCAGTGATTTGTGAAAGGTGCTTTAATGGGATATCATGCTTCTTAATGTCCTGAAATAGAAAGGTATGTTTCATGAAATGATGAAAGTCTTCCAATAGCAAGAGAAAGAGAAACTGTAACTCATACTCTCTTCCTGGTCCATCTTAACATGAGGAGAAGCTTTGAGAAGCTTTGCCAGTGGTCCTTCAGAGAGGTTCTTCAATCCTTTTGACAAGCCATCCCCAGGCCCGCCATCTGGCCCAAGTATTCCAAAACGGTGCAGCAATGCTTCTGTATAATTCATCCCACCACCAAGCCGTATTCCAGCAACCTTAGCTGATATACTCAAAGTATGGCATTCTGAATCTTGAGCTTTAAAAGGAATAACATGAGTGGTGCTTATTTCTAAAAATGGGACAGGTGAATCGTACCCATTTTGCCTAACCCTCCCTTTTTCAATCCAGAAAACAGCCCTCATTTGGGGATACACATCAACGGGTGACATGGATCCATTCCCCAAGTGAGCTTCACTAAGGTTAGAATGTAAAAGAGTTCCATCTGTATCGACACAGTCTATCTGAACACCATCCCACCGCAGACTGGATGAAACAACTACTGCACCACCAAGAGTTCTGTGTGCAACATTTATAAACAGATTGTCTCCTCCAAAAAGGACTAAAGGCATCCCTTCAATACCTTTCGAGGATGAGTCAAGAAATTTAAGCTGGAGACTGTTTACAACTAAGTTGACAGCTGTGTCACTTGGAACTACATCTAACAGTCCTCCACTAGAGCTTTCCTCGCTTTTCCTTGGACTCTTAGCTTTTCCAACTTTTGATATCTTCTCACTTACATTCCCAAAGTAAGTATAAAGGTCCAAAACAAAAAATAACTGCTCAACTGAAGTATTTGATAAGTACTGCTCACAGGCTACACCAACTCTCACAATTCCACCAGGAGGTGGAACAGTTATCAGTGGGCAACCATCAGCAGTAGCCATAGCCACCTCAAAGAGAGCCCCATGGAGTTCAACACATCTCCACATACCCCCAGACCAGTCAGGAGAATCCTGACATTTCAACAAGTTGCCTTCTGTTTCAAGAGACAGGCTAATACGGGAAGCTCCTGTCATCCATTTTCGCATACTGGAATCAATTGGTTGATCCTCCCACAGACAGAAGCAAGCAGGATCCTTTTCCAGGTTCAGCAGTTTAAATTTCAGCTTTGGCGACTGTGATAAGAATAGATCTTCCACATGGAGCCTAGCACCAGCAAAGGAATTACTGCTAGAGTTTCCAGCAACCAGTGGAACTATAAGATCAAACTCTTCAAGGGTGAACTGAACAGAGTTAATTGACGAATCAGACAACACAGCACCTGGGCTCACCACAACCCCATCAGCCAAGAATGATGCAATCCTCAAGCAGCTCTCTTCCTGAAGATTGATCTGAAAACCAAAAGAGAAAAACTGTATCTACAACTTTTCCATAAATTAGCCGGAGAATAGCACTTGTGAGATCGCTGATTACCATAATAGGCAGGCATCTGATTACTGTTTCTGAGGCAAACAACGGAGGAGAAGGTGAAGGCTTAAGCTGAACAGAGAAGATGTGAAGAAGTGGAACAGCATCACATACTTGCCAGCTCTGTTCCCCAAGTGGATAAATTTTAGGCCAAACATTTTCAGCAGCTGCAAACAAAAGAAACATAGGCTGAACTATTGAATAAAGACAACATGCTGCTAAGTACAGATGAAAAAACCACACTGATAGGTGACACAGCAATAGGGAGATACCAAAGTTTGGAACAGTAGCCTCTTGTCGATCAAGCTGCATTGAAGGCTGTACAAGGGTGCATGGTGGCTGAGAAAATGTGTCCCTGCCAAGAATGCACATAAAATTTATTGTTGAATTTGTAGGGACAAGCATAAATGTGTACAGATTTTGTGCCATTTTTATAGATTGAGATTAAAAAAGTGCATGCCCAAGCATATAGAAAAGGAAAAACTGAAGTGTCACTGATAACAAAGGAGAACTTTAAAATGCAAAAAAAAAAAGGAGGAGAAAAAAACAATATCAAATTGATCCAACTGGAATGCACCTCAAGAACAATCCGCCAACCATCACACGGGTCATGTTCTTGGTTTTATCCCCCCAAGATACACTAGCCTGCACAGGTAGCAGCTCTGTTTAATGAGACAAAACACAGAATGAAGCAAACAAATCAGTATAGCATACATGTTCAACAAGTTACCCGAGAAAAGCAGAGTGACTGCATCAATAGTTCCAGCCGGAATTCTGTGATCAAATAGACTTGATAAGGGAAAATATTTGGAACTGAAGCATTCCAGAAGCCCCAGTAAACAACTGGAGCAATATGGAACTTGTAACCGAAGCATAAAGAGAAGTACAGAAAAGGTCCTATGAAGACCTAACCAGTTCAAAGAAAGATACTAACCTGCATCTCTAATGCAAAGAAAAATATGGTCAACAATGATGGACACTAGAGAACAGCCGGCTGCCTCGTTCAAGCGCTGTCAATAAACAAGTTCCAACAGAAACAGTAAATATTAGCATGGCCTGCAATACCACAACAACAATTATTTTGATTTTTTTTTTGTCTCCAAATCCATGATAGAAACAGAAAACATGTTAGCAGACAGACCTGTTTTGCCTTTGGGTCCACATCTCCCCTATTCAAGCACACATACAATCCAGTCATGAACCGCAGAAAAGCACGCAAACCTATTCAGTATTTCGCATGATCAAACAAATACAAGAGTGAAAAGGCTAAACGAAATGCAATTTTTCTTTTGCATACCTGGTTCACTAAGAGAAGGACACACAGCTTCCATAATATGCAACTGAACCTCAAGTCCCAATGGGTTATTTTGCTCTGTCCTTTGGATAGTGATCTGAATATTAAATATGTCAGAAAAGAAGCACAAATTGCCAACTGTTAAACTAATGAAATCCACATTGTCTACATTTCTTACATAAGCATCTCCAGATATGCCATCCAAAAACCTTTCCCCTCCAAAGAATAGCCGTTTAGCACCATCATCATCACGCTTATTACTTCCAACACCTCCACGTGTGAGGTGCTCATCCAAGAACATGTTGGGGTGAGGCAACAAATCAACAGATAATGATTCCCACTGCAATTTCTGGAAATTGGTGAAGGAAAAGGAAAGATCAACCTCTATTATGTAGTGCTCAGCTACATGGAGTTAGAAATGGTGCAAAGAACAAGAGAATCAGCTTAAGCTTCAGCTGATTCTAGGAATGGCCAGAGAGGGGGAATACATCTTCTCATTTTCTTCAGCAGCAGATTAAATACATTAGTCCAACTCATTGAATGTCCCCTCTATCATGTGGTTGGACCAGTGACAATGATAAAGGCCCGAACCTCCAAGTAGACCCGTGCTTCTTATGGTCAATGTACATAGGAAAAAAAAGGCAGCAGAGATCTTGCCTTCCATACCTCTGGTAAGATTGTTAAATTACTCTATAAAATGTGATCATTACCTTGAAGACATATATGCACTTCTTATCACAGGAAAAATCTCTAGCTTCCTTAAGGTTTACAAACTGCCAACACAAACTGATAAGGCATTAGAATTTAGAGAAAGAAAGACACAATTAGTGGTCTCTTTAAAAAATGGCAAAGCATTACCTCCCATTTCTCATTTGTTGTAAATAGCAAAAGGTTGCGTATTGTAATAGATGCCATAGGTGGTGTCCTGCTCATTAAAAAAAAATCGATAAGAACACCAACCATGCAAGCAAAAAATAGTTAATTTAGATCCCATCAGATGCAGTGAGTAAAAGTTGTGTGGTCATATAATCTTTGTGGACTGAAGCTTGAGTTTCACATCAGCAAACTTAAAGGTTTAGCAAACACGTACAAATATCATCAAAAAGAATGCATTAAGACCAGCATTTTAAAAGAGGGTGTTTTAGATAGGTCAAATACTGATAATGTATTATGATTTACTTATTCGAAGAAGATTGACAAGCAGTTTTCAAGGAGGGTAGTGTAAGTTGCTAACTCCAAACTTGTGGACCTGATCCATTAGGGTAGGGATAACCAACATAAAAGGAAGGCTTTCCCTGGAGCTTATCACAGTAATTATCTTTCTTTAAAGGTTCAAAACTCGATCCTGAGTGAAAATCAGATGGCCTCTTTGGTTCCTTGTGCATGTTCATTCTCCAAGTTATGCAAACCCTAAATTCATTTTGTGGGTGACTGTTACAAGATAAACAAGAATCAATCATTCACGGAAATTTTGAACATTACGATCAACAAAGCATGTCCCTAGCTTGGCATGCTGCTCAAGTGCCAATGAAATTTTGACTTAACAAGGTGACAGATGGTGGCATAGCTTGATCGATTTTTTCTAAGAGAGGAGAAATAGTACCATGTTGCACCTCCTTGCCCTCCTGCACCACCTCGAGTTTCAAGCATAAGATTGACTTGGCCCACTTGTATGGTCATGCCATCTGCAATCTGACAAGTTTCCATGAAATATTAACACCAAACACTTTGAGTCCACCAAACAACAGAAAACAAAATCCAAAGGCCTCTTGGACGCACAGAATGACTCGGCTTCTTAATGCAGACCCAGTATTATAGTATGCACAGAATGAAATAAAACTGATGCAAGGAATGCTTAATTGACTAAAATGAGTTGCAACAAGAATTAAGTTAGGAGTCACTTGGCTCTTCAAGATAGATGCACAAGGGTGAGTTTCTTATGATTCAATGGAGTTACACTGTCTTCCTGTTCATAGTAAAAAAAAATAAACGGTGTTGTGCCATAACAAAGTAAAGATCCCCAAAGGCTCAAACACATTGTGTTAGGTCAATTAAGAATCCAGCAAAGAGACATTGAAACTGCTGAAAAAGATGCAGAATCTGCATGCAGGATAGAAAATATGCATTCAATCAAACAAGCACTAAAAAGATAGCCTAAGCCTAAGAGTAGCATTTGACAGAGGTCTGCTACCAGAATATATATTTTTATCATGAAACTTATCTATGGATCTGGAAATGAATCTTCTCAGACCAATATGAAATTCAATCATAATCAGATGTACACACATAGTAGACCAAACTGCAACCATATAATCATCTAGACAAATTATTGCACACCTAGGGACAATGAAAAGCTAATAAAAAGGAAGTACATCACTGTAGCAAAACGAGTTTGTTCATAACAACAATATGTGGAGCAAAAATAATTTGTTTAGATCAATAATATGTGGGGGATCATAAGCAAACAATGAGCTGTTTTACTTTATATATATACCTTGCTAGACGAATCATCGTCAAAGCAATTAAATCAAGTGTAAAAGAATGAAAAATTAAGCATTCAACAACAAAGCTTCAAAGTTGTACAACCAATTTCTCAGCATAATTTTCTACAATCTCATGATTTCCTAACTGACAGCTCAGGCTCTTCCAGAGGAACCCTGAAGGAGAAACCTTATGTAGCGTTTGGATGACACCCTTGAAAACAGTGTTTTGTGAAGAGCATGACTTGGAAAAATGATTTTTTTAAGTAGTTTTTAATAACTGATGTTGGCGTTTGGGTGGCATGCCAAAAATTCATTTTTTACAAAGGGACTGAAAAAGACTGGGAGGGGGCAGGTTTTTCAGGGCCTTTGTTAAAAATGAGTTCTGTCAAAGCTGGATTTTTTAGCAACCCAGATTTGAAGTTACTGTTTTGCCTCCAAAACCACTTTTGGGCTGTCATCCAACCAGCCCCTTTGCAATTTTATGCAGTATACTTCATAAGCGAATAATATCACACCAAAATAGTAAGGAATATGAACCAGAAAAACCATGCATTTTGAAGTACTTTGTCATTCAACTGATGAGAAATTTTAATTTTAACATCCCGAATCACATGATCACTAACTTAAAACTCATACTATCCTAGTACTTTCCCTTTGCGGCTGCGCGGGGTTTTTTTGGGTTGGTTTGGAAGGAAATTGGAAGACCATATAAAAGGTTAAACATCTAACTCAATAAACAAAACATAAAACCGGATACATCAAAATTATTAGAACAGTATGCACTTATCACCTTATCAGCAAAGCCATAGCCACTACTTTTTGCGGAAGTTGAGGATGGTTGGAAACTGTAAATAAATACAACAGCCACCCAGGTCAAGGACCAAAGCTTGTGGAAAGAACACCACCAAAAGAGACATACCATGGACTGGAAAAATTCAAGAATGAGAAGAATCACCTGGGAGTAGCCTTGTCAGATTCAGAGTCAGAATTCTCCTCAAGCACCAAATCAAGTTTATCAATCTGAATGATAATTGGTTCTGTTTGCACATAGGAAACAGATGGCAACTGGCACAGGCATCATAATGGAAGACTTAATAAATGACAAGTCCAAGAATCATATACTTAAAAGGAAAATAAGAAAATGCCACAAGAAAAGTTATAGGAAACTATAATACAATAATCCTGTAAAACGTAATTTCCTTTACAGTAATAATCAGGATTATGAAACAACACTTTTATGCAACAAATTTCAACATTCAGAAGAAAGAACTTCTATAGGACAACAGAGATATACAAGTTACTCAACATGAAGAAACTGTACTGTTCAGTGTTGCATCCAGATGCCGGGAAGAATATCCAATGAGCAAATTAAATTTAAAGGCATCCACTAGATTGGAGCAAATAAAATGCATAAATAACTGAATTCACAAAATAGCTTGTAGTAAAGTACAGAAGAACAGAGTGGCAGAGGATAAATGGATCAATAAATTACCAAGTACTTAAGTCGATAAGAGGATGACCAAATTATTCTTTCAACGATCAGGGTCAACAGGCCCAAACGTGGCATTTCAACCAGGAAATGATAGTGTTTAAAGATCAGTAAAGAAAAGAGAGAAAAAAGGTTCCAACCGAGGGAGAAAAAAACGGTTAATTGGTTATGCATATAGTGACAACACATATACCAATTAAGTCTATTCTCCACGAGTTACACATGTTCGCTGATTATCCCAGTACATTTACATAAATTAGTCGGAAATGATCAATGACTCCCTACTAACTAGATAAAAAATGTCTAAAATCTAGTGAACAATAACAGACCTGCCTTTTAAAGTGCTATCGAAGAATACAGCTTGGCGACATGATCATGCAGCTCAGAATGATAAGGATTTAATTCCTGCAGTTGCCATTAAAGCTACATAAACAGTTAATGAGACTGGTGGTAACCGCCATTCCACCCCGTGTAATTTAACTTTAATTGTATATATGCTCCTATTCTTGTGCAGAAATAAGTCGCCTCGCACACTAGTGTGAACAAAGAAGTAAAATATCACTTTCTTTATTAATCGGAGACATTTCAAGAGGCTGAGGAGTGAGGATGCAGGTAAGTACAAATGCCGCTTTCCATGACATGGTGGACAGACACGTAAATTATGCACCCTCTTGGTTTTTAGGTGGTGATTGTAAAGAATCATCTCGTACCAACGAGTTTTACATAAACCTGTGATACCAATGGTCAGGAAATTGGACACAGACACCATTTGACACCAGCAGTAACGTAGGCATTCCAAGAGCTTATCAGAAATCTTCGCAACTCACTCGGAATTCTCAAATAGACGTATTCCACGGTAAGCCAATAAACATCCATGCCGGTTCACTTTAAGATGATCGAGTTTATCATCCCCACTGTGTTTCCACTTGACTTCCCCATTCTCTACGAAAATACCATAGGTTCAATAGATCCTTTCTCAATAACTAATTTCAAAAAAAATATGCCAGGGCAGAATTCGGAACTTTTTCCCCGTAATACCCTAAATTACAAACAATGTTTCAAAAACATTTCAGGATAATGAAGAATTTAAAAAAAAGAGAGAGAGAGAGAGAGAGAGAGAGAGAAAGAAAAAAAGGAAAGAACTTACCTTTATCTCTAACCTCCCGACTTTCGCTTGCGCAACATTCAGCGCAGGCGGCAGCCCGACGCTGGCATGAAGAGCATCTCCATTGATATCTGAACCAGTTTCCGAATCCCAAACACCATCAAGACCAAAATGAGCATACCAAAAAATTCCAAAACCAATAGCATTAAATAAGACCTCTCGTGTTCCAATACAATGGACAAACCACATTGTGTCGTCCGTGAATTTGAAAAAGCGAGAGACAAAGAAGCGAAAACCGAACAGAAATCACCTAAATTCGACAGCAGCACGGATCGGCCTTGCAACTTAAACTGCTCCCTCGAGAAGGACTTTAGCCAGCGACTGAGGGTGTACTCCAGAGCCCTAGCCAAGATAGACTCCATTGTCCTAGCAATTCTAGAAGCTTCCGACCAAGGAAGCTCCTAGAAGCACTTCCGTATCCCTCCGGAATCTGGCTCAAGGCAGATGAGTTCCAATTCACTCTTCGCCCACGAAGAAACGCGGATCGACAGTCATCCCGAAATGAAGGACGAAGGGATGGGCGGGATGCAGGGCGGAAGAGGAAGAGGGAGAACTCTCGCAAACGAATAGCTTTTCTGATCTTTGCTCTTCTCTGGATCCAATCCTCAGCAGAGAGAGAGAGAGAGAGAAAGGGCGACACAGAGCGAAAACGACGCGAGACGGAAGAAGAAGGAAGGCTGAATAAAACGTCACTTTTGGTGTTGCTTTTTGCCTTTTTCGCATCCTTCGATGCGACGATGGACGGTGGATCGGCGGTTCGTCGCTATTCCCTCGACTGCACTGCAGCCACTCTGCCGTTGGTTTTCTGGATGAACGGTATCCGCAGGGTGCTATTTAGGCGGGTTTGCGCCATGACAATTGACAAAGGGTGGCAAATCTGGCATGCACTTTCACACCGTCTTTTTCTCATTTTAATTATTCGTTTGCAGACATACATAACTTATAAGGGTCTCACTCCCAACTATAATTCTTAATTAAAGGCTATAGTTTCACATATTCAAAATAGTGCCGTATCTTTAAAAACAATTGCATAAAGATGCCGGTTTTGCTCGTTTTCGTTTTCTATTAGTCCAATGTTTGCACAAAGGTTGCCTGCTATCCATCGTTTTGCATAGATTGAATCAGAGAAAGAAAGTTTCAAGCAGAAAGAGAAGCCTTCTCTAATCTCTATGAGGGCATTTGGCAAAGGGAACGGTGTGTTCCGTGAATATGTTCCATGAAAAACTGTTCCAAAGGGTCGATTGCAAGCCACCACTTATAATGCAATAATTAAGTTCGATTTCTGAAAGAATACGACATTTTTCAGTATGCGTATCTTAAAATTTAAATAAATGAGGTGAATAAAAAAACATGGAATTTAGAAAATCAGTTTGCTCTCAGGAATCAAGTATAAAGCGATTTTGAATAATTTGGCAGAAACCAAACTCGAATAATTTGACTTCAGTTTTTATTGGATTGTTAATTTGTACGTTGTTATTCAATAGGAGTTCGTACCAATATATTATTAGTTGATCCCGTGGGATATGCATATACTGCAAGGGATGATTACACGCAAAGGGGAGAGACCATTTTACCGTAGCTAGAAAGCAACGGCTCAATGACTTTGGAAAATTCAGGTGTACACTGGAAAATCTTCGTTCTCACTAAATTTGAGGGACTCGATGGAGAATCAGTTTTGGCGATGGTAAGAGACAAATCAATCAACAATGCCTAAAAAAAATTGGAGACATAATACACCGAGAAAAGTAAACACAAACTGGCGACCTGAAAGATTACTGAAGCAAATAAAGATAGCGGCAACAATCATGGCAAATAAAGATAGCAAAAACAGACACGAGCATTCTCATACAAATCAGAGTCATAATCATGCGAAAATTATTAAAAGAAAGAAGATGGCAGCAGCAGTCCCATTGATAGAAACAAGCTGACAGCAGTCCCATTGACAGAAACAAGCTGAAGTTACTGATACAGAAAATGTTGGATAGCCTCATACCCGATCTGAAAATCCACACTTGAGTGAGGCTCGGTAGATTTCAGCTTCAAAAATCCACGTTAAGTAGCAAAACCCTCGGATTGTGAGCTTTGTGAAATGGACGTATCGAAGCACCGGCCTGCGAAAACTCAGCCACGGTAACACTTGTTGTCCTTGTCCCATATGAGAGAGCGAGAGAGGGTGGGCAAAATGGGAAATCCCTCGAGGGTGACAACTGACAAGTGGCCAGAAGAGAAGAATGCATGAAAGAGTGTCCACCGAAAGCAAAGAGCCAAATAAGGTGCACGGAGTGCCTGCGTATACATCGGTCAAGCAAAGGGAAAGCCTCGCATTATCATGATGTAATTTAGAAATTTAAGTTCATATCTGTACATGCTCATGTCATCATCGTGTTGTCATTTTTATTATGGCGTCATATCAACCATAATCTTGCCAATGTTCGCTACAATTAACCTGAACCATGTAGGAATAATGAACCTGTTGTTCTAATTATTTAAAAAATGACCATGCTACCCTCTGTGTTCCATCTTTACCTCATTTTCCCCTAGTTCACCAAATAGGATGCAACTGAGTCATCAATATAATTTAACTTATTAGACCGACTACCCCTGTTTGGATTGGATCTGATTACCCTTATTTATGGCTCCTCCCTACTTGGTTCATTGACCACCCGTTCAATCGCCATCAACACGAACCTCCCTATCATGGAGGTCCACAAGGGAGTCAATTAAAATTCCACAGCTAGAAGCACCATAGGTCATTAATACTAAAAGCACCATAACTCATCATTATCTTGTAAACCATCGCTATTAGAGAATTTTTTAGGCTTCCAACATATTTATACTGGTACATAAATAATATATATATATATATATATATATATATGTATCGTTTATTTATATTTGTGTTCAATGTGCATTATTGTATTATTTAATATTTGAAAACTGTTTTATAAAAAAAAAATAATCAATACAATATCGAAGCTGCAAATATTGAAGTTCCATATACTTGCCGCTCTTTAGGAAGGAGAAGAGATCTGGGATTTGGCAATTTAGCTTGCCGCTCATATCAAATATCAGGAAGGAATACCTAGATTTTTGAACGGTGGTTGAATATGGAGAAATACTTGACATTCAATTGGGAAATAGACTGGATTCGGACACAAGAAATGCCTTTTAGTTTTAAATAAACATCTGACAAGCTTCTGATTCAGATGGGATTTCCAATAAATATTCTACATATAATGTTCATGCAATTTGAAAGTTAGTTATTAATATATTCTAATGCCATTAAGATTTGGTTGTGTATTTAAAAGCCATCCAAATTCAACTGTGAAAGATAAACAAACGGATTTAGATTTAAGATCCACGTATGGAATATAACTTTTTTCATTTGTTTTCAAAATTTAATACGCCAACATCCGAAAATAGGGTACCCTTATTCGAATTCCATCGATCGGTTAAAATTCCTTCCCATCACAACTGCTTAAAGACATCGATATTCATTCACCCAACACTCCATCGATCATTTCTTGCAGGCAGCTTCTTGAACCATCAATCATTAGGCGACCGTTGTGGATAACGTCTCATGCAATTGGGCGATGAATGTCCTATCTACCCAGCCCACGGTGAAATAGCTTCACATGAATGACCTTTTCAAATGTTTGGTTATTTATATATATCGATGCTCTTTCAAACATGAAAATTTTGGATTCGTGCCCCTTTAGCCAAAATTTCAATTTCTAACTCAACCATAGTTGACATGATAAACGCAACATTGCTGTTAACTATTGTTACTGGGTTTAATTATTGCTGGTACTTATTGTAATCGACGTTTAATTAATTTTAAATTCGTTCATAGTATACTTTATTCCAAAAGAAGCTGGTTACTGAAATAAATCATATACTGATTTACATTACTGTAATTGACTTTCAATAAAGTATCAATTAATTTATATCCTACATTATTTGGCACTAGACTCGTTGGTGTACTGACGCATGTCAGTTTTGCCTACTACACACTCCCGAATCAAAGAGAATAAAAACTTTCAGAAAAAAAAAATTTACCTCCTTATTGTTATTTACTACATGGGGTTTTTCCAAAGGAAAACAATATGAAATTCGTTTAAAACATCCCAGTAATTTGTTGAATTTAAAAGCTTTTAGAATTTTAAACGTGCGTTCATTCGAAAAGAGGGCCTAAGAATACCTTGTCCTTATTCAAGGAAGCATGATGTAACGTAAGTATGAAGAATCTTCACAAGTCTAACACTTAAATGCTGTACACGACAGTACTATACTTTGTGAAACAAAACATGATATGTCTATAATATATATTATATGAACGTGTGTTATAAAAACACAATGAACCACAAATTTCGAACTACTATGCTCGAAACATATCTTATAAAAGCATATACTGCAATAACACGATGTTTTTCTTATCAAACACTCTCTTATTGGACAATTGTATTCGAGATCCAGTTTCGATAAGCTGCAATGAGATTTAAACTAATGACAAATATTACTATTCATTGTCTTTCCCAGTGACACCGACTCCTATGTTATCCATCCAATGATGGGGCTTGCGATGAAAATGAAGAATATCAATTTGTACTCTCATCTAAACCCAAAAAACGACGACAACACTATGATAATCTTTTGTCTCACTCGAAACGTCGTCGTTGCTTATCACTGTTTGATATTCTGTTATTTCTCAATCCGTCACAAATCCATGACAAAGCCACATGCGGGTACGTATGCGCAGTTGCCCACACAATAGTACAACACTTATTTATTTACATATTGGTGACACCGAGAAGCAAAGGGAGGTGTGGCCAACTGGTCACATTAACACATAAAAAATTTTATTTTGATATTGATGCTTCAGTGCAAATTTTTTTATCTGAATATTGGTGCCTCTTAGGAATTCCAAATTTTATAATTAGTGCTCTTTAACTAAAATCTGTTAGCTCCACTCGAGTGTTAGAGATTTTTTTTTTCTTTTTCAAAATTAGCGTCCTTCAAATTTGTGGCTGGCTCCTCCACTCTCGGTCACCACTATTGCTTGATTTTTTGAAAACTCGAATGTCGCCACTCTGATCCGTGGCTTTTTAAATTAAACCGCTGGCGGTTCCGTTACCCCTGCTGGGCTGGCATGGTGGAGAATCCTATGCGTCCGATCAGTTTACACTAATACCCACGACGTAGTATTTATCCCTCTGGATCAAATGGATTCGGGACCATCCAATCCATGGTATACTAAACGAGTTCAGATTCAGTTTCACGTAGACCCGGAAGTGGTCGACCCGTTTTGCTTTTGCCCGGCGAACAACAGGCTGTCAATATCACAGCAAATTATTAATGAACATTTCAAAAGTAAGCTTGAGGCCTTTAGCTGCCACGCTCGAAGTCCTAAATTTTCTTTTCCCTTATCGTCCTTGCATGTATTTTCAATGGCTAAACAACCATTGAACTTTTAGACGTCGGTTGTGGACTGTGTGGCTTGTTTCGTGGGTGTCCTCCCCAGTCACGTTTAAGCTTACGGAAGCATGGCAATGCTCGTTATTTTTCTCAAACCTAAGGCTCTTTCTTATGTATTTTATTTATCGACGGCTGAGTTAACAAGCTTCTCGTTATCTCGTTAAGGCTCGGTAGATACTCAGGATTAGCTGTACGTTTTTAAGTTGAAAGCCGTGCCCCTATCTTGTCTCGTAATTACAGGAAGGGCAGGGAAGTCTTGTGGAGGGGGAAGGTGGAAGAACGAGACGTGAAGAGTTGTTCAAGCCATCAAGAGATTCAAGACAGAGGCGTAGACACAGAGACATCGTCATCGTCACCATCCATTAGCTTCCCCTTTCTCACCCCCCCCCCTCTCTCTCTCTCTCTCTATACCTATTTGATTTTTCTCTTAGCTTCTAAAACTTTCTGCCTGGGTCGTCAGGAAAGAAAGGATTCAGAGAAAAAAAGTTTTTTCTTCGAGGGATTTTATTCTGCCATCATTCTTTTCATATTCCTGCTATTATCGAAGTTGGATTGTTGATATCGGGGCATGGATTTCTTATTTGTATAGAATCTTAGTTTTTTTTGGGGTAGGGGGTTTCCGGCCTTTTCTTTTTGATTGCTTTTGGTGAGGGGGGTGATGGGGGCGAGGAAGTTGGTGACCTAAGGAAGGAAGGGATACTTTTCCCATTGCGGCTGACGGGTGAGGAGCGACGGCCGAGGTCAGCTCTTGATATGATCGGCGAATTGGGGTTTTTCACCGGTATCGGGGGCATGAGGGGCGATGGCCAGAAGCCGCAGCAGGCGGTGGGTGGTGGAGGCCGGAGCGGCGGGTTCTTCCCCAATTCCAAGAAGGCTATCTCGAGCTATTGGCGGTTTGTCTCTTCCGGCGCTTCTACAGTAGCCTCCACGGTTCGCTCCGCCAGCTCCTCTGTTGCGTCTGCGGTTGCTGCGGACAGGGAAAACGAAGCCGGCTCTGATCCGGTAACGGAACATATTTTCTTCTTGTATTTACAGTATTTATTTTGCTTGTTTATTGGCGACGATTTTTTGCTGCTTAGCTGGTGCAAATTGATGAATTTCGGAACTGGAAAATTTAGTTGCTTTGCTGATTTGAATCGAGGAAGTTGTCAGTTTTAATTTTTTGCCTTGGGATGTATGAATTTTCAAATATTCTGTAGGTAGATTATTTATTTGTTTATTGGATTGTGAGGAATATAATTCTAGACTGTTGTCTTGTAAAGTATTCTGAATCGTAAGAGGAAATTTTGGAAAACAAGGAGAAATGGTATTCCTGTACTTGTTCAACTCTCTCGTTGGAGGTGAGGAAATGGTATTCCTATACTTTTTGTCTAAAGGTGCACATCCAATTTGTTTATGCATATCGCACCTATAATTATCATTAGCTACTGGAGAAAAGAGGTTTGCCTTATTTTGTGAATGTTCTGCTCATTTCCTTTTGAAGGATGTGGAAGTATTCTATTAGTTCCTATGCAAAAGTAAAACTGGGATAAGCACTAAACAACTTGAGTAGGACTGTTTAGAAACAAATAGATAAGGACAAACAGGGTATTATTTTCAAACCATTGAGCTTGTGCAGTTACCACACAATGTGAGGTGCTCAAATGGAAGAGCTAGGCACATGGCCAAATAAGTAACGTCTTGATGCCTTTCAGCTTTACATCTTATTAGTTTCATAGATACTGGTAGACAACCAGCACTACTATCGTTGGTTGAAGAACAATGTGCAGTATGTTTAACTTGAGTTGTAACCTGTTATGCTTTGAGTGTAGAGGTACGCATTAGAAATCATGCTGCTTTCAGGACTGTTGTAAGGTTCAACTGAACTCCTTGAGTTGTCTTTAAATGTTTAAGGTGGTTAGCCTCCCATTGTGAATTTATCAAGAGAAATTTTCTCTAAGGAACCTTTGCTGATTCATCGATTTTGATGAAGACATTATGATGTAAAAGAAACATTATTATAGAAGGAACATATAGGAGTCATTTAGCTAATTTGCTTTATAACTGACTATGCTTCCTGAAGGGGCAAATGCATGTGTTCAACATATGATGGCAATAAGGAAGATTTTAGGTGTACGTCAATTTCTTTTGGTAGTTGCTTATTTTAATGATTCTTTTCATGATCCTGTTGAAGTTCTCGAGTAAACTGCTTGAAGCTCAAATGAAGGGAAGCCATTCCCCTCAAAGAATGATATCGCTATACGTGAACACAATCATATGGCATTTAATAAGTTGGTTTTGGGACTCATTTCTCATGCAATTCTTGGTGGAATAAGGGGTCCAAAAAAGCAAGTGATTGTTATTTCAGAGATGAGATGCAGGTTGGTAAAATCCTCAAGTGGGTGTGATTAGTTATTCATTTTTTCTTCAAACATTTTGTGACAATGTCATAAAGCATTGTGCTGTATCTCTTCAGTCTATTGTTTACTGTACTTGTTATGTAGTGGCATGGTCTCATTCATATGACATTTAGAAAAATTAAAACTGAAGGGTTCATTGGACTTTATGAAACTAAGACAACCCCCTTGATGTCTTCTTGAATATAAGTTCCTAATAAGAGCAAGATAATCTAAGTTTTTCAGTTATGTGTTTAGTTAGCGGTTGCTTAGTTGTCAACCTAGAGAATAGTCAATCCAGCTGGTCTCCAGATATTACTTAGTTGGGCCCATGATAGGGAGTAGTTGGTATACTTGGTGGACTACTCAATGATGAAGCATTGAATAACTAGTCCTAGAGGGTCAGGAAGTGTTTTTTTTTTTTTTTTGAGAAAGGGGAAGTGTTTTGAAGTTTGAACCATTAAATGTAAAATTTACTAAGTTCCTTTTTTTTGTTTTAATTGTTATCAAAACACACACACATATAAATTTAGGGAATGGCTTCAACCAGTCCAATTAGAGGTCATTTGGCAGCAGGGACACTCTGTGAGTGTCCCATGAATCTACCCCAAAATTGGACAGATTCATACTAGTGTTCTATGAATCTGTCCAATCTTTAGGGCAGATTCATGGGACACTCATAGAGTGTTCCTGCTGCCAAACGACCCCTTAGGGACTCTTTTTTCCAACCCCTTTTTCTCACTCTCCCTTTTTCATTTTCCTTTTTATATTGATCCTATCCATCCCAGAATTGGTGAATCCTGGTTTTACTCATTTCATATATATATATATATATATTTATACATAATACACACATATATGTATGTATGTATGTGCTACGCATGTATGTATCACTTTGAATGTCATGCCTAGGTGCCATTAATATCTGGACTAGCTGTGATCAGTCTCCACCTTTTGGGGCTTTGACCAAATTGAGTTCGACTTCCCATTTTGACATTTGACAACCAAGATTAGTTGGCTCACAGATCAAAAGCTGAGGAGAATGGTCTTTCTCTAACTAATGTCTTTTTCCAGGTTTTTTAGCATGGATCTAAAAGTTATTTTTCTTCAATTTTTTGTGCAGTAAAGTGCTTCGTTGAGAATTACAGTGTTACTATGTCATACATGTGGTACTCCTTATGGTTAATAATAATTGCTGATCAATTTACAGATGTTGGGTTTGAAGTCTAATTAGGTGAAACTCATATAATTGGCTAACATTTTTTATGTATTCAATGGATATCTCTTTGGGTTTGGAGACTATTGAATATGTTTATGCATCTCTTTTTGTTTTATTCTATTGAAAGCTTCGGGTAGTACCTTTTATTGTGATTTTGTTATTTTAACGATATTTGACTTTTGTGTGTTATAGGTGATATGGGCTGGATTTGATAGGCTACAGTTTGACGAAAACGTTGTCCGCCAGGTTCTTCTGCTAGGTTACAAGACTGGCTTTCAAGTTTGGGACGTTGAGGAGGCGCATAATGTGCGGGAGATAGTGTGTAAGCAAGATGGTCCTGTCTCATTCTTGCAGATGCAACCAAAGCCAATGACTTCTAAAAGATCAGAAGACAAATTCCTAGATTCTCATCCATTGTTGGTTGTTGTTGGGGATGGAACTGTTAATGGAGTGGATGTGAGTCATGATGGCCTTGGCCTATATTCCAATGGCAGTGTTCCTAGTAGTCTTGAGCTGGGAAATGTAAATTTTATACCTACTGTAGTTCGATTTTATTCCTTAAGGTCCCATTCTTATGTACATGTGTTGAAGTTTAGGTCTGCCGTTCACTCAGTTAGGTGCAGTGCTCGTATTGTGGCCATAGCGCAGTCATCACAGGTATGTGTGTCATGTATATGTACTTTGACAAATAGAATTGTATCTCTCTAGTTCTGTTTTTTGAAGAATTTTTTCACTAATTTGCTTTCTGACATGAGTAAAGTTATGTTACAGATCCATTGCTTTGATGCTGTAACACTCGAAAGTGTATATATTGTTGTGACATACCCTGTGGCCTTAGGCTGTCATGGATCCGGGAGTGGTGTTATTGCTTATGGCCCACTTGCAGTTGGCTCTAGGTGGCTAGCATATGCTGGAAATCCAGTTGATGTTTCAAGCACAGGCCGCGTGAGTCCACAGCATTTGACGCGCATGAGTTCAAATGGGAGCTTAGTAGCCCATTATGCTAAAGAATCAAGTAAACATCTTGCTGCGGGGATAGCAACCATTGGCGACATGGGATATAAGAAGCTTTCTAGATATTGTTCAGAACTTCTTCCTGATTCAAACAACTCCCATAGGGCGCGCTGCAATGGACGTTGTCCTGAAGCAGAGCATGCTGGAACAGTATGTAGTGCTAAAGTAGTTATGGTGTTGTTTCCTACTCGCTTTTGTTTGATCATTGCCCTTCTCTCAGATTTAATTTGCAAAAGAATACCAGGAACAATTTGTTATTTATGGGCAGATGAAATTATTTATGAAGTCATTTGAATTGTGCCTTTTGCAGGTTATTGTCAGGGATATTGTCCACAAATGTGTTATTGCTCAATTTAGGGCACATAGAAGTCCTATATCAGCGTTGTGCTTTGATCCTAGTGGAACACTTTTGGTGACTGCTTCAGTTCAGGGTCACAATATTAATGTTTTCCGGATAAACCCTCCTAGAAGCTCTTCAGCAGCTGATTTGGCTTCCGCACATGTGCATCTTTACAGGCTTCAGCGAGGGCTTACAAATGCGGTAAATGAACCTTTTTTCTAGATTCTCTCTATTTTTTTTATAATGCCAAAATTTTATCATGACAATGCTGATCACTCCTTTGACAGGTTATACAGGACATCAGCTTTAGTTTTGATAGCAAATGGATTATGATAAGTTCTTCTAGAGGAACTAGCCATTTGTTTGCCGTGTCCCCTTTTGGTGGGAATGTAAATGTACTTTCAGATGAAGTCACTCACACCCATAGCAACCAGGGTTTTGGTTTGACTGCTCAATCAGCAATTCGTCAACCACCTACCTCTGGTCCATCAAGATTGAGTCAGCAGACATTATATGAATCTGGCACTCCAGTCACATTATCTGCTGTAAGCAGGATCAAGAGTGGTAACAGTTGGAGAGATGCTGTCAGTGGTGCTGCTGCAGCTGCGACGGGCAGGGTAAATTCCCTCCCTGGAGCTGTTGCATCTTCTTTCCACAACTGCAATGGCCATGGTCTTCATGCAGACTTCAATTTGCGGAGCCCAAAGTATCATTTGCTTGTATTCTCTCCATCTGGTTCTGTGGTACAGTATGCATTGCGTGTTCCATCTGATGTGGAGTCAGGGTCAGCTTTTCATGGTGTAAATACTGGCCCTTATGAGTCAGCTGATAATCCTGATGGGAAGTTACTTGTTGAGACACTCCAGAAATGGGATGTGTGTCATATGCGAAATAGAATAGAAAGAGAAGAAAATATTGATGCTTATTATGACCACATAAATGGCAACATCAACAAAGTTTCAACGAGGTACAAAAATGGAACCACAGATATGCATCACTCTGATAAAGGTTCTATTGTAAAGGAAAAGTTTAATCCTGAGGAAGACCATCACTTGTATATCTCCAAAGCTGAATTGCATGTGCATCAAAATGGGTTTCCATTGTGGGCAAGATCACAGGTACTAACTACCAAGCTGTTTAGCGAGCAAAAATTTTATCCAAAAAACTGCAATAGATTGGTTGGTGTGTTTCATTATCTCTTTTAATTGCTTTTTAGATCTACTTTCAAGTGATGTTGCTGGATGATATCAAAATGGAAAATGTGAATGCTTCTTGTGGAGAGGTCGAGGTTGAAAGAGTTCCAACTCGTAATGTTGAAGCAAGAGTCAAAGATCTGGTGCCTGCAGTTGACTATCCCCAGGCTTCTAAATTTCAAAAACTAAGGTGATTGCTTATTTGTATCTACAACATGCCATTCTGGCTGTAAATTTTGTTAAAAATGTATCATTAGTTTAACTTTTCTCAATTAAAAATTGGCTATGTTATCTTCCACATTTTAAACGTGTATTAGCATATTCACAGGTTTCTATTTTCGAGTTTCAATATGTCTTTTTCTTTTTTCTTTTTTTCTTTTTTTGCCTTTAGACTTTGTTGCCGAATGTATAGGAAGTTGATCAATATCCTAATTGAAGATTGATAGTCTTTTGGATGTTAAACATCTAGTAGTGTATTTGTGGCTTCCAGACACATTAGTCTGTTTCTCTTTAAAAATCATTACTTGAAGACGGTATTTTAGAGGTAGTGTTGTACTGGTCTATTTCTACGGGAGTTAGTGAATGTGATGCTTGAATCAGTCCCCTGTATCATGCATTTCATAGCTTTCTAACAACATTTTATGTCGCTGCAATCCATTCTTATGTAGAGAAATGAAAAGCCGAACTTGGAATTTTTCTGTCACAAGCTCTAACAGCACCTGTTATGTGTTGCCTTAATAATTCACATCTTATGGATGGAAAGGAAGGGGGCAGAACTCAGAATTTCTGTGTCACAAGCTCTAACAGCACCTGTTATGTCTTGCCTTAATTCACTTCTTATGGATGGAAAGGTAGGGGGCAGAACTCAGAATTTCTCTGTCACAAGCTCTTAAACCCCTCTGGGGGACATGTTCTTGTGGTTTGGGACAAGCAAGATTAGTAAAAACAAGAATTTTATCCATGGGCCCTCATGAAGATTGAAGAACCTTCTTTCAGGGTTCATCTTTTACCATCTATCCAGTAATGTCTGGGTTGGAAATGGGTTGTATATGGTTGTGGTTTTTATCATTCTCCTCTGTACCAAATCCGCATCTGACCCAACATCAGCTGTATTTAGCTGCTTCATTAAACGTGTTATAACTTATAAGTCACATTGAACACAGCAGAGCCTCCATTTGCTGGAAATATATCTGCTTTCCTTTTATGGATCTGTGAATATTCTTATGCAAAGCTAATTCAGCTTGGATACTTAGTGATTGTCCAGATGAAGATTGATAAAAGTACTGCTAAAAATAGAAGTGTCTGTGCTACCATTTGGAAGTCATGTGCTATAGTATGTTGTGAAAAATGAAAATGAGGCAAGATTATTAATCGTGTGGTCCTGGATGGGCATTTGCTGCTTCCATGGGTAAGGCGTTCTGTTTACATAATGATTAGTTGTTAAGGTGTTGTTGCATCATAAAACATAGAAAAAGCATAGGAAGAGACTAAATGGTTGCTAGTATTTCATGGTCGGTCAGCAGCCGTAATGTCCTTATTCCTTAATTTAATTTCAGATTGACATCTGCCAGGTTCAAGTTTGAATGGAGTCTATATCATGTTCTTGCATGAACCTCTGAAATTTTAGCAGCTTGTGGCTGGTGTTTTTAGTGTTGATGTTATTAGGCCATTCCTTGGTTCAAAATTTGCCTTGTCGATCAACCTTTATGTGCGTATATGCATGAGTGAGTGTGAGAGAGAGGTTTTTGTTATTTTTCAATTTTTCTTAGGAAATGCATCTGGTGCACACAGACCTTCTTTCACATGTGTATGTGTGGGTGAATTCAATCTGAAATTACATGCTTGTTCTTAACGCTTGTTTTTACAGTGTGCCTGTTCACGAAAACCGTTCCAGCACATTCCTGCTGCATCAGAAGCCGGAACCTTTGGGTGATGGAAAGCTGTCGGTGCAAAGCAGCTGCAGTTCTCCTGACAGAGTGTCAGAAGCTACTGTTAGAGCTGAAACGGACACCAGTTCCACCCTTGTAGAAGAAAATGGATGGGGTGATCTGCTAACTTCTACGGAATTGATGGAGGGCTTTGTAAATAATAATGAGAGCCCCAAGGAGTCCCTGCACCATGGTGATGGGAATGTTTCAGATTAAGGTAAATAGTTTGGTGGCAGTTTCGTTCAGCTTGACAGTGTTTGACTGCAGTTTCTGGGCTTTTAGAGTTGTGGTCTTTATGATTGGAAACTCAACTCTTTCTTGAGGCCTTGTGTGTTCCCATATCGGTGGGATATATGAAACTGTCGTTTGTTTTGTCTAATTGTATACTTGTCCATCAGTGGTTCTGCTTGCCTAGATTATCATATGATTTCTAGGACTCGTCCGCCTTGCTTATTGGTTTTGTTTTTGCTCACTTGGCGCAATCTTTTTGTTTGCAGGAATGAATGAAGAAATTTGTCTATTCATATTCGTTCCTCGGGTGCATCAATTCTTTTATTTGTCCAAGGAGGCTCTTTAACATGTTAATATGAGGGGTTCGCTCTGTGGCGTAATTCTGTGTCATGGTGTTGGGAATCTGGTAATATGTTGTAAATACAAAATTGTGAAGGCAACAAGCGAAAAAAGAAGAGAAATATTCTTACATAATTGATGGTAATGTAAATAATGTGATTACACTGTTCTTTGTACAGGGGAAGTTGACTGGTGGCCATGTGGCATGCGTAGCCACATTGGTTATTTGCTGGAAATGTAATGAGGTCAATGGGCCCTTCAAATTTGTTTAGTAAGAATGGTTCGTTCACTTTAGATCGTTTCTTCTTGGTTCTTACTAATAAATCTGCCAAGTAGCTTCCTCTTGCTTATGCGTTTTTCCGCTATGAATTGCCTTTATGCAAAGAGGGCAGCAATGTTACTTGGGGGGTCGGGAGAACGCCAAAAGCTGGCAGACCAACTTTGTCGGGAAAGAAGGACGTTTTTGACTAATAATTTAGCAGTAGGCTCGAAAATTTTTGCTCCAACTTGTCGGACTTGGGTTTGTTTCTTTCTTCTCTTTTTGCTTTAACCTGTCAAAGTATAACACTTGATTCCCACTTGATTTATGGGTATCTATCAGGTAGCTAGGTTGTATATCGTCCATTCATTTTTTAGTTGTGAAAATAAGACTTGGGTTTGACTTGTTCAAATCATATTTTGGTGTTCACCAGGACTTATGAGTACGAACCAGTTCGTAGTCTTTTTCCTTTCGAAAGGGCAACAAGAACCTTGTCCAACCGTAGTTGCAAACGCCATTCACAGTTCCCGTGTTTTCCTTTGTTTTCATCTCGTCAATTTTGAGATAAACAACTATCGTAATTTGATCACAAGTCTGGGAACTTGCTGTCTTTTAGATTTATATTTTTTTTCTTTCTTTCTTGGATATTCGTATTGGAGCTGAGCAGACACTCTACCAAACCCACTTCCGAATTAATACTGGACACGGACAAAGCGTCCTCTTACGGGGGTGGAATGGTCCCTTGGAGATTTTTCCCTTTGGGGAACGTAGTGAGTGGGGTGACGTGAGGCAAATGGTCGGGTGAAGCAGAGCAGAAGGAGATGGTTGGTGGGGATGTGCAGGAACGAATCAAAGACAAACAACAAAAGATGGTGGAACTCTGAAGCGAGGATCATCCACAACCAACTGATTTGATCTTTTAATAAACAAAAATTAAGGAAGACTTGAAGCAAGCATTGGAGGATGAGGAAATTGTTTGAGACAATTATAAGATTATATGACGCGAAGAAGGTGACAGCAAGGTTGAAGAGAATGCCTTTCTCCTTTCGCCTGTACAAGAAGAAAAACCACAGTTAGATATGGAATTATCTGAAGAAAGTAGTCCATGCCATGAAAGATATGTTAATATATTTTCCCAAAACATTGGGTTATTATTAGAGAAGGCATACTAACGTTTATTTAGAACTTCTTTCCAAAGGGAAAACTAGTTGAAAAAGTTAATAAAACAAGCAATGTCCTGATTCCCAAATTGAGAATCCACCTATAGGTTGACTGATTACGTACCCATTATGCAACAGCATATACAAATTTATATCTAGTATTATGATCTTGAAAAATGAAAAATATCCTTGAATAAAAGATTCCTAGTAATTAATTTACTTTCTCTAGAGGATTGGAATACTCAAAAGTGCCGCCTAATTGCTATGAAGTGATTCGTTATCTTCATGAGCCAGCGTCTTCATCTATTTGTGTTAAGTTGCATCTTTTAAAAAGGTGCAGCTTAACATGGTAAAATGGTTGTTTCTTGCCGCAGCAATATTGAAATTGAGGTTCAAACCAACACTGATCAATCAAATAATATGATGTGCGGTGACAGTCTCATGCGTCAGCGTAGTTATAGAAGAGAGGATGGCTTTCTCAGTGCAGCTAGAGGAATTGGACAAGGAAATCCTGTGTCTCCTCCTCCATTGTGATGGGGACAATGGTGAGAAACATTGACATCAAGGTATGGAAAACATTCCAGTGTTCCAAATCTGGCCTGACGTTCAGCACCTTTAACCTATTCATACTAGATGGCAAATAGTTGTTCGTTACTGCTTTCAATAACTAAAAGTAGCTAACTTTTTTATGTTATACCTGAAAGTTCGATCATATGCTCCAGCCAATGACAAAGTCCCCTCCAGGTTTCTTGCAAGAGCAGCAATGTTCTTCACACCCATGATCTCGTTCGAGATTAGCTAATAATCTAATGCTTGCTACCATTTTCAGGATTTATCTTCACCCCCAAATTTAACCGATACTTGTTATTGTAAAACAAGCTCATCATTTTGCTTCGAGTAAGTTTTCCGACATGTTTGCCAAACATCAGCCACCGCCTGTTTAGGGGATACAGAAAGCCCCTCAATGCAACGCTATATTTCTCCAAATGCAAGTAAGCGATATGATGAAAAAATACATACTTACACAGCTTTTATATTTTTATTGAATTGCACCTTCTACCAGAGGATGAGCATCAGAGGGAATTCTTTGTTTCTTCCAAAAGACCTGACTATAGAAAGCCAGAAGTTAGCTGAAAATGGGACATTTACAAAAATAAATTATGATGATCCTCACCAACCTCCACTGCCAAGGGAAATCCCGATTTTTGAACTCTTGTATCAATAGGAAGTTTCCTAAAAATAAGATGAACCATGAAGCTTGTCGGATCTCTTTTGACATTTAATATGAATAGGTTAAAGGTGCTGAACGTCAGGCCAGATTTGGAACACTGGAATGTTTTCTGTAATATAGGAAAATTGCAGGTTCCTGTTAGTGAGATTCATCTTCAGATGGCACGAACTCCCTTTGGTTGTAATCTTGTACAGGGGATTCAGTGTAGGTGGTGGGTCTTTTTCAACAGTGTTGTGGTTAATCTATAAATATGTTACATTATTTCATTCTTTATGAAGAGGTAGGTGGCCTCCCCCCCAATTTGGAGAGCGTCATTTATTGTTTTTTTGACCTTCTTCACCTTGAAAGCCTCAAAGCAAAACCCCTAGCCAAGTAGATGAGATGGAATTGTTGGTGACACCTTCATGAAAGTCCTTGAAGGATAAAGAGAGGCAGAGAGATAATTATCGCCTGGACACACACTATAAATTAATGACACTTTAATTGGCTTGTTAGTGACGATTTCGAGTTTTTAATGAATCAAACCAAGGGTTTGGATTTTTGTTGTTCTCTACAGTTAGAAAAAAGAAGATAAGTGACGACTAAAATAGTATGCTTTTTTAAAATGTGGTCTAAACTGTTAGATACATCCATTCAAGCGTTTAAATTAGCACTGCTGAAAACCAAGAGGTAATTGATACAAAAAAACTCTTAAGTGAGTTTCAATCCAGCCGTAATCTGAGTTTTCCAACGCTGTTGCGGTCACATGGCAACATAGTAGCTAGAAGATGCTCTTTCTTAGACGGGCAGACTAATTCAAGGGGTTTGGTCCTTTTGTAAGTTTGCCGTCATCATAAATGAAAATTAAAACTAGACAAGAGAGAAAAAGGGAAGATAGTAACCTTTAAAGGTTTGTTTGTAAATGAAACACTGTTTCATGAACACCTTAACTTAACAAGTATTTTATGAATCTACCTCAACTTTTGGAGTAGATTTATGAAACAATTACAAGCTATTCTATCTACCAAACAAACACTAAACTTTAACGTTTAAACCCTTGCCTTCAGAATCTAATCATGCCGTAGGATATGAACACTCGCCTTTGTTTTACGTCGTTACATGGGTCGTTCCATGCTTGATTCAATTCAAGAGACTCATTCTGGATCCAGAGCTGCAATGAGTTCCAAAACCATAATATCGGGTCCAACACTTCTGCATATGTGCTTGTGGGTCGCCATAAAGCATGTGGTTTGGATGGGTTGGGTAGGATATCGGGCGGGGTCCGGGACCCGGGTCCAGAATACCGTGAGGGAAATGAATCTGGATCGTGGGTCCCATCACCACCAACCCGGAGCCGAAAATTTGAACTGATTGTCGAGTGAGCGCGCCGCGCGCGCGAAAGAACTTTCCCCACACAGTTTAAAAGACCTAAAAACCGCGGGTCGATCTCATCTCCATTTCTCAAGGGATGTGGCGACGCTCGGATAGGAGGAGACAACAATCCCGGCGAGGCAGTGCTCCTTCTCCCGTCCCGAATTCTTGAGGGGACGCGCCAACACGCTTTCATAACCGGAGGTTTCATTTCCAGGGCGCGATCGCCGGTGGCTGCTTCGAGTACTGGGAGACGATCGATCGCAAAATTAAGGATAAATTAGGTATTCCTTGTCGTTTATTTGTATTGTAGTAGCAGTATCTCCATCTATCAGTTGAGTTTGGCTGGAATCGTGTCTCGTTTTCTCTCAGCCTGAATTTTTTTCTTCCAAAAAATTCGAAAAGTAGAGCGCCTTGCATCGCCTCGCGTTCACTTCTATAGTCGATTCGTCATCATTTTCGTCGCCTCAGCAGTTACGGATGGCCATCCGCAGAGCCGGTGACAGCTCCAATCTCTCTCTTGCTAGCTCTTTCTCTCATTCTCTCTCTCATTTATCTACTTCCTCTGGCTGACTCTCTCTCAATATCCTAATATTTGATGGCATCTCTCTGAAGAACGGCAGGGCTTTGATCGACCACTTCGCCTCCAACATTTCTTCGTTATGTTGTTATCGCCGATTAAAGAAGGAATTACAAAGACAGATCATCCCACGTTTCTCTGCTATCATTGACATAGGAAAAGATAGAGACGTCGGATTCTTGCGGTAGGATTTTCCTTTCGGGCAAAATCCAAAGCACCTGCTGTCCTGTTGTCACACGCTCGGGCGGATTCTTCTCCCCAACCCTGTCCGTCTTCTGTACGCATGCCGCTTGCAGTTCTCTATTCTCTATGTTGACACCCACTAGCATCCTTCCCTTTGTGCCTTCTATTCCTTCTCCATGCCAATTCAAAGTCCCCACCTGCGGCACAAACCAATTCTTCACCCATTGGCCCTCTTTATTCATTCTTCACAGTTTTCCTCTTTAATGTACGCAATCTTGCATGATTGCCAAATAAAGTATTGCACTACTTTATTTTTTCATCCCCGTGCTCTCTTCCTGAAGTAAAAAGATCCGTCTGGTAAACTCAAATATGCTAGTCCGCTGTGATTTGGATTTCTATAATAAACGGTTGGATGAGCATAAGTTCTATGCATAACTATTCATTGTTCGAATGTACAGGCTTGTCAAGTATCCTTTTGTGTAATGGTTTTTATTTTCCTTTCTGTTACTGGAACCGTTCAGGTTGTTCTTTAGAATGGGCGTGGAAAACTACCATGTTATCGAGCTCGTGGGTGAAGGTTCTTTCGGAAAAGTATACAAAGGCAGGCGTAAATTTACGGGACAGGTACAACTGGACGCACTGTTTGCCTGTTTATTTTGTTTACTTTCAATTTTCTGGTACGATCATGTCTTATTCTTTCCCAGACTGTTGCCATGAAATTCATCCTCAAACATGGAAAAAGCGAGAAAGATATCTTGAATCTAAGGCAGGAGATTGAGGTACTCTCTCTCTCCCCAGTAACCACCCCCCCTCCCTCCCTCCCCACCCACCCCCCCACCACCACCACACACACACGGACTCACACATGATTGACTATGGGCGGTTTTTTTCCCTAAAAAACTTTGGATTCCTTTAATGTATTTGAAGTGCGTAGGTTATTCCAATTATAAGAAAAAACCTCATCACCAGTTTTAAGCGCCTTGCTCACAACTTTAAAATTTAGGATGTCTGAAAGCTCCATGATATTCTCGAAAGGACCTTTGTCTGGTAAACCTTTTGTTCGGTTGGTCCAGTTTGGTTTGATTTTGTCTGGGTGAAGGTGGCCGAGTCTCCATTGTAAGCTACAATTCGTCCCAAATTTATTTGAGTTGTGCAGTTTTCAGTTTCTCCTATGAATTATCATTGTCATCCTTGTTACTCTGGTAGAATTTTGAAAATTTTCCATCTTTTTTGTAGCTTTTTCTGTTTTCTGTTTTTTTTTTCTCTTCATAAAATTATTGACTGCGTTTATTTTTTTGTGCTTTAATGTTGATGTTGCTTAACAAACTCAAAGGCTTCCGCACTTTGGTTACATCTGTTTTGGACTCTTCTAATCTGCATCCTTCATCCATTTCATTCTAGAATGTTGAACTTCTGGAAGTTTGTTATCCTTGGTTTCTCACGAACTTGGTTCACATTTGACTTGCGGTGAGTTGACATTTATAAAATATATTTCGCTGAGTAAAAAATGCTAAATATTGATAAAAAAACATATAAAAAATTACAAAAATATACCAAAAATTACATAAATTAAGTCTGTGGTGTCCAAGTAGTGTCTGGTACCAGCACCTATTTTATGTTGCATCGACCCGGATACTTCTATCTTTTATAAGTGTCCTTGTTACATGGAATTGCATGCATGAATTCACATACAAGAGAGGGTCCATCCTTCTGAATTCAGGAAGGCTGTTGGTTTGGCCATCATGAGATTTATTTTGTGGAACTATTTTTGTTTTCTTCCTTTCTTCTAGTGGAAATATTTTTAAATGAGAAAAGAGTACATTATCTACTATGCAATTTTTTCATCTCTGGTTCCTCTGTTACTTAAGAAACTGGCCGACGAGACAAGGCTGCCAGGCCTGCTTGTTATCGACCCATATTTGTTGTACATGTTCATTTTTGTTAATCACCATTCTACTTGTTATAGATTGAATTTCATACTTTCCAGGCTTTTCTTAATTATTCTGTCGCTTTATGTGCAGATACTAAGGAAATTGAAGCATGAAAACATAATTGAGATGCTTGATGCATTTGAGAGTCCTCAAGAATTTTGTGTTGTTACGGAATTTGCTCAGGTATGTTTAGTGAGACATACTAGATGCTCTAGTGATTTTTCTTTTGTGAAAATGTAGTTGCATTTTACACTGGTCAGTGTGTATATACATATACACTTTCATGCAAACACATGTACGCAGATATATTTCTTACATTCCGTGGACATTTGTCTTTTACACATTTATTTATAGTAGAAGAATGACAATGAATAGAAAAGGTTGTATTGATTGCCTCAATCTTCACCATTGGCTATTTTTCATTTGCTGTTGACTTACCTAGTTTTTCTCAGTCCTTTTGTTTTCTTCATTTTCCTCTTGGTAGTCAAAAGAGCTGGGCAACATCTAGATAAAAACCCTACGAAAGTCTGAGAAGATATTGTCATAGAAAGCACAGAGAACAGAAAAGAAGTGGAAAGATGAGAAGGAAAGTAGAGTCAGAATCTTAAAAGTTAAAACCTTCCTAACTCAACCACCATCAAAAGAAAAGAACAGAAAATGTCAGAATTATGATTTACAAAGGTAAAACTAAAATATAGTACGACTTTTGTTTCTGCCCATGCTGAGCACTTGGAATTTTGCCTGTGTTTGAATTGATGGCTGCACCTGCAGAACTTTTATTTGGTAACACTGAAGTTCATAGGTGCGTTAACGATAGGATAATACTACCACAAGGTTACGGCTTCAGAACATTTTCTCTTTTAACATCTAAAGAATATGAACAACCCTGAATTGTACAGTGTATTTAATATCTGTGGTGTTATGAAATTTTTTAGATGTCACATGGGTGCTTCTAAAGAGCTGCTGCACCAATGTCAACATGAGTTGGGTGCTGGTGCGGCTCTGACACAGCACGTCTACTGCAGTCAACCAAATTAGGCCAAAACTGACCATTTTAGATGCACACCTTACCAAACTAGTCCTAGTACAAACATTTATAATGACCAATAAGACTATTAAACAGTTCTTTAGCTATATAATAGATTATGTATGCATGTATATATATATATATATATATATATATATATATATATATATATATATATATATATATATATATATATATATATATATATTGAAGCATGTTAGATGGGTATCGGGACCGGGTTTGGATCTATACCCGATCCATCGTGTAGCCCTTGTTGGGCCTTACTTAAAGATTGTAACCCTAATTTTGAGTAAGTGAATGAAATCTTAAGAGAGAGAGAGAGTCTGGTTGCTAGTGGGCACCAGTTCCTTCTCATCCGTGGTTTTATCCCTCTTGTTGAGGGTTTTCCCGCGTTACATCGTGTTCATCGTATTCCTTTTTCCTATTCTTCGTGTTTCTACATGGTATCAGAGCCAGGTTATTCAGATTCGTGTTTCTACAATATATATATATATATATATATATATATATATATATATATATATATATATATATATATATTGTGTGTGTGTGTGTTAATTGCCAATCCTGCATCTAATTTTTTTTTTTTTTTTGAAAATTGCCAAATCTGCACCTTCATCCGCATCCACACCCTACACCCATGTAACATATGCTCTACAATGGTTGAGGGAAATGCTGGCAGCTTATATAGGCATAAAATAGGAGGAATCTGCAAGGCAAGTCAAAAGATGAGATTTTCCAGAATGACAATTGCAATTCTAGAAGATGCTGTTCTCTTAATGAAAAATTAGAACTTCTTAAATTAATATAAAGGAAAAAGTCATTGATTACGTGATGAGGCTTCCACGTAGATTAAATTATATATATATATATATATATATATATTTATGTATGTATATATGTACAAAATTATGAAACTGTTACTAGCAGATACCTTGTTTAGCAGGCTCATGTACAAGACTTTATTGATGTAAGCTTATAAAGACACAATTAAATACTTAGAATTCTATGTATTTGACTTCTTGAGTTTGATTCCCTGGCTTTTCTGAACTTATTATTTTTCAGGGTGAGCTGTTTGAGATTCTTGAAGATGATAAATGCCTGCCAGAGAAGCAAGTTCAAGCAATTGCCAAGCAATTGGTAAATTAGTCTATGTTTATTCTATCTAGGTGATTTGGTATGCAGCAGTGGTTGGTTATTACAACTTTTGTTGTATGTTGTATCATATTTGGATGTACACATGACCATGTTCATTTCTGGATAGTGGATTGTCTACAAATGCATTCTGGTAGCTCAATGTGTTTGTTTTTCAGGTTAGGGCTTTGCATTATTTGCACTCTAATCGTATAATACATCGAGACATGAAGCCTCAAAACATTCTTATCGGAGCTGGTTCTATTATAAAGGTCAGGATTTGCTTCATAAAGAGTTAAAGACTTCAGGGGTGTGCTTGCTTTACTTCTGTTTGGCTGCATATTGCTCTCCTTAGGTGATGGTTTTAGATTTTTAATTAGTCATGTATAAATCATTTCTCCTTTTTCCTTTTAAATTTTGAAAATGGTTTTGAAAATTTATTTATCTTATTCTTGTGAATTCTCATTTACATTCTTTTATTGGTTAATTTGGCTATGGTTTGTTAGTATTTGTAAGTGGCTTACATGATAGTGGCGACCTGTTCAACTTATAAGTTTTTTGTTGTTTATGTTCCTTGCTTCTGGTCCGTTTTATGCCAAGCTTTAGTAGAAACATTGACCGGATATGAAGTTGATAGGTAGTGTGAGTTTTTTAATTGAGAAGAGAGCTGATTGACATATTATTTTGCATGCTAATGTACTTTTCTGATCTGCTTTAAGAACAGAATATCTTGTTATATATTTAACTTTTCAAATTTCAACTGCTATTTTTTATTTCGTTGAAGTGTTTCCAACTATTCCTGTTTGGTTTTGTTACATGATTTTGTGATCCTTTACTGTATTGATATTTCTTGTCTCCTGATAAAAGTCAGTGACATCGACATGCAGATGCAATCTTGCTGCTATATGTACTGCTCTTTTAGTTTTGTTATGCTTTTGTGGGGATAAATGATGGATTTGTATCGGTTGGAACTGATTAATTTTATTTCCCTCTGTTTTCTTTGATAGCTTTGTGACTTTGGATTTGCACGGGCAATGTCTTTAAATACAGTTGTTCTCCGTTCAATTAAAGGTGCTTCCGAAGTTCCATTCTCATAAAAAAATTTCATATAATGTAGTGTTAGTTGTTGACTTCATCTGGGGTTGGCCATTTGCATTTAATAACCTTGTCAGATATTTGTTTGATCGCTTAAACCCTTATCACAGATACGACATTTTCAAAATAAAGAAAAAAAAGGTAAAAATGCACCGTTAAAAATATTGTCAGTTTCATTGTTTTGCAAAAAATGTTTTGATGTTTTCCTATAGTTTCAATGAGTTTTTTTAATATTTTAGTAATCATTTTAAAATTTTGTTAATGTTTTTGTAACAAAATTTGTAGAAGAACCCATACTTTAACAAAAACTTTTGTTATATTTTTGTACTGTTTAATTGTTCAAATTCATTAAATTTTCCCAACATAAAGATACTTCTCAGCTACCCAAGAACTATATTTGCGACTTTATTTTTGTTATGAGGATTATTCATAAAGGCGTTTTTTAATCATTTGCAATTATTTTGCTTGCACTAGCATGCTGAATATCAGCAATTAAAGCAACTACGTACCTGAATGGTTCTTTGAAAAAAACATTTTTTTTTGTAAAACCCAAAATCAAATGGAAATGTTAAATGTCTAGAAAATTATTGGGATATTATTTTAATTGATTTCATTTTTCCTTTCTCGTTTTTAAAAATTATGTAACACAAAAAGCCATGTCTCACTTGCTATGAATCTTCAAAATGTTCAAACTTCAAAGTATATGGTTGTGTGTGGATGCATGTGAAACTGTGAAGGTGCACGCGTGCGTCTTGTCTCCGAAATAATGAAATTGCTTTACTTGTTTGTCTTGTTCCAATCAACCAATGTAGTTACTTTGTGCACTCATATGAAATGTGTGTGCGCGTCTATCACTGATCTTTTGTTATGCTTTACAGGAACACCATTGTATATGGCTCCAGAACTGGTCCGCGAACAACCCTATAATCATACCGCTGATTTGTGGTCGCTTGGGGTTATCTTGTGAGTAACAATGTCTTTGCTTATGATTTGCCTGCCTTGTTTACTGCACATTTCACTTGTTTCTTTGTATTTAATTTTGGATGCATTTGTGCAAAATGCTTCTATTTGTATTTGATTTTGACCTGCTAATAAGCTCTCATTAGGGTTCTTCCCTTCCTTATTAGTAGCGATAGTGATTGCCTTTTTATTGGTTTTTGTTTTTTGGATGACCGACAAGTTTGTCTTTGTAATTAAAAGTTTCATATAGATTCTATTTACCTTGGTGGGGGATCGGAGCCACCTTTGTTTCTTTTCCTAGAATTTCTGATGCTTTAAAATGTTAGAATACATAATTTTATTGAATTTTTAAATTTTATCCGAAGTTACTTTTCTAATAATAACCTTGCCTTATTGGCTATGGACAGAGACACTTCTGCATTGCCCATTCTTCTGAAACGCCATTGGCTTTTATTAGTTTACCAAGATTGCCTCTTTAGGTTAACATCCATTTTACATCCTAACAAAATTATTAATATCTTGAAAATAACATTTTTTACCTGCAGCAAAAACAACTGAAAAGCTGAATACAAGGTAGCAGTTTTGTGAAAAAATCATGGAAATGCATTTTCATCAACTTGCACAAAATTACTTTTTTTTTTTAAACATCTAAGAAATTGACATAGATATCCTAAATATCTTTATGGTAGCTTTGTCATCATTACATGGTTTTATTAGCCTGGGCCAGCTTAAAGCTGTCTAAGAGAAGGATTTAACAGTTGCAAATGTAGTAAAGCTAATAAGGTCGGGATGCCTTATAATTGTTTATCATTTCTTCTTGTTAGGAAATAGCTAGGGTCACTAGCCTCTTGTTATCCATCTCTATATCATTGAATAACCTCCACCTGTACTTGGTGTTCCACCAATATCACAAGCTTGTAATGTCATTATCAGCTCTTTCACGTTCTAGCAGGTCAACTACTCTGTCTGCACATAAGTTTCCTGTATTAGCTACTAATGGTGTAAATTTTTCCTTGTATGGAGTAATGCAGGTATGAACTTTATGTTGGACAACCCCCATTTTACACCAACTCAGTTTATGCATTGATTCGCCATATAGTGAAGGTGCTTTCTTTGGTGATCCTTCAACTGATTTATTTACAATATAGAACATGAATTCAAAAGATTATATTTTTAGTGATTATCCTCCTGACAGGATCCAGTTAAATATCCAGAAGATATGAGTCCAAATTTTAAGAGTTTTCTGAAGGGATTGCTTAACAAGGTTTCTACCTGATACACTGTACTTGCACTACAAAATTTGTGATTAAGATGGTGTTCCTTATTTTTCCTTTTGTATCTTAACAAAGTTATGGTCTTCTGAGTTTAGGATTCTCAAAAGCGGTTGACATGGCCTGCACTTCTCGATCATCCATTTGTCAAGGAAAATACAGAGGAAATTGCAGCTAGGGTGAGAAGTTTATGCCGCTTCTTGCATATTATTGTGCATCAACTTTTGAGTTTAAGAAGTTTATGCCGCTTCTTGCATATTATTGTGCATCAACTTTTGAGTTTAACATATGCTCTCTCTATCATATTTTTTGCCCTTATAGTGAACACATGTATGGCATTAATTATTCATGTCTTTGGAAAGAGCAAATCAGGAATTTTATTCATGGATGGATTCTCTTTTGCACCTTTTCAATGTTAAACAGGATTCTCGTGAATTGACCTGTTTAAATGTCAATCGGGTTGTCTCATCTGTGCATAATCCCATCTCCTTTTGTCCTTAGAAGGTGACAGAGTGGAGGCTATGTGCCAGTGGTTAATGTGTATTTTGAATTTATAAGCTATAGCACACGAACATTCTACCCATAGATCTTTTCTGGTACCACACACAGAATGTCTCCTTGGCATCTTAAGTGAAATGGCTTCTTTTAATCCATTACATGAACCACTGTTACGAACATGGATTCCACTTGAAAAATGAAGTCATTTGTCGTGATATAAATTGCTACTTAGACATCAATTTTCACAGTTTTTATTTTTTTTGCTTTCCTTTGCTTATTATGTTTCTTTTAGAATTTAAAGCTTTTCAAACGTTTACATTTTGCAAAATAACAAATATCAGAAAATCTGTTCTTTTCCTATGAATAATTTTATGATTTTGTTTTTATTTCTACAAAAGATTATATATAGCTTATGATTTTTTGGCTCAGATATAGCTGATATCCATGTTTTTCCAGGAGCTACGTGCTGCAAATGCTGCTGCTAGGGGATGTGATGCAGCTTGGAGAGGTGAAGTGAACTGCATGCTCACTTCAACACTTACCTGTCCTGTTCCAAGCTCACAGAGTGGTAGCTTTTTTCTTTGTTATGGCCCTATTCCTCATAATTTGTGACGATTGAGCAGTTTTTTTTTTCGATTTCTTATCGCTGAGATGTCTCCTTTTGCAGGCAAAGAGGAACTCAGCATTTCTCCTCGGAACAGGGATGCTCCTATCTGTCCTGATGATAGGTCGACACAAGACCCTTGCTTGGATATGACAAATTCTTCTCAACATCATGAACCTAATCCTTCTGTCACTATTGCACATGCTTCAGGTTTGCAAAATTGTTACAATGTTAAATTATATGCTATTGACCAACATTAACAATTTATTGTTGAATATTGAGCTATCACCATCTTTTATTGGTTAGAATGATTTAATGTTAACTGCATTGCCATGATATCTTCTGTTAGAATATGTGTTATTAGGAACCGGGTCCATGTCTGGACCCGGTTCTCTGGGGCGCGGGTACCGAGGCTGGCTCGGTACCCTAGGCGGCTTCTCCTCTCTCCCTGTCTTTATATTTTCACTTATGTGTACTTGTTGAATTAAGTGAAATATATTTTCTCTCTCTTAGGGTTTGCGGTTGTGCACCTAGGTAGAGCTTCCCGTGGTTTTTTCCTCGTTTGAGGTTTTTCCACGTACATCGTGTGTTTGTCTTCTCTTCTTCCTCTTCGTGGTGTGTGTTTCTACATCTTCAAAATTTACTTTGGTAACTTCTCATGCACCTGGAAATTGTTTTCTTTTACAAACTTTTTTTTTTGTCAGTACCAGTTATGCTGATAATTATTTGCTAGTAAGAGCTTAGTCGCATACTGCCAATTTTTGAATGTAAGATACCAGGAAATGATGTGAGACCTCTTCTCTTTGATGTGGACACCAAAAAGGTGCTAATATGATGCTAGCAGATGTTTTTTTTTTTGGTTGGCATTATGTGTTCACTGTCTTTCAGAAAAAAATATCAATAGTCATGCTTTTGCTGGGTTCTACTGGGACATGCATTAGATGGCTTAGGCGGAATATTCTTCTGTCTGGAATGTGATCAAAATGTCTGGATGACGAAGATCATTTGGGTTGACAAATGGTTCAGTACTTCTATTCTTCTAGGGATTATTGTAACACCTTAAATGACACCTAAAACCTTGTTTTTATGTTCTTTGCATGACCTGCAACTGAGGGGCCTCAAAACCTTCTTTGCATATGTCTTCTAAAAATTCTGGATGTCACCTTCGTACCAAAATTAGTTTGTTTGTAGTGGATGGCCCCTCCTTCAACTCCCTAAAACCATGGATTTAAATGGAAAGTTTTTTACGCATTTTCTTTTCCTTTTCTTTTCATGCGCTAAACCATTTTTCAGCAAGGGATAACCATTGTGTTCTTTTAAGTATGCCAAGGTGTCTTATCAAACCTATTATCTGATTCTCAAATGCACTTTCGGCCTTTCATGCTATGATTGATGATGAATTTGTTTATATTTTTTCGATTCATGTCCCAAGATTGTTCTCTTGAGTATGCAGCTCTTTTTAATCCTTATAGGTCTGTGCATTCGGTTTCCTATACATTGCATTTTAGGATACTTTAGCATCATAATACAATGACTTTTGTTTACTATTGGAAATTAATCACTAATTGTTTTGCTGATATGAAATATCGTATAATTATGTGCTGGTCTTATTGGCTCAAAATTTTCCAGAAATTAATGTTGTTGATAGGCTGGAGAACAGCTCTCGCACAATGAAAGGCGCCCATGATATTTGTCATGATAATGAGGCACTATCTCTTGTACTGCAACCTTTCAAAGCCTTCAGTTCTGAGGGAATGCAGTTAAGGTGCAAGTTGATCTTTCATTTCTTGTTACTGATGAACTTTTTGAGTATTTGATTCATATATTGTCTGTATCCTTGGTTTTATGTTGCGTCTGCTTGAATTATGCTAAGAGCCTAAGATACAATGCATGAGTTTTGTTAATTGCTTTTTCAGTTGCAAAAATCACCCTTTCTCTCAATAGTTTGAATTTCATTATTGTAATTTGCAAAGTACTTATCATATGTTGTTTGGGCCAATAGCTAGCATGTATCATAACATACAGTAATAACTCACAATTTTTTTAATTCAAAAAAAAAAATCAATTAGGAAAAATCAAGAAAAGTATTCTTTCTATAAAAAACATATCACACATAAATATAGTGGTGGGCATTTATCAATTTACAGTAACATAATGTTGTAATACAAGAAAAAATAAGTTTAAAGTCATACATCACAAAACCTATTTGTTCAATACCATTAATAAATGAAAATATGATTTTACTTCTTTCATAGTAGAAATCAGAAACTCCCTTTTCTTCAACCATGTGCAAATCTTTCATCAAATGGATGTTTTCTCCTTGAAAGTGGCAAGATCTCCCCCACAATCAACTCCTAAGAATGTCTAAAAGCTGGATCCGAGAAGTTTTTAAAATCAAAACTTAAAAATTGGAACTTGGCTGCCTCTTTTTGCCACCGCCTCCATATTGAATGATATATGGTGTATTACATTATATCATATACCCCATATCATACAATACAGTGTCATGTAGGTTACTTTTTATTCTCTTATTATTACAATCAAATGTTTTTTCTGCCAGGATATCACATTTTCTATTGTATTGATTTTTCTGTTTTCATTTCCTTGCAGTGATCAGCAAATTTTTTGCATTAACCAGTCGTTAAGAATTCTTGGAAACCTAGTAGCTGCAGGGACACTGCATTCCAATGCAATACTGGATTGCATGATACCTACAATAATTACATTTCTGACTGCCCTGTTTACAAATGAAACATCTGACAGTCACACTCTGTCTTGCAAAGTATGTTAATGAAGGCCTTTCTCAAGCTTACCTTTTTTTTTCCCTTCTGAACAGCATGTATTCTCAGATATAGTGATTGTTACAACCAGATACATTCTTTGTCTAAATAGATGTCCTGTGGTATGGGGAAGCAATGGTTTGCTAATTTTTCTAAATATTTCCATTTGTTCAGGTATTATCAGTTCTCAGGAAATTAATGGAAGCTGGTGCATCCAGGATGGGTACTTCCTTGGGGCCCAGTTGGCCCACTCTTTTAGGATATTATGCACAGGTCCCTTCTTCATGTGGATTTTGCACATCAAATCATTGATTTATTCTTTTTAGCAAATTAACTTTGTTCTTTTGTTCTTTCTCATATTTGATTTTGCAGGTTGTAGGGTATGCAAAAGATATTTCTGGAAGACTCTTATATGAATCAACAGTGTGCATTGCGTTAGTGATGTGTCGAGTTGCTCAGGGGCTCAAAACATCAAGCTTTGTTGCTGGCCATGATGTTGTTTCTGACAGATTGTTAATGGAGACACTGATGCAAATACTTGACCAGGCTATAACATCTAATATCGTGGACCTACTTGCTATTTGCTTAACATCTTCAGGGTCCAGTCTTATGTCTGGTTCTGTCAATTTGTTGCCTGCTGCTTGTGAAGCTTGCAAAGCTCTGTGGGCTGTGGTGGATGCAATGGACACGGCATGTATGAAAGGAGCCACTTCTTTGTTCCCATTGTCTGCTTCACGAGGCCCTTTACTTGAAGAAAATGGCCATGGCCAATGTAAGAACCCTGAGATGAAGAGCTCCATTTCTGTTGATATGTTGGCAAAAAAATTTTTGAAATCAAAGGGAATGCAGATAGCTATTTACTATGTGCTGCATCAAGGTCCAGAGTCAGTTCTGTCCTCCTGTATGCAGGTGCTCTCTTCTTACACATTAAAAAAATGTTTGATTATTTTTCTTGAAAAGGCTTATTTTGGGAATCAGTATTTTCATTTAGCTTTTCTTTTCTATTAAAAGTATTTATTTTCAGCCCTTCAGTTACTTGTTCCATTTTGATGATGCACTTGACCTTTGCAGCCTAAATGAAAAAAAGAAAAAGGAACCTCGCAACAGAGTCAATGCATGGAAGAATTATTTCAGAAGTGCATAATGAAAGACACATGAAAAAGCCATGAAAAAGCTTAGCATATGTTCATAAAACAAATTACAACATGAATGTAAAAGAAGTTATTAACATTCAATAAGTCATGCAGATTTGATACCGTGAACAATTGTAAGAAAAAAAATTGTCACTAAATTAAATGTGCGGCAGAAACTGCAACAGCAAGCAAACCTCATTATGGATATGGAACAAACAAGGGAGAAGCAAGTCCACGAAACACAAACAATGCACAAACCATAAACAAACAATACAAACAACCACTGTTTGCTGGAGAAGCCTGTTAAACAAAATTTTCCTTTAACACACTCTAAATTTTGAGAAACTGATATATTGTATGTCATTCACATTGTAAATGAGAAACTGACTACAAACCTAGGTTTGAGAATCCTGTTGAGAACCATGTGGGACAAGGGTTAACCTTTCCAGGATCACTTCCACCACCTTAACCCTTCGCCTTGTCTCAATGCTTGTTATTAATTATGTTCGCAAATTGGGATAAAGGAAAATGAAATGTTTAGCATTTTTGCTTGTGTTTCATGTATTCATTTCATGTGATCTAATTTCCTTTATATCTGAGGCCCGGGCACACATTGAAAAGAGTCAGCATAACTTATGTGCATTAAATTCAATACCATAACTAGGGGAGTATATTTTTTGCAATGCAGGAAGTTTCTGTAACCACTAATTAGTGACTGAGAAATATGAATGTGGCACCAAAGCTAAGTATAAATTGATTACAGGAATTTTTTTAGTAACTAAAAGAAACAAGGAAGCATGTGACCATATATTGATTTTAGTAAATCAGTAAATACCCTTTGGGTCTAAAAGAGAAAAGGAACCTGAAAAGTGCCATGAGATAGTCAAAGAGACCTAGAAATTGCTGTAAGGCCATTGCCTCAATAAATGTTGTCGATCTTCCCCCAACCGTTTTATATGCACATCATGTATAGAATAGTTAGTAAAACTTGCATTATTAGTAATAATAGAACTTTTCGAATAAACTGTACACAAGATATTTATGTCTAAGATTCTCTTCTCTATTCCATGTTTTTCTGTATTCGTTCTTCAAGTCTCTGGTTAGTGTACTTTCATCATGACTCCAGACAATTTCTTCTGCATAACATCTTGAATAGTTGATCAAATATTTGAAGAAATTAACAGTTTGGAATATTTTTTCACTTTCTCAGCTTTTGATGCGCTGGTGTCTATCTTGTGCAACTATTTGCAATGTGCTTTGTGGTCTTCCAAGCCCCTTACCTGCTGCTAATGCAAGTGATGGAGGTGGGGATGGAACAATTCTGGCAGATCTCTTTTGCATCATATCACTATGTTCATCATCTTCACACAAGAACACAACTGGTGATACATATGATTCAAAATCTAACAAAATATCAAACCCTGGAGCTCTTGTTCGGTCTTCTTGCCTGACGGTTGCTACAGTTGCCCAAGGCTTGAAGTTAACTGGTAGAGCTACCTCTTCGTGCATGCTTACTGCATCTCAGAAGAAACAACGTGCTCGTTTGTCAGTTCTTGCTCATCAAGCTGCTTCTGATGATAGATCAACAGCTTCTATTGAGCCTTACTGTTCGGCAGCAATGTTAGCACTTTCATCCATCATATCTCTTGATGATGATATGGGCCATATGAATTCTCATATTGCTGAAATGGCACTTGCTCTAATACCTCCGACGGCCACGCTGCGTGGGCATCTGAGGCTTGCATTTCCTGATGAATCTAGTGTTCCATGTAAAAACAGTGTGATGCTTACTTACTGGCATGGGATCAGGGATGGTTGTGTTGGTTTGTTGGAGAAACGGCTCAAGTATGGAGGTCCACTGGCCATTGAGCAAGCATGCTCAAATGGCATTCCAGCACATCTTACTTGTTTACTGGCCAATCCTCAGAAGGAAGATTCTCAGGGAAAGGTGATAGCTAAAGATCTTCCTGGATTGTCACCCCTTGGTGTTGTCTGGACTCTTTCTTCCATAGCTCATTGTCTTGCTGGCGGTTCTTTTCATGATATATTGTATAGGAGAGAGCCTCTTAAGCTTCTGTCTGATTTGATGTCTGAGACTCATCTCAATGCTCTAAAATGCTGGACCGGTTATGGTGGTGGAAGTGATGGGATAAAGGATTTAGTCAACTCTATTATTGATGTTCTTGCATTTCCTTTTGTTGCTGTGCAAAGCGTTCCTGGTTCTCCACTTACCTCTGCATCCGTTAGCAGTGGTTATCTCCTTAATTCAGGATCACCTGGTGCAAGAATGTGCGCCGAAAATGCAGACATGGTGAAAATAATTGAAGCTAACATGCCTCAGTATGTTCAAATGCTTCTTGAGGTAGCTGTTTTATATTTTTTATCATTTTTCTGGTTTATTGGTTATATATTTGATTTGTTTCTCCCAAATATGCAGGCCTCCATTCCTAGAAGAGTTCTCAGGTGTCTGGGATATGTAGATGTGAGACAAATGGGAAAAACTGTTGCCTTCGTAGCTAAAATGGTAGGCTATCGACCCTTGGTACTTCAGCTTCTCGGAGAGGGCCTGTTGGAAGAACATAAAATGAAAGGGCTTCTTCAAGATTCTAGCCCATTGGAAGTGGTTCTGGATTTGTTAATGATAATTTCTGATCTAGCAAGGATGTCAAAGGTTAGTAAAATTTCATCTTTTCACAGCTTCAGTGCTGCACAAACTTCTTTTTTTTTTTCTTTTCTTTTCTTTAGTGTGAGTTTTAATATTTTATCAATCGCTTTGTAGCATGTTGTACTCACATAGGTGCAGGACGTGGGTGCAGGTGCCATTGGTGTAGGTGCATATATATATATATATATATATATATATATTTATTTATTTATTTATTTATAATGAATGAATGGTGACTTTGGCTATCCAGAGTCACCCAGTTCACTTATGACTTGTGAGGCTGCCTACCCATCATGATGGATGATTTAGTGGAAAACAAAGAGAAAAAAATATGAACTAATATTAGAGGACAAAAATGACCATCATTTTTTTTCTCAACCATCCATCGTTGGGAATCAGGCAACCTATGTCACATAGGTATGGGTGCCAATATGGGTACAAGTGCAGGCCATTTTAAAAAAACTTGGGAGAAGAAACTATTGAACAAGGCATGAAAGTAAAAAACTTAGAGTAAACAAAAAAAACTTAATTTTTGGACAGGAATGGACTTGGTCAACATTGAATGAGTCCAAAAAAAGATGGATATGGTCTCAGGTACGTTGATCGTACTCAGGATGTACCCACAAGCATACTTGTATTTGTACTGGTATCATACCTGTATGGCATAGGTACCGCTCCATAAAAGCAGTACCTGTGTGACATAGCGGATGACCCTCATGAATGAGCTGGGGTATATATATATATATATATACAACAAAATTAACAATTGAATGAGTTATGATTCTATCAATGATTTAGTAGAAAAGAAAGCAAATTTTTGGTTGCTACATCTGCATTCACATGTGAGTCATGTCTACTTAGCTATAATGTTTGTTTTGAAGAGTCCATGTGGCTTAGATGTGTACTATGCACCATTGTCAAAGAAAACCAGCCTTTTTCAAAAAAACCCTTTTATACTTCAAAAATAGGTGAGCGAATAAACCCATCTTTTTGGAAAAATGCTGAAAATGAAGAGAAAGTAAAAATAAAACACATTCTTTTTGCATTTTATTACTGCATTTTATTTTCATATTTTATTTTCATATTTTTATGTTTTCCTTTTTAAAAATTACTGAGGTTTTCAACTTCGCTGTATTATACCCGAGAAAAACCTCGCAGATTAAACCCGTAGTTGATCTTTGTTACAATGCTACACATAGACAAGCTCTCTCTCCAGCTGACTTTTCTGGTAAGTTAAATCCATGAATTTCAAGCTGATGACATCTTCACTCTGTTCCAGGATTTTTATGAAGCCATAGACAAAGCAAATTTATTGGAGTTCCTGAGAAAGTTTTTAACTCATCAGGATTCCAATATCAGAGCAAAAGCCTGCAGTGCGATTGGGAACATGTGCCGTCACAGCCCCTATTTCTATGATTCTCTAGTAAGTTTTGAGTATATGGCAACTTGGTCATAGATACATAGTGGTGAAGACAAAGTTTAATCCAGTAGTCATTCTTGTTTAATTTGAACAGATCAGGCATGATATAATTGATCCCCTCATCGAGCGGTGTTCAGATCCAGACAAACGGACTAGAAAGTTTGCTTGTTTTGCTGTAAGCTCCTAATATGTAAAAGTTATGTTTTGGCATTTAGTGCATCATTAATTACTTTACCTTCGCATTTCTTGTGTTCTTGCAACTGTTTGTCAATTTCTTTTTCATGTGGATTTTCTTAATGTTAATTGCTTTCATTTATTTAAGGGGTATCTGCAAGACACTGTACTGACATGTGTTTTCTCTGGAGCTCGTTGACACCAATACTTTGACTGTTTGTGGTTATACATCTTTTAGATCTTTGTTTTTGTTTTTTTTTAAATCCTACATTTAAGGCTCGGTTGTTATAGCTTTCATGGTGCACACTAATCATCTTATTTGGTGTCATCCAGGTTGGCAATGCTGCGTACCACAATGACCTGCTATATGATGAACTCAGAGTGTCCATTCCCCAGCTGACTAATTTATTGCAAGCTGGCGAAGAAGACAAGACTAGGGCAAATGCTGCAGGTGCTCTCAGTAACCTTGTGCGCAACTCGAACAAGCTATGCGAGGACATCATTTCTAATGGAGCGATGCAGGTGTGCATTTATAGTGGAGGTTGCCTTCCCAATTATTTCTGATTCTGATCCGGTTATTTCTGTGCAGGCTTTGCTGAAGCTTGTTTCAGACTGTTCCTTGGCAGCCATGAGTCCCAGAAGAGGCGATGCTGCAGGCGAGTCTCCATTAAAAATTGCATTGTTTGCTCTTGGAAATATGTGCGTCCATGCTCCTTGTAGGCATTTTCTTCTTTCTTCAGAGTATTTCTCGGTGTTTGCCCGTTTGAGACAGTCACCTGATCCAACAATCTCGAAGTATGCATCCCGAATCTTAACTAGATTCCATGATGCCTGATCGGTTTTACCCAAAATATTTGTATGTAGTGTATGTAAGTTGGTATAAATGACAAACGTTTAGACTGAGTTATCAATCAAATCTGTATCAGAAGTAGCAGTTCCCATCATATAAAAGCTCCAAAAGTATCAGCGACGATACGATACAAGGCGAATGCAGATTTTTATTAATTTTTAACAAATCAATTTAAATATTTTATTTTTTTAATTCATAAAATTGAAAAGTAGGGGTGGCGATGATACGATTTTTACCCAATTGTAAAAACCTTATGTTCATAAACCTAAACGCCAAATTGTCTCTTGGGTGGCAACAATTTGGTGGTAGTCTTTGATATCAACCGATAGAGCATCTGATTTATGTTTTGTTATTGTCATCCATAAGCATTATAAGTTCATATTGTCAGATAAGTGGATGTGTCCAGTTTCCTTGACTACTGCTACCAGCTACGACGTCCACTTTGCCCTCCGATTGGGTCAGGATCTTTGCCCCCTTCGGCTGATCTTTCTCTTTCTCACCTGGCCTCCTTTCGATCTGTCATATATTCTTTTATGATGTTTTTTCCCCTTACGTAACTTCAGGGATCGTCTCCACTCTAATCAATTTCCTATTTTTTTCGGCGCTTATCTGATAGGTGTTCAACTATTTTCGTTTAAATAGAGTGTCGGGCATAAATTAAGTCCGCTATAACCATTAATCCCACTCGGGCTTTTCTTTTATTTATTTTTCCTAGCACCGACTAATTGGAGTAAAGTGTAGGTATGATGTATTCTGGTTTCCAATGCAACGGAGACAAAAATTCTTGCATCTTGAAGATGTGAAACCATGTGGTTCAGTGCCTTCCTTTTCATCTCTTACGGTTTTTTTTAGGTTGGACAGCGAGTGCTCGTAAATTTTGGTGTTCAAATCATTTATTCACAGCCAACACTAATTATTTCTCCTGCATGCGAACTCCCTTAAGCGTCAAATGTGAGTCAGATGTTGGACAAATAATCGAACGACTGAAGCCCCCAAGAAAAAAGTTGGGTGGTTCTTTGAGGGGCCAGGAACAAGGTAGAGAGGTTTGCCTCTCTATACATTGGACTAAGCCTTGGACCGGATCCGTTTAAAAGTAAGGAAAGCCATTGGTCATGGGCGTCGGTCCCACGGGGCAAAACTAGGTATCCAACGGTCGAGAGAAACTCGCTGTCGTTTTAGACGTCCAATCTCATCCGTCCATTTTTGGCCGAAACAAAAAGCCGACCCCAGCTGTAGCATTCATGCTTTTCGCAGCTTTATCCCGTCAAACGTGTCAGCTTGCTGTTGGCTGGATCACAAGCAGACAGCCCCAGTCGATAAGAAAGACACGTGTCCAGACGGCATAAGATCAGCCCGACGAATCGGAACGTGCTTACATGGCATTTGCAAGGGAAACAAAAGCCCGGCCTGCCATGCTTAGCCGCGGCGATTGCCGGTCCGGGCATGGGCATCGCTGAGGCTCCGTTGGACACAACCTAGATGCCGCCGGCGGGCTTGGTCGCCGTCGATGACGACCACTACTATGGAAGACCAGAGGACGGCAGCCCGACTGCGCCGGATTCCGACGAGGCTGAGGCGAGCTCGTCCGCGATGCCGCGGGTACTCACAATGCTGTCAGTGGTGCTGGAACGGCTGGTGGCCAGGAACGACCAGGTGTGCTTGGACCTGGCTACTGCTGAGACCTCGAGACTGAGTGTGTTCCATGGGGTGAAGGCTCCTAATATCAGCATCTCCAAGTACCTGGAGAGAATCTATAGGTACACCAACTGCAGCCCTTCCTGCTTTGTGGTCGGGTATATCTTCATTGATAGGCTGGTGCACAGAAACCCGAGCTCGCCGGTCGTCTCCCTCAACGTACACCGTCTGCTCGTGACTAGCATCATGGTGGCAACGAAGGTGCTCGATGACGTGTAAGTTGTTCGCTTACTTCCTTCCTTCTTCTTTTTCTTTTGACTTGTAAGGTATAGATTTATAACAATTGAAACCGAAAAATAGCTTTTATCATTCTGTCTGAAGTGAATTGGGGCCTTGCACTTGCAGTCGGCCTTTGTAGTATTTTTCCGGCTTTCCTTTATCCTTCATCCTTATGGTAGTTGGGATCTGACTGATAGTCTGATCCTGTCCTTTGGTTCTTTTTATCACCTTTTCCTTTTTGGTTTTCTGTGGTGGACATGCTGGATTTTGTGAAAATTCCCATTTCTTTTCTTTTTCCTTTTTCTTTTCTCCCCAGATTTAAGTTGCTTTGCAAACAAAAAAGTGAGGAAAAGAAGTAGGAGGGTCCGGCAAAAAGGTTGCGTTCAAGCCCGAATTTGTTCACGTGAAATCCTTTCCCTATATCATGCGGGAAAAGGTTGTCGTGGCAACTTTTGTGCTTAATGCGATCTTTGCTTTCCTTCCCATTTTTTATTGGAAATAAATACTTCAGAATGGCGCTTCCGAAGTTCTCTGTTTGTCTTCGTCTCCCCACTTCTTGGCCGTTTTTACGCAATCGATGCCAATTGCCTTTCTCACCTTTTCGTTCTTGGACGCTGTTTAACAACACCAAAGGCAGGGTTTTTGCATGGAGTCTTTAATATCCTTCTTATTGTTTGCAACGCAACAAAGTAAAGTCAGTGATATCCATAAAAATCGGTTTAAATAGTTCCTACTAGTATCCCTACTAAAGCTTGAAATTCTTGATCGGACCGCTGCAACTATTTAGGACGATTAAGTAATTCCCACTATATTAGCAGCAGTAGCAGTGACTTCTAAAATCTAGGAAGTTCGTGTATTTCGGTCGAGATCTTGTTTGCTTGAATGTTGCATACTTGTATTTGTAAAGAAAAAGGAACTCCTACCAAGATCATAGAAACATCTGGTCACATTGTTACGTGTTCGGACTTTTACTGAAAATCCCGAATTTGAAGGGATCTCCATGCAAGAGTCGCTTCAAGGCTGAGGCCGACAATCATATAACCCAAACGAAATGGCCAAACGGTTCTGTTCTTTTCTATTAGAACAGGACGTTAAGGGACTCTTCTGCTTGGTGTTTATTGTTCATAGAATCCAAAGCAGCAGGGGATGTCCTGAATCTGTCGACTGTGTGCCTTCATTTTCTTGGTCAATGGCATCTTAGGATAGTGATGTTAATTTTTGTGGCGGGATCCCACCTCGTGGGTCCATCAATGTTTATTATTACAGGCTGTACTGCTGCTGCTTAAAATTTTCTAACTTACACAGTGTCCAGCCTCCAGCTGTGCTGGTCTTTGCCTCATTGTACCTATTGTCGCTGGACCCAGCATCCAGCTGTGCTGGTCTTTGCCTCATTGTACCTATTGTTGCTGGACCCAGCCTCCAGCTGTGCTGGTCTTTGCCTCATTGTACCTATTGTTGCTGGACCCAGCCTCCAGCTGTGCTGGATTTTACCTCATTGTACCTATTGTTGCTGTTCTGGCATAGTAAAAGTCTGAGGGCGGTTCCCTTAATCCTGAGAAAGCTTCCTTTCTTTTTCTCATTATGCCCCTTGTTAAGGCCATGCCTGCATGAGGGCTCCCTTGGAACAGGTGGGTAGGTCCTATCCATGAGCTTAATAGAGAAATTCATGTGCTTGTATGTTTATTGATTCTTCACAAATTGCATTTATGTGGGGCATTCTGCTTAGGTATCCTTGCGCCTGTCCATGCTGTTTTTGGGTTTGCAGGCACTACAATAATGCATTTTATGCTAGAGTTGGTGGTGTAAGCAATGAAGAACTGAACCGGCTGGAACTGGAATTGCTCTTTCTTCTCGACTTCAGTGTAATGGTGACCTCTCGTGTTTTCGAGAGCTATTGCCTGCATCTGGAAAAGGAAATGTTGTGGTATTCATCTGAAAGGAAAATTGAAAAGTTGCCTCCATTGTCCTTGGACAACGGGGAAGAGGCCCTTACAGAAGAGGAATGATTCTGTAAACTGTACAGAGAGGGCGTCAACTGTCAAAAGTGGGATAGGCAATCCGCTCCAGTTCTTATGTATGTCAGACTAGCTTGGTTTTTCAATCTTAGCAACTGTTAAATACCGAAACACCGAGAATTAAGCGCCACGGATGCAATCATAACGTAAATTAAGATTTTGGTGCTCTAGGAACTTGTGCTATCTTTTGAATGTAGGTCCCGGCAGATACAATGCCTATGCGAGAAAAAAAGTTACATTTCTCTCCTCCTTTAGCACTTTACTCCTTCTTTGTATGAAAGCTTTAAATCTTAGCAACTGTTAAATACCGAAACACCGATAATTAAGCGCCACGGATGCAATCATAATTTAAATTAAGATTTTGGTGCTCTAGGAACTTGTGCTATCTTTTGAATGTAGGTCCCGGCAGATACAATGCCTATGCGAGAAAAAAAGTTACATTTCTCTCCTCCTTTAGCACTTTACTCCTTCTTTGTATGAAAGCTTTAAATCTTAGCAACTGTTAAATACCGAAACACCGAGAATTAAGCGCCACGGATGCAATCATAACGTAAATTAAGAGTATTGCCCAATCCAATTCGAATACTTCAAATTTAACTTGCACTTTCTTTAGTTAGTGAAATGAATCGGCTGATTCAAACGGGAAAGAGAAGAAAATAATGCAGCAAGTGCATGGATTCAGGTGTCTGCTGAAAATGGATCAGCCGATTCAGAGTGATGACAAAAAAAACAAAAAACAAAAACGGCAGTAGGTGCACAGGTTTAGGTCTGTAATGACTTTTTCCGTTTTCAATTTCTTATTAGTTTATTGTTTTTCATTGGATGGAGTCATTGAACCACATAAATCAGCCTTATTTTCGTAGTTTTTCTACTTTCTGGGTTTTCGCAGGTTCGAACACTCCTCATTCCTATAAACATCAGTTCTCGTTCTATTCAAACCGAGTCGAAAAGAAAACGAAGGGCGAAAAGAAAAAGGAAGGCAAAGATAGACGGTTACGTCAGATTCAAGTCAAGTTGTTCTGAGTTCACTGTACCCGTCGAACTGGACCAACCGGGCAACTACCTTCTGCATCTGAGTCCATAGAAGCCAAGTTCTCCGTGCGGCTTGCCATCCCTACACCACCATGGCCGACTCTTCTTCCAAAGAAGAAGAACTGGCCCAGATGGTGAAGAAGATCGGCACCTATCTCACACTCAAGATGTCAAGCCTCCTTCCCGTTTCTGCACATGACTGGGTACCCCACAATGTCTTTCCTGCTTCCTTTCTTTTTTTCTTTGTTTCCGTTTCTTTACAAAATTTTTCCCCGCTGATTATTGATCACGAAGCTCTGCTCGCAAATTTGTATCCATGATTAGCTTGTTTTTGCAAGTGGTCAAGAACATAGAATACGGACCTTCCAAAGGAACCATTTATTGAAGCCCCAATTGTTTAATTGGGACTGATAAAATTATGCTGATGGTTGGCGCTTGCTACCACAATTCGCTAGGTTTCTCAATGGATTTAATGTTGTATTAGGATCAATATTGGTTTGCATCTTATGCAAGAAGATCAATTGTGCGCCTGTGTGTCGATCTTTTTTGCCATGTAGACATTTTTGTCCTGCCCCCTTGTTCAGTATTTGCAAACTTAGTTGCTTGATTAACTATTGAACCATTAAGCGATCCATCTTTCAGAACCTGGATTAGGCAGCGTTGTCAAACACGTGTCCTTACCGTGTGTCTGAGTTGAACCCCTTGATGAATTTGCAATTCCTTGTTCTGGGCCCTTTTTCCTCAGTTTTAAGAGATTTTTGTCTTGAATCTGTTTACAAGTCCGTCCATATGATTGTAAATGCCGACACTTCTTCAAAGCGACAATGTTTCTTGGCTGTGGCAACAACCATTCCTCTAACATGACACCTCTGAATGTTGTCTAACTTAGGGAGAACGTGGCTGTCTATTTAGGGACTCCTTTTGCGTCTGATAAATCCGTTGGAATCAATGATACAAACCCTATTATCTCATTAAGCGGCTTAGTATGATGGAACTGGATTTTAGATGACGAAGAACCATGGACCTATACTGCCGTCAGATAAATGTGGCCTGAAAATATCGACGTGTTAATATCCACTAAAAGACTTTCGGTGCAATAGTGAAGAAGCTGCATGGAGATTGACCCATCAAATATTTTTGAGAAATAGGGTAGTCTTGGCAAGTGCTTTTTCTCATTTTTACTTTGTGTGCTTCAGAGTGCTCATTCCATTGGTGCTCTTGTCGGTTTAGCTGTAAGTGTGGTGTTTATGTGGAAATTATTGAGAACCCCAAGTGGACAACACAAAGGGCGACACCATCTGCAAGGCTCTATGTCAGGTACTGCTGGAGTTGGTCCATCAAATGAGTCAATACTGACATCCAGTTTAACCTCATCTTTGGATAGCCCAGAGACGCAGGATGCAATAAGTGACTTCTTTCAACCAGCAAAGGTACAAAATTATGTCCAATACTTTGTAGTCCCTCTAAAAGAGAATAAAAAGATGAACTATTTACGAGTTTATGATTTGTGAGGCCATGGTATGTCATTGACATTTTCCTCATTTTCATTGGCAGTTAACTCTTGGGCAGATAGTGAGGCAAAGACTAAGTGAGGGTAGAAAGGTATCATGAGAACTGTTGCTTATAGACTGTTCTATGTATAATTACAGTTTTAGTTTTAATTAATCTGTAAGTCTGCAGAATCTTGTCAATATATTTTTTTGCATGGATTGGATATAGAAACCATAATGTAAGCTGATTACGAAATCAGATCAACTTAATCACTTAAAAGGTACATAAAGCGTATAATGCACTACTAGCTTAACCAAGTTATGTTAGTTCTTCCCTTGAATTTTCTTATTCTCTTTTACTTGCAACAAGAACACCCTTTTCAGTGAAGAACAGCTTGGATGACCTGTTTGTCACACACTTGGTTTGTGTCCAGTCGCTTTGCCTTTGTCTGAATGCCAATCATCCTTGGTGCTTGCCAGGTTCTCGAGTCATGTTATGCATGTTTTACTTGTTACAGAAAAGCCTCAAAATTTGTGCAGAGGAGTAGTTAAACTTTTGGTACCGAATATATGAACGATTGCTGTATTCCTATTTTTCTCATCTCATCTCCTGTTCTTTTCCCATGCAGGTCACATGCCGATTACTTGGTGTGGTTCTTGAGGAGAATGATCCAGAAGAGCTCCAGGTCTGCTGGAGGGCCTTGTTCTTGTAATTCGCATATTTAGCACAATGTGAGAATGACCTTTTGTTAATAATTCATGAGCAGATACATGCAACAATCAGGAACTCTGTTTTGGAAGTGTTGGTTGAAGTTGCCAAAATATGTGATCTGTATCTTATGGAGAGAATTGTGGATGATGAAAGTGGGGTGCGTGAAATTACTTGTTAGTCTGATTATTTAGCTTTTTTTTTTGTGCACATGATCATTTTTGAACTTATTATATTGACACTGTTTCATTATTAACATCTTCTTCTTCTTTGTGATTCTCTTATTTTTATGGTACACCTGAGCAGAAACTAAGCTCTTTTTTCTTCAGAAACTTGGCTAAATGTTTTGAATGTCTAATGACTTGGGATCATGTCTAGTTTTATTGTGCTCAATGACGTGTTGCATTTTAATTTTGCGCAATTTGTGTTATTTGTTTGCTTGTTATCATTGTAAATATGGAAAATTTTTAGGTATTTTATTTTTGAAGCAATGTTTAGACATTATGAAGAAGAGGCGCCAAACAAAGTGAAACTGACTTGAAGTGACAAAACAACTTCCCTTGCAAGTTTACAGCCTTCATTGTAGATTTCTTGATATAAATAGCTTATTTGTTGGGCAAAAGTAATCAGTTTGCAAGCATTCAGCATGCCAGCTCCAAGTGTTGTATAGGGAGAAGACTGCTGTATGATTAGCTTGATGGTTCCCTGTTTTTTTGATTTGAAGCCTTTGACATTTTGTGTTCCTATTTGGTCTGCAACCCCTAATATTTGCTTAATGAATCTCTCAAGTATCATTCTTTTGAACCTTCTATGCTTATTGGTGAAGGGCAAGCGGCTATGAGCAATATTGTCCTACAATATTAGAGTTTCCATTCCTAGGAGGCTAGTACTTTAGATGAATTAAATATGTATACATTTATCTTTGTATATTGGTACCTCATCTTTTGACACTCATAGTGACACTTCTCTTCTGTATGGCATCGGAACAATCTAAATTGCAGGCTTTCTGATTGTTCGTAACAACTTGATATAGCTCTATTTCTATTTAAATTAATTTGCAGGAAAGAGTTCTCAAGGCTTTGGAGGATGCTGGTGCTTTTGGTTCTGGGAGACTGATCAAAGATAAGGTATAAATTAGATGACATTTGTAATCTCAAGATTTGAGGAAAGTATGCTAAGCTACTTCAGGATGTCAGATTGTTAGACATTTTAATTTTTCTGGATTGAGGTTTGTGTTCTTGATTTTCTTAGAACCGTTAAACAAACTGCTTATTTGGTTTATGCTTGTTTCTCTTTCTGCAAATTAATTTTCTTGATTTCTTAATCCATTTATAGCTACAAAATAGAACCCCTGTTCTGTTTGTCAGTTTGAAGTGTTTAGACAATAGATGATTTGTGACTCTTAATTCCTGATTTAGGATGACATAGGAATTATCTGCCTTCCAGATATGTTGGATGGAACTGGCAACTTAGCTTAGTATGCCATTTATAACATCAAGAATGTATTCCTGACATTTGTAGCATCCAAAGCTTCTTCCTAAGAAGTATGTTGAGTTTCCTTGTAGTGGTATTGCATTAATAAGAGTGTTTGATGCATGTGTCCCCCCTACTTTTTCTTTGGCTAAGATTTTTGATCCAATTGAGTTGCAGATAACCTAAGTTACTGCCTTGTATAAACTACTCCTGCTTATGTATTTCATTACTAACACATCATATATGCATTCTCAATAAGGTGAGCAGATTGTGTCCCCTATATATAGTTGCATGTATGCTGCCTTCTTCATGTAATAAGTTTGTTCACTTCGTAATTTTTATGCTCTATTACTTTTATACCTGGATTCCTTCAGTTTTCAACTAGCAATTCTCTAATATATTGTCCTCAAATCACTGCAGGTTCTATTCTGTAGCACAGAAAATGGCAGAACATCTTTTGTTCGCCAACTTGAACCAGACTGGCATATTGACTCAAATCTTGATATTATCTCCCAGTTGGCTGTATGTATATTGTTCTTCATATGCTCAAGCCATTAACTAATTTGAAACATGAATTGTTAGTTAATGTTAGCAGACAGGTTAACATTTGCAGCAAGTACGAAGGATTCACTTGGTTTTCATACTGAGTGTATTTTAGTTTAAAAAATGGAAGATTCTTTAGAGAACTGATACATGACATACACGTAAAAGATTTGCACCACTTGTAAAACATGTTTCTGGACTTATAGGGATGCCCCTTTTCCTGTTGCTTTACTTTTGTAATTTGTTATTCTTATGTCCTTTCTTTTTCACTTCTTATTCTTTTCACATTAACTTCTAATCTGTTAACTCTAATTGTTGAAGAGTTTGTACTTGTGGCATCCAACATCCATGCATGATGCTGTTTGTGCTATTCAATTTTTTCATGGCTTCAAGTCAACAAAAAATGGCATTAGATGGTTCTCTTTTTTATTGATGCCTGTATGTGTTCATGTAATGATGTCCTATTCGATTGTCACCTTTATCAGATTATCTTACCATTGCCGTTACTTGTTTCTTGCTATCTTTTTGTGTTTTTATTTATTACCAATTATTTATATTTATATTAGTCATTCTTTTTTATATTATGAGTTCAGCGTTTCATCAGATATGAGCTTTTCATCTCTCCATCTGGGACTGCACATATAGCTCCTAACGTGTTTACCTCAGTGAGTTTGGAGCAATTTTTTGGCTCTCCAAGAAGCAATTAACTCATAAATATCCGGTAATTTTCACTTGTTTGGGTGTTTATGCAAGGGCTGTTTTCATTCTGAAATATGCCAATTGTGAGTTTCTATGATAACAGAATTGAAGATGTCTACAACTGCATGGAGTTTCAGAAAGAAAGGATGCATACAACCATGTCATGAGAAATTTTCACATCAACAGCATTTGTCATGATAAGCTTTTAAGTTCTCGAATATGGAGTTGATAAACTGATTTGACTAAGGCTTGAATCTGGTCTTGCACACTTTTTCAGGACTTTGAGAATTGGCAAAGCGTGGTGGTTGTATTATTATTTTTTTCTACTCTTTCTTGCTTCTGGTTGCTGTTGAACCTTAATTCTAGGAGAGAGCTTGATAAACAAACACATTTTTGCATTTCTCGCAGCATGTAATATGAAATTCAAATATATACCTATGTGAATATCATAGATCTGACCTGAAAAGAAGCATGCAGCTTCATGTTCCAGTAATCCTTTACTAGTAAAATTATTTATAGTTATCTACTCTGCAGTTGATGTTTTCTTCATATTCTCATTTTAAATTATAATTACGTTTCTAGATTGGCTGAGAGTTTTGTTTCTTGATTAGGTCCATCCTCTGCAGAAATAAAAAACCGGATCTTGTTTTCCACAAAATTATTTTTGGTTTGGTCTTAATTGCAACAGCGTTGATGGTAAGCATGTATATCGGCTTATCGAAAGTTACGGAAGCTAAACTTAGAAAAGAACAAAATGTGGTCACTTCATCTGGAAGTAGGCACTTAACATGGGTCATGTGCAAACCTTTAGATTTAGTTTCCTGCCATTCGGTAGGACAACGAATTGTAACTGAGACTGAGTAGCTCACAATTAATATCGTACCTCTTATATGGCCCCCCTGCCCCAACTAGACCTGCTGAACCGCACTAGATCCTCCCTTTCCATCAGGTTGATTTGACTAAACCAGTTTCTCTATATGTTATCTTCATTGTTGGCTTGCATGGAAGTTATTTGTAAGTCATATGTTGGTGGCCAACAAATACATGAGTAACCGCCTATACGGGAAACAGGTATAGTTGATCACGCTGCATCTGTGGCTCCGGATTATAATCAGAATGACTTACTAGTGGGTTTACTTGGTTTTGTCCTTGATCATGCAATTATTGAGAGAAAAAAAAAAGTGCTGCTACCGGCCCTTCGCTATCGGGACAAAGTCTCAATGCCCGCGATCTTCTCGCGCTCTGTCTTTATATATATATGAGGAGCTTGATAAGAACGGAACTACTTGACGGGTCGGCCTTCGCCAGGTCAGGTGCAGGCCCGGACTAGCTACGCCTACCCAAGGTAGAGAGAGTAAGAGGAAGCCATCGCCATTGACATCAACAACCGATCTAGATCGGCCCTAAGTAGCCTCAGTTATGCAGATCTGTGCTAGTCGGATGCTAGAGATATACATGTGGAATCTGAATCTGCAAACTGTATGTCAATCCAACCTAATTAGCTGATACGACCAGCCTTACAGGAGGTAAAAAAGCTGTTACTTTTGTTGTTAGTTCCGAAAGCCCAGGCAATCACTGCAGTTACATGCTCCAATTATGCCGATGGACCACATATTCCACTTCAGGGCCAGAGGAACTTCGTCTTCAGCCTATGGACTCTCAAGAATTTCTCAAGTTTACATAACGGGCTGAGACTAACATTGCATCATTATGACCCTTGCATGTTGCCTTGCACGTGAAAACATCACAGTATGACACAAAATTTCACACGATTCGGTAATTTCAAAACCAGATGAACCTCAATGTCCTTTTCAACTGGCAAAATGAATATAGGATTCTGAACCCATTAATGCCAGTGAATCTCATAGCATTCTCACAAAAATCAATCAGGAACAATGAAGACGGTCACTATTCTTCGAGGCACTTAGGACATTTGCACTGGAAGCCGTAGTCAGCAAGTGATGCCTGCCTGTCCTCATATGGAAGGTCTTCATCAATATATGAGATGGTAACCTGCTAGGAATTCAGAATTGGAACAAATTACAGCCACTGGAAACAAATGCATGAATTACACTTGAAACGTTGCACAAACATCATAGAAAAGTAAAAAAAAATGCATTCACTGACCATACATAATAACAAAAGGTTGAAGATTAAGTACCTCTTCACCTCTCGATATGGGTCTTAGTGCAATTATTGTTGCTTGGCCATCCCTATCCTGCAGTTGCAATAACTTTGTTTTATTACCTGCTACTAGACGAATAAAGGGAATAACATTTTGGCAAGGACCCAAGCATTTATGCTGGACCTTGAAATTATGTGTAACCAAACCCCCATCGATCTGGCTTTAATCATCAAGGTCCTTGAAGGGGATTTGATAGTTGGAAAATCCTGCTTAGTCTAGCCACTTCCTAAATTGGATGATCACATGAAGTTCAACTGCTTGTACACACATCAAGACCATTCTTGTTTGCTTTAACGGTATAATCATTTTTTAATACTAAATGAGTATCCAATAGAAAGATTTATCCTGAATGGATATGAATCTAATTCAAACCTCTAAATTTCTATCACCATTTACCGCCAAAAGGTATCTCAGACATTTCATGTTAGCATGTGAACCTGCTAGCACTCATCAATGCCATCGGGCAAGCAGAACCAGACTGTCTCCTTCAATCTAACAGTAAGCATACGATTCCAACATTAAATTCAGGTGAGCAAAATTACATTAGAAAAGAAGAAAGATATCTACAACAAGTTGATCGTTGATAATTCTAAAGCTTCAGTAGTGAACAATATCTACTGCATTACCTCATCTCTTTTGAAAGCCTTCGTATTTGGACAGCAGGAATGGTTCATGCAACTATGAATAGGAAAGAATGCTGTTCCTGAAAATAACAAGAAAACGGATGATGTGTGTCCATACCCATGAAGGCTTCCCCAAGTCAGGCAAGCAATTTGTCTTGAAACAGGTAGGGAGTTTTCTCATGAGAAGCATACAAGGTATTATAACACAAGTACCAAAAAGAATACCGTTATTCTATGAAATTTCTCGTAACTGAGTTTTGTGCATCCATCAAAACATGGTCAGTATAAAACCACAAGGTCAAGGGATCTATGTTAGCAATCCTGCTCTCTAATGTGATATATGGTCTTATGACATGATAACAGGTTCTGAAACATGACACTACAAGAAATTAAAACTAAAAGGTTCTCTGTTATCTAATCTGAGAAATTCAAATTAGAAACATAAATTCAGTAATAAATTCTGACGGTTCTTAAATAGCTCCAAGATAGAGTCAAGCTACAATTTCTGTGATGCAAAAACTTAGTGTTATTATTATTCCTTAAGAGACAAGGGATACAAATGTATCACTTGTATCTAGCATATTTTTGGAACTAAGAAACAAGAAATAGAAATATATTACTTGCTGATGAAAAATTTCTCCTTTTAACTGGAAATCTGTTCATAAACATCTTGGAAAGCAGTGAAAGCTCCATATTCCTTTCTCTGAGCTCTCCAAATTTGATTTCTTGAATTGGAAAGCAATACAGTGAATACTTGCAATTCAGAGAACTTAGTTATCTAATACAACATTTGCCGATTGGAGAGAATTGAATCTTTCTGAACAGTTCTCTAACATGTAAAGTGTCAGAACTAGAAATATATTACTTGCGATGAAAAATTTCTCCTTTTAACTGGAAATTTGTTCTTAAAAGCTCCATGCTTCTCCCTCTGATCTAAGATTGAAATAGATCATAGGAAAGAGAGTTCCTATGTTTTAATTCCTTCAAAGTTCAAACAATACTAGTGCTTTTTAAAATTCTTGCTTGCTTAGTTAACAAACTGATGAAAGCAAACTAAATTAGACAAAACAAAGAAGCTAGAAGTTTCTACCTTCACAAGAAACTGCATAATCATCGCCAAGAGTATCTAAGAGAGGTCGTGTGAATTTGTCAGCTTCTTCCTGAAATAGAAGTGTGACTTTGATGTTCAGCTGCACTACTACATGTGGTCTTCATTTGAAAAAAGGGCAAATAAATTCAACCTACAACCTATGTGTTGTATTTTATCTAACCATTTCAAGGGGTGGAAGGTCACTGATATAGATAAAATAGTCTTCCACAGGAGATGCAACAACCAAGTCTCTGAAGAAGTGCAATCAAGGTTACTTTGAACCAGACCATAAATCACCTGTTCAATTTCCTATTGCACCCTAATGTGAGAAGTGCCTTACTAACTAGCCAAAGGAAACAAGACAAATTTCCTCTAAAAGGTAACAGACAACTTACAGATTGTTTAGCTCGAACATGCCAATGATATGCCCATAGATTTCAAGAGAAAATACTGAGCAAACATTAAGGAGCCAAACATGGAGGAAGTGCATGACAATGAATACAATGTCATTTACTTGAAAGCGAATGCAGGCCTGATGAAGAAACATAACTCTGAGTGGATACAAGGTGCACATTCCTCAGTAAATATTGCCGCTTTTAGAAGCTGCAATGACTGAAATAGTCAAGCCATAAGTTTAAAGAGGATTTGAAGAGAAACTGCCAATTTACAGTTCAACTCATCAACAAAATTAATGTCAAAATGAGCATGTAAAAGCATACTACACTAAAAACCAACATCATGCAGATAAGTTGCTAGAACAAGGTGAACAATCTTAGGCACCATTAGCAGGAAAAACAAAGCAAATAATTACAAACAAAAGATACAATTCGGACTCGACAGAGAGAAGAAAAAAAGTAGACGTGCAACGGTTTAAACATGTTCCTTCCATTTACATTTTTCATTTCATGTTAAGATGGTCTGCCATGGTGTCTTGGTTCATTTTTCCCAGAGGCCACCTTTGCATGAAATCCAGAGTATGATGGTCATAGAAAGAAAAAGAAAAGATTATATTAAATGAGTATGTCTACAGTGCCAAATCTCAGATAAAATTCATCACTACTTGTTTCCTGGATGGTCTTTACTTTGGAAAATGCTGCCAGAAACAAAACCTAATGCTTGTCTGACCTACTTGATTTTGAATAAAAGCTGTGCCAACCAAAGTGTGCTGCTACTGTTGTATTTTTTTTTTCTCCAATTAAATGACAGCTTAAAGCTGTTAAACTAACACGATCGGAAGGCTGTACCTACTATTTAGGCAGCAGCAACTAATCAAGATGGTAAAAATGTAGACCTAAACCTTCCCAATAACATCATTCACTTTTGAACTTTCTTAATTAGGAAAAATCCAGCAACCTGCATGAGGATATAACAGGTTATGATGTTTTAATTTGTCCAGGCGTGCAAAACATGCCCTTGCCTCCAGCATCTCTAGTGATCTCATGGAAAACCCTGTTAGTTAGGACACCTCTCTCTCTCTACACCCACACACAACCACAACCACACCACCACCCCGCCCCCCCAAAACCACCCAAACAACCTATGTCTTTTAAACTTCTTACATCACACTGTGGGCACTAGCAAATATATATAATGGTAATCAATCAAGCTATATCAGCGCCCCTAAGAACGTTGGAATGAAAATCCATGAATTATGTAAAAGTGTTAGAAGAAGTTATCGTTTTATTCTTAAAAAAAAGTTTAAATCATTATTCTTCTCTTTGGTCCTACTTAAGTTATTTCACCAATAAAGAAGTTGGTCTCCCATTGAGAAACCAGAAACATATTTAAACAGTAAATCTGCTACATAGCTATGCAATTCTTATGGATTTAAGTTGAAATGGCCATGACAGTCCAAGAAAGTAAATTGCAAAGCATGCAATTTATGTATATTACTTGTATATCCAAAGAAAACAACTGGAGATGAAGATCATGCAAAAATACTTTGTTTACCTTGAATGCTAGGTCTTTCATCTGCATTCTGAAGGAAGTTTCCTCAGAACATTCAACGTCATCTGGCAGAGCTACACAATCCCACCATCTACAGACAATAAAGCATGAGAAAGGTGCATGTGTATTTGGACATGGTAAAATAAATATTTTAGGTTCAAAATCTTTTATCAGTTTCACAATAAACAAAGAGGGAAATTGTCGTATGTGATTCTTTAATGTGAAAGCTAAACAAACTTGCATGATAATCTCAACGATTGACCAACAGGATAAACATTGAATATGGCTTACACAAACATAGAAGTTAGTGTGTGTGCATGTAAGCTCCAAATAAAATAAACAGCATACATTTCTACTACCTCCACTCTATGTGGTATCATTCCTTTTTGTCCTTTTAAGCAAAATATATGGTGCTGCATATACAACCTCCCCAGAAAAACTTGTGAAGTTTCTTTCCAAACCAATGCTTAGCTAAACGAGTTAGGATTCTGTGGCTTGATTGCTAGTGGATAGCAACCTACCTTTGTTTATACCCCATGGAGAAAGGCTTCCAAGCCTCCAGAAGAAAAGGAAAGTTGGGGCCGCTTATCTCACTTGTCTTCATTTTCTTCTTTTGGCATTCATGATTAGCTGTTTTCAAATTTTGGTATTTTAGAACAGTAGATGAGATTACCTGCAGCATAAATTATAAAAGCATCATAATCTTCCTTAAGAATCACCATGGTGAGATAAGTACATTCAGTTGAAGCACTTATTTAGCACATCCAACATATTTGCTCAAAACAACTCATCCATCATCAATCATCATTCATCAAGAATACTGAATAAGACTAATAATAGCGAGAGGAATAAACATGAGCATACCTTGGCTGCAAGAAGGAAAATATCATTCGTTTCTACACAGAAAAGGGTGTCTAAATTAGAAATGGAGTGCTGAAGACAGCAAGGAGTTGCAAAGGATTAAAGGGCTGATGAGTAATGACCAAATACCAGTAGCATGTTCACAGAACCTAGCAAGTGCTTCTCGGCATGTTCCACTTCCACCTGATTCCTTCCCAAGGCATAATAAAGAATGACATGATTCCCAGTCAGCCTCTGCACACGACTTGCTATAACACAGGATATCAGATCACTACGAGCCAGAATCATACAACCAATGAGATGTTGGATATAGTAGTACCTAATAAATGCAGTAGATGAGTTATGACAAACTTCAATAGAAATTAGGGGTAAATTTTTTTCTAGATAATAGGTAACATCAATCAAGCTTCAGAAAAGGATACTATAGGACACACTCAACCATGTTTCAAAAGTAGAACAAACGGGACAAATAAGAATGAACTTCACTGAACAAAAAATGATTAACAGTTCTAGTGAATGAAAAATAATGGCAATCTAGCTATTTTATCAACAAAAGAAAACGGAAGTTTGGAAAAATAGTACGAACAATAAGCAGTTCAAAACTTCAAAGATTAAGATCACATAGAGGAGCTCCTATGACATTCATTTGATGGTCATGGATACAATGAAGGACAGATGGAGTTGTTCAAGGCATTATCAATTGCATGCATTAATGATTAGAAACCTAGGTCAAGTTTGAAGCCATAGATAATATCATCCCAAAATTGCCAAATATTTGTTTGCATATACTGTGGCTTTTATTCAAACAAAGGGAGAACCAGACAATACATTTTTTTCCTTGGTAGCGTCCTACCTAGTGAAGAAGAGCTCTCCATGCAAACGTGTCAGATGGGAATAGATGCAGGTTAAGGTGTAGGTTCCCATCAGTATTCAGTGCCAACATGGCAATGACTGAAATATCACATGTGGCAGATCAGCCATCAGCCTATCCTATAATGCAAAAATAAAGTACATTGTCTGCATCACTACAGAGTAAAAGCTATGGTTCATTATAAGCGTATGGGCAATTTGTGACGAAAGAGAAATAACATGATGAAAACAAAAAAAGTGAAGGAAAAGAAAAAGGAAAAATGAACTTCAATACCTGCAGTAGTATTCCTCTCTGCATCCTCCAATGCAAGAAAAAACAGGAGGCAAAGGAAATTCTTTCGAATATGGTAAAGTCAATCCACCATTCATCAAAGCTTCAACCATTCCTTCAGGAATGGCACCCGTTGAGGAACCTGCACTTTTTTGGACATGAACATCTGCCACATTACTTTCAAGCACTTTAGACTGGTTTGATGTATGCACATGATCCTTAAGGTCTTCAGTATCTTGATTCTTCAAACTTCTAAGATAGAGCCTTCTTCCAATTTGGAGCTCTATTGAGCCAATATAACAAAAACAGTGGCTACAGACAAATGCTTCAGCCTAGAAAATGAACCAAGAAAAAGTAAAACAAACAGGTGGTTGATTTGAGGCTCATGCGATCTATTAGCTTATAAACAGCAGAACAGAAAAAATAAATAAACAAATAAATAGTGTTACAAATTTTTTAACTGAGCAATCACGTAATCAAAAGGAACAAATAACTAGTTATGTACAATAATGCGCTCTACAAGTAGCACCTCTCCTTTTTTACAAGAAATACAGATTTGTCTTACTGATCAGTTTGCAAAACAAAAGGTTGAGTGAGGTAAACTCACAAACTTGTCAAGGATAAAAATAAGAAGACTTCACAAGGTATAAGAAAGAGATTATATAAGAAAGTCTTGAGAGAGACATTTCATTTAAATGTGCATTAGAGTATGATATTAACCAGCAAACTCAAAAATGCATTTCATACTACCTTATTAGAGAAGTGCTGAGCACCGACCAACATTTGATCCTTCAAGACCAAATCTTCCTCTTGGAAATCCATGTTCGCATATACACCTGCATTTTGTTCATCCAATAGAGCAACTTTGAAGCTTCAGTAATCATATAGCCAACTCATATGGGCAGAAAACAAAGATCGTGTCTTGGCCCCTTGGGTGATCATTTAATACCATTAAAGAAATAGAGTAACTCACTTTCTTAAACTAAATTTTATAAAATTTAATATATAAAAGATCATACAAGAGTAATGGTTTATCACTTTATCTAACGTCAATAGAATCAGTTTCTTTCCATGTTACAGTTGTTTTATAAGTATACTGCAGGTTTCATAGATAGGAATCACTTTGACTGAATGAATTCAATAACGAACAAAATACGGGTGGCTACACACACACACACACACAAAAATAGATCCAGCAAGCTGCGTGGTGTTACTCACATTAATGATGGTGGTTCTATTCTAGCCACTTATGCATGCTTAGCAGAAAGCTTCCCATGCCAAATACTTCCAAATATAAGTGATGACTTTATGTTGATTGTAACTATTCCAAAGTCTACGAGTACATTGCTTCCAGCCTTACCTATTACGTGGGTGGATATACGTTGAACATAGATCACAAGGTTCTTTTATTGATGGTGGGTGCTGCTGTGATGACTCTGGCCAAATGGAACCCTGCCAATGAAAGTGCTAGGCTAGTTTTATATTAAGATCGCAGCCTGTGGTTCATAGATGAAGGCCCAAGGTTTCATTGGCAGGATAGCGTTGATTTTGATGTAAATAGAAATACAATTCTAGGCACTACGCGGCTGACCTGTGGTCACATATTGGAAGGTACAGCAGGTATTTGATTAGCCAATCGAAGGACCACTCCAAGATTCTAAGCCTAGTCCTACTCGCTCACTAAGCTGGCTCATCGTGGGTCAGGACGCTTAGAGCGCGCATGCCTGATGCATTATCCGTTCCCCGATTTTAACCAATCATCTAGTGGAGCCTTCAGTTATCTTGCACCCAAGAGTAAAACAAAAATACCTTTTCCTATTTCTCCGCTTTGCTTGATCTTAAGGCCATGACAATTTCTCGCAGCGAGGAGATGCTCAAAGTAGTCCTACACCACCATAAATCAAACCATGCAATTAGAATTCAGATACATAAGGTGAGAACAGACGGCCAAAAACAAACTTCACATTTGATTGGAACTCAGCCCGATCAAAGGATCCAGGACAGCCGATGAAATATGTAAATACTTGCACCGGTACGACTAATGTTGATAAAAGTTCCGTTAAGAACTAATGTGACTGACAAGTCTTGCAGAAGTAATGGGATGAATGCCCTAGGGTCTCACGTCAAAGCAGCATGAAGTCACTGATGGTTCAGGGAATTATAAAATGATCAAGCTAAGCCGGATGCAAGCGAAACTCAATCCTCTCATTTTATACGTCGCTCAAAAAATTAAAAATGGCCCATTCCACGCCAAGAAAGCACTCCCACCATTTATTGGGGGCCAAGATGAAGGAACCGCGAAAGCCATCTTATTACACACACCATGAAAGACTTGAGCCAAAGCCCAAGTTAACCGGTTGTACAATGGTGGGGTGCTTTGAATTATGCCAACAATCCAGCGCAGTAGGACGGTGTGAGTACTTGTGCCATTATTCATGAAGAACAATGGAATATCTCAGCTTATCCCGACTATAGTATCAAGTGTTTTCAGTGAGAACACCCGTCACTATGTTCATATGAGGGGCAAAGGGAGCAAGGGGAAACAACAAAGACTGCAGAAACAGTAGAGGTGGGAGAGACCTGAATTTCTTGGGGAGACGGCGGTCGAAGAAGAGCAGCGATCTGTTCGGCGCACCGGACGTCCAGCGAGCACTGTACCTCCATCTCGCTTCACCGCTTCCACGCTTCCCCAGTTGTTTCTGCGGAGGGACCGAGACCGCGTAGGGAAGCTGTTTAGGGTGCCCGCCGCACGGTCTTCCAAGTGTCCAGTCAGGCTCATTGTGGATTTGCACCCGGAAGATAGTCCAGTTCAAGCGATCACGGCTCCGATATTGATCCGATTTACATTTTCATATCCAGATCAGATGGTATACAAATGGTTTCAAACGGACCTTCTCAGATTTATAACCTGAATCAGAGCGATTCACGGAGAGGACGTTCGGGAAGAACAATATCATATTTTTGGAACATAACTCTTATATCATATATTTTTAAAAACATCATATTCGTTTTATAGAAAGATTAGAAATATTGTCCCTAAATTCGATAATCAAATATAATACATAATTACAGTATCTTTTTGAAACGAGAATAACACGAATTCATAGTGATAAAGAGTAACTGATTAAAAGCTTACCTTTCTGTCAGTCGGTGTTCTCAACAACGATGAAAACAATTTCTGCTCACCTACAGCATATGATTGAGAAAAAAACGCGAAGAAATTGTTTCATTGTTTACAATATGAACCTTTTTTTTGCTTTTGGATTTCCGGTTAATTCTTTTTGCTCTTTATTTGGCAAAAGAAAAACCTAACAATATCGTTTTCCAAATTCTGAATCCAAAACCAAATGAATGGACACTGTGGCACCGTCAAGTCTAGTTACATATTGCATGCTAAGGGTCTAAGCAATCTACGGGAAGATGTGAATGGATACTTAAAACTTTTATTAAATTTCAGGTGCACACTCAAAAAAGGCAATTTGGACCTCATTCGACGATCAGTTGTGCCTGTTTGAATGAAGCCTCACCAACCTCTGATAAAACTGATCCTTGAAGCCAACGATCTAGATTTCCTTAAGCAACCATTAAATGGATCAAGGAAGCTTCTCAGCTCACGTTTTCTCCCTTCTAATTCAAAGGGTACGGTCATGTCGGTTCATAGGTAGCGGCTGCGCCAAATTTGTCTCTTCACTCATATCAGCCGAAAAAGTAGGAATTTATCAAAACTCAAAAGGCTACTCGAACGGTCCTCCTACAGTGTGTTCTAAATGCGATTCAAAAATATAATTAAAGCTTATACGTATTGATCATATGTTATGTAATCAACTAGGTTGATTACTCACAAGTTGCTCCATATAAAGTTATTATTTATAATTAATGAAGTATTAACTTGTGATCTATTTTCCTGAAGAAGTATCTTCACCCAGGCAAGTTTTATATATGAGAAGAAGCTTGCATATAATGGCGTATTTGGGCAGGCTTTTCTTTAAGTGGTCTTGCTGGACTCAAGAACTAGATCCAAGATATATCTGATTTCTATCTAAAATAGGTTCGATCCGCGCGCTTATATTGGAAAGATCAGTTCAGTTCAGTGGGGAGTCTTTTTCCGAACAACCGATGCATGACAGAACTCCCAATAGAAACAGCACATCACAGAACAAACGGCGACCCCAACTCTGGCAGGCTTACCGCAATTTTAAGGTACCCTTCTCACGATCCCTCTCGCTCTCGTTTATCTAGAGAGCTACCAACAAAAGCAGAAGCAGAAAGAGAAATAAGACCGGTTGAATGTTCAAGAGTTGAGACGTTCAAGTCCAGTGTTTCAGTGCAAAGCAAGCTAAGGCAAAAAGGTTGGTGGCGGAAAGCAACAAGGAAACCAGACTTGTCTTCCATTAACAGTAGTATACTTCCCCTCTCCCCCTCCACCCTCACTTCCTACCATTCAAACACCAACAATCAGAATATAGCTAAAGAAAGGAAGGGGTTGTTGGGTCTCTCTCTCTCCCCCTCTCCCTCTTCCCCATCTGTTCCAGTTTGGAGGCAGAGAAAAACTCTTAAGAGTTAGGGATAGGGTCTGAGGGAGAATGCAGCTCCATATCTCTCCCAGCTTGAAGAGCGTGACGGTGTCGACGGGGAAAGGGTTCAGGGAGCTGATCAAGGTGAAGGCTGGCCCGAGGAGGGTGTCTTACAGGACTCTCTTCTACTCCCTGCTGTTCCTCACCTTCATGGTTCGCTTCGTGTTCGTGATAACGGCCATGGATAAGCTCGACGGCGGCGGCAGGTGTTCTTCATTGGGTACTGCTCGTCTTCTCGATACATATCCCGAAATTACTTTTGTGGTGTTATATTGGTGATTTGATACTGCAGTCCAGGAACTTTAACAAGTTAATGAAGGCCGCCCGTATACTTTAATTTGGACAAGGAATTACATCCGCGCATGTTTATTAAATGAAGAATGTCTTCATAATGTTCTCTCCTTAACCCAATTCGATCCCCATGATCTCCATCCCTCTGCATTTCAAACTTAAAATTTTTAACATTCGTCTCATCTTTTTCTAGTTTTATTTAAATTTCCAAACATGATTTGAGTATTAATGTGTGTGTGTGTGTGAAGAGAAAGAGAGAGAGAGAGAGAGAGAGAGAGAGAGAGAGAGCCCGTTGCTACTGATACGAACCCCTTTGAATGTTGGTCAGTTCGGCTCATATTGGTGGTAATACGGACCCCTTTAAATGTTGGCTTATTGAATTAAATACACAATGCTTTATGTTATTGTGCTGTCATCATTTGTAGAGACTGCTTTTATATGAATATCTTCTGAATGATAAACTTCAAACTGTAACAGTAGCATCTAGCAATGATTCAAGGTAACCATAAACCATGTCCTTTCACTCTATAATCGGACTTTGATTGGTGCTACGAGGAGAACGTGAAGAATGTCAACCTGAAGACCTCCTTAGAAAACCAAGAGAAATATTGGTTTAATTTGAAAGATGGCGTGGAAGAAAATTAAACGTTAATATGAAAACAACTAATTATATCTTTAATTAAGACGGTAATCCACCATTTCCTCCTCATTTTATTCCTTATCAACGTGAGGGTTGGATTCCGATCCAGTTCCTTGTAGACCGCAATCCTTTTATAGCCGCCTGGGTCGAAGCTTGCCTCCTCTCTTAAGAAACCTGTTTTGCTTACAAACTAATCCATGAACACCTTCCGGTAGGTATATATCCACCTTTGGTTGATCCTCCGGGTAAAACGAACGGCCGTTATTCTTGACATGCCAACAACAGCTCTCCCTCTCTCTCTCTCTCTCTCTCTATATATATATATATATATATATGAGGTCAAGAAAATAGTGCACATTCTAATTTAGATTTTTTATTCAAATCAGGATGCGTTGGAAGAAGGCTAACGCCTCGGCTGTGGGACAGAAGGGGTTCGAAGGTAAATTTTATCCTTTCTGAATCGAAAAGTTCAATGTTTCTGTGTTATTTACTAAGAATGTGCGAATCACCTTGGTTTATATTTTTTTTCAGAAATATTAAAGAAATTTTCAGATCGATGCAGAATGTCTTTTCTTTTTTAGTTCATTAATTTTGGTTTACGAGAGAAAGCTAACAAACGCAAAGTCTTGATGAAGGTTCCAGAGGAAATCTATGAGGTGCTCCAAAGCGAAACTGGAGCGATGGCAGAGCGCATTGTGGTTCCACAGACCTTCGAAGACTTCGTAGAGGAGACGAAGACAAACAGAACTGACTCCAGAACCTTTGCGTTAAAGCTGAAAGCATTCGTAAGATTGACGATCATTCGTACTTTACTAGAGCAGATTCAGTGTGCTTATATTTTCCAATTGTTACATTTACGTAGAAATATTGGAAATGTTTGTGTGAAAATGTTATTCAGGCGTATATTAGCACTTTCTAGATTGAGAAGGAAAAAAAAAATTGCACAAGCATACAATTAGTAAGGCAGGTTATGGGACACATGTACGTGTATACGATTGTACCTGTTGGATCAAATTTTAGTAAGATCTCAAATGCAATCTAATAGATATAAGTGAAAATTAAGATCAAAATTTTTAAAACATAATCCTTCTGAATCTTAAAAGTTTTGGATACATATACACATGAAGACCTGAATTAAGATGTTTGTTCCGTCTCATCTTCTCAGGTAGAATTTCTTGAACAGAAGGCTAGAACAGCCAAGATCCAAGAGTACTTGTACCGTCATGTGGCATCCAGCAGCATTCCGAAGCAACTCCACTGCTTCGCGCTTAAGCTTGCTAGCGAGTACTCCTCCAACGCTCAGGCTCGCCTGCAACTCCCTTCCCCGGAGCTCGTCCCAGCCCTCGTCGACAATTCCTACTACCACTTCATCCTCGCCTCCGACAACATCCTTGCAGCATGGGTGGTGGCGTCTTCGCTTGTCGACAACTCCCTTATGCCGGAGAAGGTGGTGCTCCATGTCATTACCGACCGGAAAACTTATGCTCCAATGCAGGCCTGGTTCTCGCTGCACTCGCTTGCCCCGGCCGTTATAGAGGTGAAAAGCTTGCACCACTTTGACTGGTTCACAAAGGGGAAGGTTCCTGTCTTGGAGGCCATGGAGAGGGATCAGAAGATCAGGTATCACTATCGAGGCGGCTCCTCGGCCATCGTCGCTAATCGCAGCGAGCGTCCCGATATAGTTGCTTCAAGGCTTCAAGCTCTGAGCCCCAAGTACAATTCTGTCATGAACCATATAAGGATTTACCTGCCACAGGTATTACAAGCATAATTGACACCTTTACTCAAAATCTCAATTTGAACGTTCTCCTAACTCGTTGGTTCCTTTATGTCTTTGCAGTTGTTTCCAAGCCTCGACAAAGTTGTGTTCTTGGACGACGACGTTGTGGTTCAAAGCGATCTTTCTCCTCTATGGGAGATTGATATGAAAGGGAAAGTGAACGGAGCAGTGGAGACATGCAGGGGAGACGATTCGTTTGTGATGTCCAAGAGGCTGAAGAGCTACCTCAATTTCTCTCATCCCCTAATTGCAGAGAACTTCGATCCTCAGGACTGTGCGTGGGCGTATGGCATGAATGTCTTCGACTTGCAGGCGTGGAGGAGGACCAACATAAGCGAAGCTTACCATTACTGGCTTCAAGAGGTAAGAAATATCTCGAATCTTCACCTTTGATTGTTGTAATAAACAGTCATCGTCATGAGCTAGCATTATTGGTGATGATATTTGTGGCTGCAGAATCTAAGGTCGGGGTTGAACTTGTGGCAACTGGGGACGCTGCCGCCGGGGTTGATCGCCTTCCACGGCCACGTTCATGTCATCGACCCAGTGTGGCACATGTTGGGTTTGGGGTACCAGGCCAACACCAGCGTCGAGTCTGCTAGCAGGGCTGCAGTCATCCACTTCAATGGCCGAGCCAAGCCATGGCTGGACATCGCCTTCCCGCATCTAAGGCCACTATGGGCCAAGTACGTTGATCGGGATGACAAATTCATAAGAGGATGCAGCATCATGGTTTCCTAGCTTCTGCATCATCTGGATTATATTTAATTTCTGGCCATCTGCTCCTGTTATCTTCTTTCTCTTTCTAGAGACAAGAGATGCCCAAGTGCCCCCACAAAAGCACTTTCCATTGTTCACAAAGTTTAGGGCACTTTGATTGCGAAGCGGTACTTCTGTCGTTTGAGGAATGTCATGGCCATTATAGCAATTCAATGTAACGATAGAACATTGTGTATTGGTCAATGTTTTTTTTTTTTTTTTTTTTTTTTTTTGCTTGTCTAAAGTCAATAGTCCTTTTCGCACAAACACACACATAAGATCAACGATTCTTATATTAATGTGAATCCATCCAATGTTCACCTCTGAAATGAACTTAAAAAGTGGGGCTCATTGACTATTTTTACTAGGCCTCATCTTGTGTTCGATCGCTAATGAAAGTATATATTTCGAAGTCCAGTAACCCACTCTAAATCTTCATATAAATACAAAAAAAGAAAATCTTATAAATATTCTTTGATTCTAGAAAATACATTTAATTAATTTGCACTTAATAAGTGGCACTTTCGAAAATCAAAACTTGACTGCCATCCGTCCCCCGATACCAACTCTTTCGAGTCATCTAACTTTTTGCAGTTAAAATTAGCGTCAGCCACTCGAGGAAAATCAATGTAGATCCTTTTGTTTTGCTGTTCTAGTCATTGGTGGAACTTTACTTTATATTTTCTTTTTTGCTTTTTCACTTTGTTTGCTTTGTGATTTTCTCTCTAGTAATGTCTGTTCCAATCCACTAAAATTTTGATAGCGTTGCTTCTATCATCTAAGCTAAAGAATAACAAATTGAGAGGCAAGAAATGATAATGATCCAAACCTCCATTTTAACGCACTTTAAAGAATAATACATGTTTTTAAAATTTGATTGTTTGAATATAATACACGTATTTGAGACGGTAGAGTCACAAATGCTGTGGCAGAAGAAGTTCATAAAATCTTAATATATAACGTTTCAGTAAAGCCACTTAAGTAACGCTGTAGCCCTTCCCTTGAAGTTAATAAGTGCCGATGCCAATACTGTTTGAAAAGAACCATAAATACCATAACTTTAATTAAACAAATTAACATGTGTAGTAATTTTTTGTTTCTGTTTGCGTGCACTTGAAGGAAGAAGGTTCTCTTAGAAAACCTGCTTTGGAAGATCTTTACTCCTTCAATATTTTAAACAAAGTGATCCATTCGAGATCTGAAATGAAATACCAAGTAGGGCTTCTCGCAACTCCTTCATTATCATTAGTAACATGCGTGCACAAGAGCACCTAGATCTTACATTTTCCTACGTTTGGCAGCTTAAGCGTGTGTTTGTTAACGCTCAAAAGTTGAGCATAAGTAAAATTTTCCAAGATGATGGAAGTAAAATGGTCGACTGAACTGAAGGCCGTGTTCAGAACGAGCGGAGTAACATGAACGGCGATCATCACATTCATGGAGTTGGGCAGAAAGCGATAGAAAGCGAGGCCCACTTTCACACTGAAAGTGATTCTCTCTCTTAAAAAGAGCGGGCGCCCGCGTTCTCCGGTCTGCGTGACTCCAAACGCTTCTTTAATAAGCAAAACGAGACCTTGACCGAATGCGCAAGAAAGAGAGGGGCGACGCGACGAGGAAGGTCCAACTCCGAAGCACAGACAGAGGAGTGATCTGCGGGGTGTTCCCACATGGCGGACTACTGTTGTCTCTTCCCTTTCTTTTGAACGGTACCATTTACTCCGCCTCTTTCATGGGGGTGCTCTCTCTGTGTGTGTGTCTCTCTCTCTCTGTCCTGTCGCCTTTCTCGTTTGAACCGTGTCTGGTATGTTCTCCTCTTCGGCAGGCCGTTTCGCACGAGCAATGATGACTCCCCACCCTTTCACCGCCGGAGGCCTCACGCTCCGTCTCGTGAAGCGACTCGCGTTCCTCTCGTGCTCCTTCTGGATTGCCTACCTCGCCATCGTCGTCCTCTCCACCCATCCCTGCGGCCTTTCCCCTCGCTGCCTGTCCTCCCTCCACCTCGCCCACCGCCCGATTCTTCCCGAATCACCGTCTACCGAGACGCGCCACCTCGTCTTCGGCATCGCCTCCTCGGCTAGCAGCTGGCCTCGCCGTCGGGACTACGTCCGCGCATGGTGGCGCCCTGGTGAGACCAGGGGCTTCGTCTGGCTTGACCGCCCTCTTAACTCCTCCTTCCCTGAAACGGACGCTTCCCTCCCTACCGTCCGCGTTTCCGAGGACACTTCGCGCTTTCCCTACACCTACCGGAAGGGCCTCCGGTCTGCTATCCGAGTAGCCAGGATCGTCGCCGAGACTGTCCGCCTTGGCCTGCCGGACGTCCGGTGGTTCGTCTTCGGAGACGACGACACAGTGTTCTTCGTGGACAACCTGGTGAGGGTGCTGCGGAAGTACGACCATGAGATGTGGTTCTACGTTGGGGAGTCTTCGGAGAACGTCGACCAGAACAGGGTGAACTCGTTCGACATGGGGTTCGGCGGCGGCGGATTCGCCATCAGTCACCGACTTGCAGCGGCGCTGGCGCGGGTGTTCGACTCTTGCCTGGTGCGGTATGCCCATCTCTACGGCAGCGATGCCAGGGTGTTCGCATGCCTGGCGGAGCTCGGCGTTGCGCTTACCCACGAGCGGGGATTCCATCAGGTTGGTCAAGTTTCTGCTCTTGCCCGTTTTCTTTTCCCTATGCATTTTTCGAAAATTTTCTCTTCTTCTCGATGACTTTCTGTAGAGATTTTTTCCCCTGCTAGTGTTTGGCGAATGATATTTTGGTGAGGTACTTTTGTTGATTTTCATGGCGATGATGGTAACAGCTTTGCTGCTTGGCAAGTACAAGCATTCGTTTGAGCTTTTATTCATTTTTAGCGATTATGTTTTCTCTTGGTTAGGAGACGATTTATGTCAACTTCAATTTCAGTTAATGCTAGTGTGAATCTCATTAATATTGTGCTGTTCTTGATGTGGACCTCATTAAAACAGCAACTGCTCAGTTAATACTACATGTACCCTTTAATGCGGTATTCCTGGCTCTTCCATATTCGAGAATACTCTTCAAACTAATTGGTATCGCCGCATTGGATTTACTTTTACTGTATGTTAGTACTGTGAGTATTATTTGTCTTGGCCCCTAGTAAACTATGATCGGAAGCTGTTTCTGGCTGAGTAGGCTTTTGGAGATCATTCCTTACCTTTTCGGTAGGTAAGGTATTAGAAAAAATGTGATACACTGAGGATTGTATACATCTATTATCTGTAAGTGGTATTCACATATGTGAATGGAATTGAACCTGCCTAGAAAAGAAATCTTTGACAACAAAAACATGTGTATGTATTGCTAGGCCTCTAGACTTTGAACCCCTTACATAAGGCTGTTCAAGAACCAAGACAAATCAGAAGATTGCTTCTAAAGCTATGACAAAGCAAAAGAAAAGCACAAGATTCATGGGAGAAATTGAAAACTGCCAAAAGGAAAATGAGGCATTCAAGTATTAAAAGATGGTGAATAATAGAGCACTAATATGAGCACACTTCAAAATACTAACAAGAAAAGAATATCATGGTGACCAAACAAAATATATGTTAATTCTTAACATAGCATCGACTGGATCAAGCGTAGATCAAGAAAAATAAATAAAATTTAACACCTGCACTTGGAAAGCGTTTGATCAGCTTTCTCGTTGGTCTCTATGACATTTTTAGAGACATCTTTTCCTGATACTGGGCTGCCTGAGAACTGAGAGGGCATTAGAAGGATGGGTGACCTGTTTCTTTATTCCATCATTGGACTTTTAGTTGTATATGTGGAAACAGAAGAAACTATCCTAAAAGGAAGAGGATGAAGAGATGGGGAAAGGGAGAGAGCGAGTGTAGTCTGGTTGGGGCAAAGAGGGTCACAGCAAGTCGTTTCTGATGGATAGTTTATTCGCTAGCCACAGCATTCTGTTCTGATGTCCAGTCTTTGATTTGCTGGAGCTGTCTAGGAATGCATGTGTTGCTATTCTGGGCACTTTCTGTGAAACAAATGCCTTCTCCTGTGAATACCTGGAAAAGACAGAGAAGCCCTCAAGTCTTTGTTTCAATTGGCTACGTATAATGATTTGATTTTTTTACAGAACTAGTTATTATTTGGTTTTGGTGAGCATCAAGTGGAGCAACATGTAGGAACTCTGAGTTAGTGGAGAAATGTAGGTGCAGTTCTATGTTTGATTCTGCAAAAAATGTGTTTATTTTAAGCCAGAGAAATGAAGATATTTGAAAATATATCTTTTGATGTGTGCATTTCATTCTGACCTAGTGAAGTACTGGGGAACATATTTGCAGGTCATATCTCTTATGTTGTCTGTTTAGAAGGATTGAAGATCTGCTGCTCTACATAACCATAAGAATTTCTGCTTCTGTCTTATTAACTATATCTATGATCAGTTCATCAATGATCTTTACAGAAGGACACACAGAAAATTCTAATATTGTGTGTTTAAAAAGATGAGAGTTATTAAAATGAGTCATATGGCCCAAATTAATCGTAAAAAGGATAAGCAAATTTAGCATCTTGGTTCTTTTATTGAAATAATCCTGTATGATTCTGGAATGTGGATGCCCCAGTAAGCATCCTGTGGCTTATGGATGCCTATCTTAAATCAATGACTTCATCTGTTGATTTGTCGAATTAATTATGACCATAACTCGTGTATACATCTTTGTTGCAGTATATCATACAGTTGATTCCATTTAGAGTTTGTTCAGGTGCCATTTCATGGTTTCTATCCACAAACAGGAAAAGAAATAGGAAAAAATTGCTCCTCCATGGCACATTGGTTACAATTACTACAGTGAGAGTCCAATCTAGTCATTACTACAGTGAGAGTCCAATTGAGTCATTAATCTTTTGACAATGCACTCAAGTAGTTGGAGAAAATGCATTGAGTATATATCTGGGTCATTAAGTGCTTTCACCCATTCTCTCTCTCTCTCTGTGTGTGTGTGTGTGTATGATAAATGTTACAATAAATACATCTTGCCAGGTTGACTTTCGAGGAGATGCATTTGGAATGCTGGCTGCACATCCTTTGGCCCCTTTAGTAACACTTCATCATCTTGATATTTTGGCCCCTATCTTCCCCAAATTAAGTAGATTGCATGCATTAGAGCATTTGTTTGAAGCTGTTAAAGCTGACTCAGGGAGAATTCTTCAACAAACTATTTGCTATGAAAGTTCAAAGGCCTGGACCGTTTCTATTTCTTGGGGTTACAGTGTTCAGATCTATGATAGTATTCAACTAGTTCCAGACCTTCTTCCCTTGTTGCGGACATTCATGCCATGGCGCAGAGGACAAAAAAATGCTTCATCTGTTCCTTATATGTTTAATACAAGGGAATTACCAAGAAATCCGTGTAACAGACCTGCCATTTTCTTTTTTGAGAGTGTACTTGCTGGTGAGACTGGCATTGAGAGCAATTACAGCAGAAGCTTGGGAGTGGGTTGCTATTCAAATAAGTTTTCACCCTGGGATTTGAAATATGTCCGTGTGCTGTCCACAGAACTGGATTTAGACATTAAGCAGGTAACTGCTATTTATTTTACTCAACCTATTGTAGTTGATCTTTCCTGTGATGTGGGTTATCCTGCAAGACCATCAGATTTAGGCAGTTTTGTTAGTAATCCATTATTTTCTATTTTGACATTCCTCATTTTTTTCTTTTCCCTCCTTCCCAGTTGCAGGCACCTCGGAGACAGTGCTGTGACATTATTTCCCTCACTAATGAAGTAATGAATATTAAGATTAGGAAGTGTGAGGATGAGGAAATTGTCTTTTTGGAATCATGACTGCAGACTGCTGCTGTCGGAGTGAGATTTTTGTTACAAAAGGTTGCTAAGCAACAAATGGTGATGCTAGAGCTACACAGGTCCACAAATTAACTATTTAAGGTAAATAGGTAATCATATACAGATTGTTACTTTGAATCATCTAGTACAAACGTAGATCAGGGTTACTATCAAGCTGACGATGTTTTTTCTTTGTGATGCTGACTTGTGATTTATTTCTTCACTGCAGTTGTACCTCAACATGTTGCTCCTCTTTAAACTCATTCTATCGTGTATACAAAAAATGTTGCCAAGGTGGAAAGTTATGCCCTTTCAGAACTCTGTGTGGTATGATTCTGTATTGGTGCCACGGAACTTATTTATGTGCATGGGAGTTTCTCATTGAAAAGATTTAGTTAGTAGCATCTCTGTTGCAAAAATGACTGATCACGAATCTGAGCTATGTAGATGGGTATGCCCTAACATCAATATGATTCAAAATCCCAGAGAGAGAGAGAGAGAGAGAGAGAGAGAGAGAGAGAGAGATGTCATGATCAAATGATGGACACACGAATGCACACATTGTATGTGAGCTAGCTTCATCCTTAATATGTGGTAGTTTGCATGCATGTACATGTGCTATGTAAACCTGCAACTCGATCTTTTGGTGTTTGCATGAAGGAAGATATTTTTATTGCATGTAATATGTGAATTTTTCTTTTGGGCTCCTGCTTCTTGAGAGCAGGTTTAAGACATGCACTTGTGAGTGTCTACGATCTGGTGCACTTCCATTTTTTGAGATTTATGCAAATGTTTTAGTTTATCACCCATGATTGTTTTAAGTTTCAACAACGCTGCAGGTTACAACTCTCTCAAAGTCTGTTCAGATCTGCATTGGTGATAGCTGGAACCTTGCTGTTGGCAACTTCAATGTTGCCCAAGTCTTATCCAACGTAGATCAGCTGTAATCTTATTCCAACGTAGATCAGCTGTAATCTTATTTGATCCTTGTATGTTTTTATTGTTTTGATATGAATTTTGAGGCGACGAATACTGCAATCATGGGCAACTTGAAGTTTATAAAGTTGTATAGCTCTTCAGGACAATTCAATTGATTAGTAATATCTTACTATCTTGTCCCAAGTAGCTTGATCTGTACTTTGTATTCTGTGGCTGTGGCACCATGTATATTGTCGTTGGCAATCCATGTATGGCCGGGCAGAGTGTGCTGTAAGCCTGTCTTCGGAGGCCCACAATCTTTGTCTAAACAGTCGCATCTCCTCTCAAAGTGTTCTCTTTTATACTAGGCTTTCTGCCATTTCTATCACTGCTAACTTCTTACAGATTACTGACAACTCCTTCCTTGCTCGGTGTTTCCAATTTCAGAATTGGTGATCGAGACTTGTTACCCTGTCTTCTTGCCATCATTATCTTAGGAATGACATGCCTCGAGGATGATCCTCACGAGGAAATGTGAAGCTTGAAGGACGGAAATGGAGATGTTGATAGCTGGTCTTATGATAGTGCCTGAGAGGTGGTCTCAGAAATTCCTGGTAAATGTTTCTGATGCATTTTAAAAGGAAATGACGACTTTGAATATATTTGATTAGTAACCTTGGCAGTGCGGGCTTATTTTTATGTATAGACTGAGTTCACAATGACAAATGCCATGGGATTTTTCCATGACTTTCATACATGTGAAAATTATTCAGGCGACTCGCCCAAAAGGTGAAAATTTTCCCAAATGAGACTTTCACGCAAGCAAGCCCCTGAACTTCCAACCTTATCGGCATTGAGAGGTGGTGGGCAACTGCCAAATAAGGGCGAACCAACCTGAATCCGGCAGCACCGACGGCAGCTGGCTTCCGTGTGCACCACCGTGCTTCTCATTTGATTTGATAAAACTGGTTAATTTTTTGACGATGGGAAAAATTCATCTGATACCTGTCTGTCATATTTCCATCACATCCTGAATGGCAGTGGTAATATGATTGGAAATAGCAAGCCGCTATTTCCACGATGTCATGCGTCCATGAACAGCAGTTGGTTTCTCTCCATCAAATCTTCTAAGCAAGCTGAGACCACTCTGGAAGATGGAATGTTAAAGAAGACACGAGGAAAGAAGAAAGAGGAAGTCTGCACGTGAACAGAGACAAGAAAAGAAGGGCATTAGGGTCAGCACCCGCCCCTTTTATTACTTAAAATTAATCACACTTAACGGAGGATGGAGGCGCGAGACGCTCCTATGGACGAAACCCCAAGCTGGGGGCCATCGGACCATCCTCGGCCGCCGGAGAACATTTCTTCAGCAGACATCCACTGCCGTTCGTGGGCATCAGTTGTTCATGGAGTTTCTAAACCAGACCTGAGCGAGTTTTTGGAAGCAGCGGTTGAACAAGGCATCGAAGGACCAGAAGTACTGATTGATCCCAGAGCTTATGAAGAGATGAAATCCCCTTTTCAATACGCAGCCATAGCTGGCCTGCTTGGGGGAAACGCTCGGCCTGGAACGGATTTCAGTTTCATCTTTGAAGCTTTAAGAGGTCAGTGGACAAAGGTACAAAACCCTCTGTTTTCTGTCATTGGAAATGGCCGGTTCATGGTGAGAGTCAGTTTTGAAGCTGAACTGGAAGAAATTCTCAGGAAAAAAGCATGGAAGGTAGGAAATAAAACTCTGATTACCAGCAGATGGAGGCCAGGAGAAGAGATGAAGATCAAAGTGGAGCAATCCATTGAAATGTGGGTTAGGCTACCACAACTACCTGTCGAGTTATGGAATGAATACACTTTTCAAGGAATTGCAAAGGCTTTGAGAGGATGCTTTCTGGAGGAAGACCCCTGCACTCGAAAATGGGAAAAACTTGGTTTTGCTAGGGTCAAGATGGAAGTTCCCCTTAGCTTCCACCCTGTTCCCAAGATTACTTTGCGTAATGGCAAAGGGCTTGCAGTTCCGCAGGCAATCATTTATGAGGCCAGGATCACCTACTGTAGTAGATGTGGGGCTCTCACCCATCCGGAAGCAAGCTGCAAATTCAAGAGGCTGGCCTCTGAGGAATCAGATCAGTGCAAAAACCCGTGGGATGAAGTACAGGTCCTGCAGCGTCCTAGAGACAGGAAACGGGAACATGCCCCTGCGAGTGCCTTACGACAAAAAGGGCCACACACCAACATCAGAGTCGAATCGAGTAAGGGAGGCTTGACCAGAAACGCTGCTTCAAACGATGCTGGAAGGAAAACCTCACTATCCAGTGGACCAGGAGTTTCCAAACATGCGCCGAACCTCCAAAGCTTTCAGCAAAAAGATAAGTGCCCCATTTCTCCCACTCCCAACCCTTTTTTCAGTAATGGTGGGTCAGTTGTGTCGGATGGGTCCCAAAGCCCTCCACCAGGTTTTGCCTTCACGGCAAAGCCTAAGTATAAAGGGAACAAAAGGGGAGCTGTTACCAATAGGTCAACTGCTCAATTGAAGGGGACTGATCTACAGTCCACTACAATTGCCCTAAACAAAGAGGCCACCACCTCTCGGCCTTCATTTGCTGGGGAAAACCTGCTAGCAGACAGTGAAGATGGACCCTTGTCACCCGTAAAAGGAGGAAAAATGCCCTTAGTGGTGAAATTGACATGAAGCTTGACGAGAGGATCCAAGACCTCAAAGGTCAACCTGCACTAAATAATAACACCCTCACAGCCCAGGGGGATGACTGGGCCAAATGTGAGGAATGAAAATCATCAGTTGGAATATCAGGGGGGCAACTAGGTCTGCTGCCCGCCTTGACATAATATCTCTGTTGCAGGCAGAGAAGCCAGCTATTGTCTTTCTATATGGCTCCATGATCAAAGATGTCATGCTAGTCAATGTGGCTAGCAGAGCAGAAAACTATGAGTATGCTTCTAACTCTGAATGGGATGAAGGTATTGCAAGAATAGCATGTTTTTGGGACAGCAATAAAATCAGATTGGACTCTTGGACCAAAAGGCGTTGGGGTGTGATTGGGGAATTTTTCTCCTATGTTTTGGGATTTAAGTTCATCCTTGCAGGTCTGTACTTACTGAATGATAGCAGACAGAGATATGGCAGTCTCTTGGAACTAGAAGACATCCTTGCCGATTCCACCCTTCCCATGGTATGTGTTGGCGATCTTAATGCTATGCGGAGCAGAAGAGACAAATCAGGCCGACCTCCTAATCAGCAATCTTGTAGAGACTTAAATGACTTCATCACTGCTTGCAGACTCAAAGAAATCAGCGACCCCACCAGCACCTACACCTGGTCCAACCGTAGAGACAATACCAATCTAGTCCAATGTAAACTTGACTGGTGCCTTATCAGTCCTAGCTGGGAGGACATGTTTTCCTGCAGTTGGACGTTAACTACCAAGTGTTGGCCCACGTCTGACCATAAAGCTTTGATTATGTCTATCACAAATCAGACCTCTCAGCGCAGACCTCTAAGTCGTTTTCGTTTTGTTAGGCCTTGGCTTATGGTTCATGAGGCCAGAAACATAATTCAGCAAGCATGGCAACAACCCACTAGAAATTGTCCCATGCAGAACCTTACAATGAAGCTTAAAACAGTCAGCCAACGACTCAAAGTCTGGAACAGACTCCAATTTGGAAACATCG
>JAANDH010000583.1:187612-227961 GCA_011799765.1 Nymphaea thermarum
ATTTGTTCAAATGTAGTGGAAGATATAGGCATCTTGGATAAGTTGTATGTCATCACTCTCATCACTAAATGCAAAAGAATAGTGGTTGGGTGCCTACAAGACTCATATGATAACATTAAAGGTGCTTTGTCCCTTGAAGCATGTTATGGTGTAGATGATGCAGAATTTAACATTCTCAAGTGGGGGGAAACTGTGCGCTCCACAAGCCCGATCCCCCTTGCCATCTATTCCAACAACAAAGGATGGATCAGACGCCTCAAGTCTATTATTGAAGGCAGAAGGAAATGGCCTGCGACATGACGTTTTTTATCTGAACACAGTGGTCACTGGAGGCTCAAAGATGATACAATTCCCTTCAACATCGGCTCTCTGGTAAGGGACTGTTCTGATTCTTTTGACAGATACTCTACTAGTTGATCATCTTATATGCTGAATTTTGTCCTTTTGGGTGAGGCTTTTTTAGCCTGGTTTTGTATAACTTGTGAGGGGTTGCTGTGTTAGCAACTCTGGTTTTTTGACGTGTCTACTTACTGTTTGATGCATGGCATCCTTGTCAACCTTGTACATCTTTTTTTCTTGTATATATAATTCCTTCTCAATAAATGGTAGGGAGCCTACCTCCCAACATCCTTCATTGGAATCACACTTAACGGTTATAAATAAAATACACAAAAGAATACCACATATTACAAGCTTGCCACCGTTCATGTGTTTTAGGCGTGTGGTGAAAATAGATGGGGTCTGATTCCACCCAAACCTTAACCTAACACACTCCCCCAATGGATAGAACTTGTTGTGTAATATTTTGTTGTTTTTCTTAATGTTATTTTGTTCTTTCTGATAACAGTAAAATTTTATTCACGTACTTTTTAGAAGTCGAAAAGAACTGCGTCTTACCAAAGTTGCACTTTGAAAACAATCAAATTCATTCGTTTTCCCTTTACATCTCGTAAGGAAAATTCTGGCTGGTGACTCCTAGGGTCTGATAACAAGGCTAGAGGATGGAAATCATCTATATAGATGATCGAACGGTCATATGCACAGATACTAATAAGAGCTGCTCGAAAATGGCTTTCTCTCAATGGAACATGGTTAGAGGTTAGCTCCCCTTTTATTGATCTTCAAAAGGATTACAGAAAGAATAGAGGGAAAAGAGTAAAAAAGAGTTGGAACAGGAAACAAAATCACCAAGCCATAGATAGCCCCACGTTAGGGAGCATTTCAATAAGCTCCTAGTAACGGTTCATAAATGAACAACGTCCTGTTCAGAACACCTGCAATTATAAGACAAAGGAGTAACCAACACATCAACTGCCAATGAGCCCCTTGAGCTATCTTCTCCGTCACATGCAATTAGATCTAATCCCTAATTCCCGAGAACTTGCAGCTTCCTTGTTAAACAGCTCCAGAAATTGCTGACTATCCAACAAATCCTGCACGTCGAAGGACGAAGAAAACTCTTTCAGTTCGATCAGAACCCCTATACCAGAAAGTTGCAGCAGTAACTCCTATTACTACAAGAGGTGGACACAGCGACTTGTAACAGCCATCCATCGAATTCTTTCCACTTCCAAAGAGGAACTGAAAATACGAGTCTTCACCCAAAGCTGGATAGATGTTTTAGTAGAAGCAGACCAACAATGCACCAAAATGACTTCCATGAATGGCTGTTAGACCTCCCTCCTAGCTTCATGCTCCAATCTAATCAATCCTTCATGAACTGTCTGATTCCGAAACGTCCAAATATTCCACACTACGACATTGAAAACGAAGATCAGCAAAGCTGAGGTTCATTATTACAAGAGAAACGTCTCCGAGCCCACCACTTCAATATTGAACGAAAATCCATGTCAGGGAGTCTCAGCACATAGAACCAAGGGAAAACCAGTAGCGGAGCTACTTGTTGGCTAGGGTGGGCCACTGCCCACGCCAGCCCATCAAAAAATTTCATTATAATGTGTTAACTTCACATTGTTATGATTCTAAAAATTTATATGCAGTGCCAACACCAAAATTTTATCACCTACACAAGTGTCCCACTGATGAAAAATCTTGGGCAAAACATGTTTTCAATTGCTCCCAGAAGAAGGGCACCCTGATCTTCCATCTCCATTTTGCACAGAGCATCTGGATAACCCTGGGAAGAGATTTAGACACCATAAAACTTCCACCACACGGTAACCGTACCCATAACTCTGACCTGTTGCCGTATCTGTTTTCTCAAGGACGAGCACGTCATGCGAATTCCAGCAAAGAAAATCTTTAGTTTGTGCCAATGGTGTCAGGACTGTCAACCCACCTTGCCAAATCCTCTCTCAAACCAGCAAGAGCCTTCTTGACAGTCAGAGCCTCAGTAGACGACCCACAAGATCGCCTTTACAACGGGTCACCTCTGCAAGGACCTAAGTTAAAATTTGACCAATCATCATCCTTTGAACTGGATCTAGAGAACACCCTTAGAAATTCTCATCCAAGGCTCAACCTTTTAAGTTTTAAGATGTCTTTCCAAACGGGAGAATTGAACAGCACCAAGTCTGTCACCCAAACTAATTTTTCCTACACAAATCCGCTCATAATCCTTGATCCGTAAAAGCCACAGCGCCCATGTGAACAAGTTGAAGTCTTCGTCTTACCAACATTCATTTTAAAAAGAAAGAAAAAAAATTTAATATTATGAATGACTGACTACAAAGATGTCAAGCCTCGCAGGTTTCCATTTTTTTTCCCCCACTTGCAGGACTGTCTTTCTTGACGCATTCCGGTGGTCACTAGCCTTCCACGACGGGCTTCGGCCCCATCTTCAATAAATAAATTTCTTCCATTTTTTGGATGTGAAATCCACTGTTAATCTTAAGGTCTTTTGTTAATTTACGGAACTCTTGGGGAGGTCAGACCTCAGATCTAAGAGGCAAGGCTATCAAACATAGCCTAAAACTCATCCACATCATGGTTCTCAATAAATGAAATGATAGAAGCTTCAATAAGAAAATATTGGAATAGATACATGTATTGAAGATGAACATAAACTCTAACCGGTGCCGATATATCTAATGTAATACATCAACCGGGTGGCTCGTGTGTTATTTGAATCAACTTCTTAATTATATGATAATCTTTTTAACTTGTTAAAGAATTAGAAGACCTGGTACAAATTACGATGTATGGTTTGATTTAGATTGTGATTTTACCTATTTAAAAAATGAAAAACCGTCATCCCATTTGTTCCCACTCGAGATGTTGAGGCTGTGGGGAATCATCTTGTATCAAATGGAAAGAAATATCTACATTCTCAAAAAATAATATAATTGTACAGTCCGGAATAAAGAAATGCAAGTTATTCATGCCCCTACAATTATTAATTATTGAAGCTTACATCTTCTATGCTATGCAGAAACATTTAAACTGTGTCTGTGCACGAATATTTTTTGGAAGATGGTAGGTTCGGCTCTGCTTTTCTGAAGACGTATCTCTCCTTCTTGTACCTCCTTCGGTTCACTGCATCTCACTAGTTCATGAAATGGGAGGGACGGGCAAGGCCATCCGACGTTCCATCTTCCTCCTCCTCCTCCTCCTGCTGATTCTTCAGGATAGCAGGGGCCAGGATCCATATTACAGCTGCCCAGGCAACGGGACGTACGCAACTAACAGCACCTACCAAGCCAACCTGAAGAGTCTGTTCGCCTCCTTGGCATCAAACGCCTTCTTCAACAATGGCTTCAACAGGGAATACACGGGGAGCTTCCCGGACCAAGTCTACGGCCTCGCCCTCTGCCGGGGGGACGCCTCTCCCGATGATTGCCGGAACTGCATAGCCGTTGCCGGGAGACTAACTCTCCAGATCTGCGCCAACAAGAAATCAGCTGTCCTGTGGATGGTCCAGTGCCTCCTGCGCTACTCCAACGAATCTTTCTTTGGCGTGGTTGATTCACAGAACGAGATGAGTTTAGCCAGTGTTGCGACTGTCCCTGCCCCAAAAGCGTTCGACCAACTGGTTGTTTCACTGCTGCGCAACCTCACGCAATCGGCCACGAGATCGAACGGGTCGAGTCTCATGTATAACACCGGCAGCATCACCTATACAAACTCCACGACCGTCTACGGATTAGTGCAGTGCACGAGAGACCTGTCACTCCAAGACTGCAATTCTTGCCTGATGAACGGAGTGGCTTCTCTCTCTCAGTGCTGCAGTGACAGGCTGGGCGCTCGGATTTTAACAGGAAGCTGTATTGTGAGACGTGAGACGTATCCTCTCGGCAGTAGTGCGGCGTCTGTTTCTTCACCAGCAGCACCACCATCTATCGGTGAGTCGCCGAACCTTTCATGTGTGCGCCGGAAAACATCATGCAGGACACGTTGTTCAATCCTTAAACCATATGAACAAAATTTACATGTCTTAAAAATAAAGAAAAAAATATTTTCGGAGATTTCAGAATCGACAACCTATATTAATCTGTTAGGTCAAAAGATCCAATGTACACGATAGATCTCCACATGTTGTTATTCTAATTCTTTCGGATGTTTTTGAGTCCATTCGTGTGGGTGCATTAGGTTGATTTAAAAAGGGTTAACTCGACAGAGACACCAAAGGGATATGCATCTCACTTTATTTATTTATTTTTTTGGGGATACTTTAAGTCCATTTGGGTGGATAGGTTGATTAAAGATCTCAATATCTTGAAGAAGGCATGTTTCTTACTTTTGTCCTTTTTTGCAATGGGTGCTTTGAATATTTTAGATAATGAAACATCTCATGGGAGGCGATGGGCAAAGTTGCTGGTTGCGATTGGGGTGTCTTTCTTGGTGGCAACTCTGTGCGGGCACTGTGTCCTGTACATACTTTATCGGAGGAGGCACAGGGACGGATGGACAAAAGCGGGCAATTTCCAAGGTAAGAAAACAACTGTTTATCAGCCATTTTAGTTGCTAAGAAGGTACTACTGTTCACGTCGTAGGCGAGAGGACTAGTCTGATCCAATTTATTCGGGCGAGTCACCTCGCCTTAACTCTAACCAACGGAGGGCTTTGTCGTTGGCACCCTTGCCGTCAATGGCCTAGTGCCAACCCCGTCTATGTTTTTGTTTTCCAAAAGGCGCCAAAAACATCCAACAGTTTTTTCACATAAAACTAGAGTTTTTAGTAATATTTGTATTTACTATATATCAACTCATGTTTGTTATCCAAATAAAATTATGTTTCGAAAATTGAAAATCCATTTTTATGTCTTGTCATTCGAAGGCACAAACCAGGTTTCGAAACTATTTATTTAATAAGATTAGTGATTTCACTAGAAGACCAATTTTGAGGGTGTTGTCCCAACCAAACCGAACCTTATTTTTTTTTCCCTTTACCAATCACAAAGAGAAATGAGACATGAATGAACGTCTGTTACGAGCCACATCGTGGTGATAAGGTCGGAAAGAAGCAGAGAGAGAGACATTTTATATGTCTTTATCAAGGATGACAAAAAAAAAAAAAAAACAGAAAATGATGCTGCTTTATCGTTTCCGTATCGTGGGAATATAAAAAATAATAATGCAGTCCTGTGAGGGGGCCTCACTCCCCAGATGACGCGTGATCCTGTTCTCTGAGACAAAGTTCCAAATTACTTTTTCTAGATGTTAGCACACATTTGTCTGATGATTTTTTTTCAAGTAACAGTTGATGTAATCTTCAGAACTTAGGTCTGTTAGCTGCTTTTCCAGAACACTTCCACCAAAGGAAGAGATAAACTTAGCTCGGTTTAACCTCTTTTCCTTGAAAACATTCCGCAATTTAAGTCCATGAGCTTCTGCAGAAAACAAACTTACTTTGGTATCTATTGGCTAATTAATTGAACTCCGATCTGAGTGTAGACATTCAAACATGGTAAAAAGCATGTGCAGGTGAGGAAGAAAAGGGAAGTGGGGAGGCCTTGATTTTTGACCTGGCTTCTCTGAAAGCTGCTACACAAGATTTTGCAGAAGAAAATAAGCTCGGAGAAGGCGGATTCGGTCCTGTCTACAAGGTGACTTTCCGAAACATTGAACAAAGTTCTGTTTCTTCTCATCTAGGAGGAGGGAAGAAACTGAGCAAGTTATGAACTGTAACAGGGAATGCTGCCCAATGGCGAAGAAATTGCAGTGAAAAGGCTGTCCAAGAGTTCCGCACAAGGAGCCTCGGAATTCAAGAACGAGGTGCAATTGATTGCAAAACTTCAGCACAGGAATTTGGTTAGGCTTCGGGGTTGTTGTTTAGAAGGAGGAGAAAAGATGCTCATCTATGAATATGTCCATAACAGAAGCCTTGATACTGTGTTATTCGGTAAGTGACTTCTCCACTTTGCTCATTGGCAAATGATAGTGACCCTAGCTAAGTGGCAGGTTAATGTGTCGATGACATGATCATTGGAAGCCATGATTTCCAGCCAATGATCAGCAGAGTCGATGGCAGGGAGGTTACAACATTTCCTTTCATCAATCTCGCAACCGCTCCATTTCGACCATAGTCACAAAAAACCTTTTAGGATTTTCAAACCGCGAGGTTTTTCTTAAGTATAATATAGTGAGCTTGAAAAAGAAAATGAACAAACAACAAAAAAAAAATACAGTAAATTTAAAAAATAAAAATAAAATAAATGAGAAACTAATAACACATACATCAAAAACTTGTAGATTTGCAACAAATAAAAATTAGAAAATGAAAAAAAACTGTTTGGCATTAAAAGAACATGATAGAAATAAATAATATTAAAAAAATGCATGAAAAAATACGCTTGTTCATGTTGTTTCACGGTTTTCTAATTTTTAACGTTAATTTTTTTTTTCTTAGGTTTTAAATGGTAATTTTATTTATCGCATTATTTTCACGTTTAAAAAAACACGTTTTTTTTTTATAAACTATGATTTCAAAAGAGAGAGAGAGAGAGAGAGAGAGAGGGAGTTTTTACCCTTTGTGATAGCTATATTTTGACGAAATCATGCTTTAGGAACACATGAAAAATGTTGTTTTTACCCTCAAGTGAGAAATATTTCAAACAGGCACCGGTTATGCCATGGTTCAGCATGGCATAAGAAGGAATTTATCAATATTATGAACATTTTTCCATGTCACTGGAAGAAGATAATGCGATGGGCATTAGTTGCTTTCAGCCATGACAGTGCAGAATCATTACTGTTTGCTCCATTTTTTTCGTCATTGAAAGGGAAGAGAACGGTAGGCGAGCAACTGGATTGGGGAACACGATTTAAGATCATAGTAGGAATTGCAATGGGACTTGTCTATCTCCATGAAGACTCAATGCCCAAGGTCATTCACAGGGATCTCAAGGCAAGCAACATCCTGTTGGATAAGGAATTGAATCCAAAGATTTCGGACTTTGGGACAGCAAAGATTGTTGGAGTGGATCAAACCAGGGGAAACACGAGCCGAATTGCAGGAACATAGTAAGCTATTTTGATTTTTATTAATCTCAACTAAGCTATTTTGGTTTAGGTCAGTAGTTGTTGGATGCACTTGAGGCAAGATCAGTTCACTTATTAAAGAATGATCGGGTGGCATCCTCACTCTTACATGCAGTGGATATATGTCGCCCGAGTATGCAATGCAGGGACGATTCTCTACTAGATCAGATGCTTTCAGTTTCGGCGTGTTGCTGCTGGAGATCGTAAGCGGTCGCAGTAACAATTCTTTCTACCAATCTGATCGTTGTCAAGATCTTTCAGCCTATGTAAGCAATATCTTTTCTTGCCAAAGTTTCCTGTCTTGGAGATTCTTCGCCTCCTTATAATTTGGGCACTTTGGGTGCCTGCTTGCTTCACACTTACTGCACTGTCTCCCTGCCTGAGGTAGAAGATGGTGTCCATAGTGTCCTGCCAACATGGAAATCCGGGCACTCTTGGCCTCTAATTCTGGTTCCAAAACACGAGACGCCGTAGAACAGTATCCAATTTAGACTAAGTATCTTTTCATGCTGAAGATATGACTCTGTTTTTCTCTCATTATGGACAACAAGCAGGCGTGGAGTCTTTGGAATGAAAACAGAGCACTGGAGATGGTGGATGAGGCATTATTGGGTTCACTGCAGGGAAGCGAGGCGCTGAGATGCATCCATGTGGGCTTGTTATGCGTTCAAGAAGATGCAGAGGCGAGGCCAACAATGTCGGCGGTCGTTCTCATGCTCAGTTACACATCGACGGTCCTCCCTCTCCCCCTCCCTCCCGCCTTCTTTGCCATGAAAGGCACTGCCGAAACAGACATCTCAATCGGCGAGTCTGAGGTGGGTGCTGCTGGGTCAGCTCAGTCTACTCCTGGCAATGCCACCTTCAGTGTATGGGGCGACCCACCAGGACCAAAAACCTCCGTGAACTAACTACTTAATGCCAGTCCTTCTAGTTTTCTTCCTTCAACATCATTTCGAGTTTATGGGTATAGATCTCTCTCTAGTTTCTGCCATTTTTCGAGCTTATGTGTATGTGTAGTGTGTGGGGGGTGTGCGTGCCTGCGCGCTTTACACAAGTTGTCTAGTTTTGTCCCAAGAAAAAAAGGCAGCTGTGGTTTTAGTGGCCTGTTTATCTCCTGATGGCCATGTCGACGTTGTTCTCTGCTTCGAGCATATTGTGATTGCGAACAAAACTTTTAGTTACTCTTGAAAAACAAAACAGAGTTAGAACCTGCAAGTGAGAAGTTGCATGCAACATTTTTTTAAATTTCCAAACCTTGATCTTTCTCCCTTTTCATTTTCATTAAGGACGTTCTTGGCAGCAGCATTCATCTACTAGGCGTTTGATTTACTTGGAATAAATGGAATTTTAAAATCATTATTTTTTATTTTTTTAAAATGAGATTTGTATTATCAAACAAAGAACTTTGATTCTGGAATATAGGCTCATTCTAGAATCAAAATTCTAGAATTGTGATTCCATGCTAGGGGACTAAATTATGATTATGTAGAATTTTAGAATCTTTTCATCTTTCTTTTGGGTACATGAAGGCTTTAATCCATGAACCCTAGAAATTTAATTATTTTTTCATCAAACAAGTTGTTTTTAAATCAAGAATCAAAATTCCATACTATCAAACTCAAGGGAAAATGAAAACTGAAATTTTCATTCTAATTCAAGGTTGAGGTGAAAATTTTTAGGGCATGTTGAGCTCCAAGCTGATTTGATTTGGTGATCTCAAATCCTGAAACTTACTACGTAGGCCTCACCTGAAAGGGCTTTCAAATCAGATCTAAATCACCCTTAAATCCAGGTCTAAATAGAGAGTTTAATACTTGGCCGCCTTTTGATATGACAGGTGGGAATCTGCCTAACCCTAACTCGCCTAAGAAAATAGAGCACAAAAAAAGAAAAAAGAGAAAGAAGTCGTTCACCATTCCATAAAAGTGAAACCATTTTACGCAACAATTTTCGGTGATGCAATGTAGCATGAAGATGCAGCTTTAGTGCGTCCGACTAATGAAATGATCCGTGCAATAAGTGCGTGGTTCACAAGTCATTGGCACGGAGTCCACGCCCCCAAGTCAAGTCTGGTCTTTGGCAGGTGACTATCTACTTCGGTCCCACAAAAGCAGATGGAATAGAAATCTCAAACAACAAAATAAGGTTGCTGTCTCAATCTTGATTTTTTTTTTTTCTAGCGGTTAAAGAGCTACTAAAATCATCAGCACCACCAGTCAAAATATCAACCGAGAAACGAGTTTTACTCCCTCTATCAGCACCTGAATCTTCCCTCCTGCTCTGGTTTCTTCGTCGACTCCGGAATCCGTTATCATCGCACTCTCAAGATGGTTTCCATTTGGTACATAACAATTCTTCTGTTTCCGGCTTTCTTACGCCTTAGTAGCGCTCAGAGTCCTTATTACAGTTGTCCCAGCTCTGCTCTGAGCTACAACACCAACAGCAGCTTCGAGCACAATCTGAACGCCCTCCTGGCCTCCCTGGCAGCCAAATCATCGGTCTCTCGTGGCTTCTACAATACCACGGCAGGCCAGAGCCCCGAGCAAGTCCATGGCCTGGTGCAGTGCCACGGAGACATCTCCGCCGACGACTGCCGCAGTTGTGCGGCCTCTGCTGCCTCTCAGATCGTCCAAGTGTGCCCGGGCAAGCGGATGGCCGTCATATGGTTCGACGACTGTCTCCTGCGCTACAGCAGCTTCAATTTCTTTGGGGTCGTCGACGCATCGAAATTGGCTCTCGTGAACACCGTCAGCATGTCCAACCCTGCAAGATTCAAGCCAATCGTTCAGTTCTTGTTCGACAATCTGATTAAGTCAGCTACCACCAATATCTCCGGCCACATGTACGCCACTGAAAGTGTTAAGTACACCGACAACGTCACCCTCTATTGCCTCGCAGAGTGCACGAGGGATCTCTCATTCAACTTCTGCAGTTCTTGTTTGAAGAGCTCCGTGCGTGCCATCTCTCAGTGTTGCTCCGACAAACAAGGGGCTAGAATTCTGTCCGGCAGCTGCGTTATAAGGTACGAGATATACCCCTTCTTCGGGAACTTGTCGACTTCGCTGGTGACGCTGCCACCACCGCCTTCCTCCACATCGGGTGGAACTCCAACGAATTCTTCTGTTGTTATTACTGGTGAGCATTTTTCTGCTATCGTTTTATCTTTCTTGCAAACAAACGAAAAGGAAAATTTTTTCGAGAAAAAAAAAAACAGAGATATGTTAAGAGGATGATTTCGTTGAAAACTTTCGCCTCTGTTTTTCCGCTTTCTTCTTCCGATTACATGAGAACGAACCTGTTTTTGACTGAAAAACCCCCATGAAAGCTGAGACCGTGTTATCCAGTAAAAGAGGTTGTTTATGAGGATTTTTACGCTCAGCCTCAACTGAGAGCGGAGTCTTCTCAACATTTATTTTGTTAATCAAAGGCTACTTGCTAACGTTACACTCAACCGCCTTAGTTGTGATGACTCATTTGACATTCATATTTGATTTGATTTTGTATGTCTGAAGGATGTAATAGGTGTATATGCTCAATATCGAGAGATGCTGTCGTGATCGCTGCATCAGTCTCTGCAACAACCTCCCTACTGGTGAGCGCCATCTGCTACGTGCTTGTGAGCAGGAAAAACAGGAGAATCGAAGACAGAAGATTGCTGCAGCAGTCGAGCTCCAAGAGCCACTTAATTCCCTCGGAATGAGGACAACAGCGACGAGGAAGGAACTCAGAGACAAGGTCCAGCTGCCATATATTATGTAAAATGCGTGCTTTCCGTCCTTGAAAGTCCCTCTCCTTGTGTGTTGAATAAGTGTTGCCAATGAAGACGGCCGGTTCTGTCCCAATCTGTGGTGGACTAGACGCCATTTTACGCATCTTTCTGGTAGTCACGAGAAAACGAAGTGCAGGGACTTTTATTCTTATCCGTGACGGACAAGCAATCTATATACACAGTGGAAGTTATTGTAATAATTAAAAAAAATCATGCACTTTGTAGGTTTTTTTGTTTCCATTTTTTTTAAAAAAAATCGTACTTTCGTTGACGCACAAAAATTTAATAAACTAGTATGCCCGTGCCGTATATAACGAGGTCCGCCTTTTAGTCGTTGTGGGTGAAGGGTCTCGACAGTCGTCATGCCCTTTCCTTTTCAACGTCAAAGATAGAACGGGAACCGTAACATGTTTGTCCTGGACGACTCCCTCCAGTACGATGCTGATGCGTGGATATTAAGCGGTGGGCGTTGGGCGTTTCAAAGCCGTAAAAGTGGACAAAAATGTCCTGAACAGACTTTCTGTGGAGGGTCTAGCCCCAAGTGGAGACGCAACTGTTTTACGTTTCCCATGTGATGTTCTCGCACAGCTTGAACCTTTGTGGAGGGTAAGCTTAGACTAACCTCGCTAAAATATTTGAATTGAATTAGCAAGTAAAATATAATTCATTTGTTTTGTTCAACGAACGAGTCAGCTTCGATTCTTATAGGCTAATATTATCTGCTTGTAATTTATAAGGGTTTAGTCTTTACTTTGATTATTATAGCCATCAACTCCTAGTCATCTCATACGTCCTAATCGCAAGGGTGAGCAGTAACTGCCTTTTTTATTAAACAATTATGTTTTGCAAAGCAATCGAGAATAGACATGTTTAAATGAAAAGGAAGCATGCGTGCTGACCATTTCTTTTCCTGTTTTTTTATATCATAGAAAAAAATGGAAGAAGAGGGCAGGTAATTGGAGAATTTTGTTAGAAAATGGAGAAAGAGAGAGATGTGCCGAGAAATTGATTCAACACAAAATGAATGTGGATAAGACGTCACCAATCAACAAATAACACAAAGAACAAAAGCAAAGGAGGAGGACGCGGAGAGAGATGTGGTGGTTATGTAAATAGTTGCCGTGACCCACGAGGTCGAGGGCGATGTGCGTAGTGGGATGCAAACGCGTCTTTGACTCGGAAGTTAATACGGAGGAAAAATAATAAACAGGATAGGGTATTACAGTCATTACAAATACATTACATAGAGTGGTGCGCAATTATTTTATATGTGTACCCGAGGCGACGATGCAGGCTTATTGGAGAAGTAGCGGCATCATATTCATATCAACAACAACATTAGTATTGCCTTGCCCCACTTTGTGGACAAAGGAGCTTTCAGGTCATCAATTGAGTCCCCACTCTTGACCCTTCGGTCTTCATTTCATTTATGTATTCGCTCCTTTTAAAAAATTTAACATCTTTGAATCCTTCCAATCCATTCTCTAAATTAAATCCGATTACAACAAACTGATCCAAATCCAATCGAACCCCCGGACTCCCGAGCTTTATTTGTATAGATGTCGGCAATTAGATTTCGATTTGGTTTTGCCGTATAGACTCAACCTCATCTGGAATTCAGGATGGGACCTAAGCGTTCCAGTACATACAAATTCTTTCCAAAGTGTGTTCTTTGGATGGCGGCTTGTGTTGGTGTTTTTCCCTGATGGGTGGCAAAGTTTGGCAGCCAAAATTTTCGACAGAGAAAGGAGTCGCACTGTACAAGGGACACAGCATTTTCCTGCTTCCTTTATCAAGAAACGCACGACCCTTCTCTTGTTTCCCTGTCATCAACGTAAATGCAAAGTATGTGGGCCCTGCAAATTTTGGGGGAAAACATCCATCTGTTCTCATCCGCATGCAGTTCCCCATCCTTCCCTCCAAATACAACCATCGATTTGCTCTTAAGATACCCATCAAACTAATTGAACCATCGATTATTGTGCTTGGAACGACCATTAGAGGCAAACGATTGACAATCTTTGAAGAGATTAACGCATCAGACTGATGCTCTAATTTTCGTCTCTCCTCGTCCCAATCCGCTTTCATGGGAACAAACTCCAGCCATGAGACTGGAAATTGAAGGCAGGGAAGGCAGCAGTCAGCTTGGGGCTGTATGACTTCTGCATGTGCTGAGTGGACCCAACTACCAAAAATCTTCAAGGACTACAACTCAGTTTGACGAAGTCGACAAGATTCAAGCAGAGCTGGGAATATCGACCATAAAAGAAGCACCTGCTGTTTCCCCTGTGATGCTTCTCCCCTCTCTTGCGAGCCTGAAAGCATCTCCAACCGCACGGTGATGGCTGCAACTCGGTGTCTCACTCTCTTCATATTTCTTCTTCCTCTTTTCCTCGTTGCTGAGGCCCAGAGCCCCTACTACAACTGTCCCAACACCGCCCCAACCTACGCCGCTGGGACTGCCTATCAGAAAAACCTCAACACCCTCTTGGCCTCTCTCAGCGCCAATGCTTCCGTGCGTCCTAGCTTTTTCTACAACACCACAGTGGGCAGGAGCCCCGACCAAGTCTATGGCTTGGTGCAGTGCCACACAGACATCTCTTCCGATGACTGCAGTAGTTGCGCCGCGTCTTCTGCCTCTCAAATCCTCCAAGTGTGTCCCAGTGCCAAAATTGCTGTGATATGGTTCGACAATTGCCTCTTACGCTACTCGAGTGTCGATTTCTTTGGCGTGGTAGATAGCTCCCAGCTGGCTCTGGTTAACGTCAATGGCATCTCTAACCCCTCACAGTTCAAACCAGTTGCTATATCCTTATTCAATAATCTCAGCGCGTCGGCTACCACCGACAAGTCTTCCCTCTCGTACGCCACCGGTGCTGTTCCCTACACAGATAACACGACGCTCTACAGCCTGGTGGAATGCACAAGAGACTTGTCCCCGAAATTCTGCGGTTCTTGTTTGAACAATTCTATTAGGTCCATGTCACAGTGTTGCATAGATAAACAGGGAGCTAGAATTCTGTCTGGGAGTTGTGTTATTAGGTATGAGATCTATCCTTTCTTCGGAAACTTATCAACCTCGCCGCCGCTGCCGCCGCCGCCTGCTTCGCCGCCACCGCCGCCTAACGGGTCTACCTCTCCGGTGCCACCACCCCCATTAGCTACGAATAATTCATCAGGTGCCAAGTCCGAGCTGTCCTCCGTTCAGTCTCTGTCTCTCCCTCGTCTCTTTAATTAAAGTTTGGAGACGCCCAGGGAAGACACTCTTGTTGTTGTTGCTTGAATTGTTTTTTGTCCTAATTCTGCTGATTTCTTGGTTCCTGTGTGCAAGGATCTGGTGGGAGTTCCTCGAAGCGTAAAGCTGTCATCATCGCCACATCAGTAGCGATACCAGCGGGATTGCTACTGTGCATTCTGTTGGTGTGCTTGGTCGCGAGAAAAAGGAAAGCAGAGGCACAACCACAAGGTAACCAGCTACATAAGTTCATGAACTTTCAACTGGTTATTTGGATGGCTAGATATGAACGATGAGGTTGTAGTCTAGTCTTTTGCTCTGCGTTAAAAGTCTCCGCTGATTTTTCTACCTATTTTAATGCACAACAGTTTCTACCTTCCGATCTCGCGGATCACCACTTTACAAGAGTAGTCATACTAGAAAACTGAGCATCATGCGTCATACCTCTTTAAATGAATCTCTTTTTCGTGGGAAATTCATGCTAATGGCCCACTCCCTTTTTGAAAGTTCTGTCCTCCACCGCTTAACTATTAATCAAGTGCCTGAGTTCTTGTGTGAAGAGGTCCAGAGCATGCTCCCACATATACCGAGAAAATCTTGTCATAGTCTTTTGATTTCTTTGGCCATCAAAACAAAGATGTCAGTATTCATCAATCAATTAAGACGGCTCATGTGAATCTATGTGCAGCTAGGAGTGAAATAGGGGGCCATGATTCCATAATTTTTGACCTTAATTCTCTTAGAGCTGCAACCAACAACTTCTCTGAAGCAAATAAGCTTGGGCAAGGTGGCTACGGTCCCGTCTACAAGGTAACTCTCCAACCATATGTGGAAGTCATGTTTATGCTTCTCCTCACTATTGCTTAATAGTTTACTGAGCTCTATTTTGTTGAACAGGGTACGCTATCCGATGGTCAGGAAATTGCAGCAAAAAGACTTTGCAGAAATTCTGGTCAGGGAACTGCCGAGTTTAAGAATGAAGTGCAATTGGTTGCCAAACTCCAACACAGAAATTTGGTTAGGCTTCTTGGCTGTTGCTTCGAAGGAGAAGAGAAGATACTTGTCTATGAGTACGTGCCTAACAAAAGCCTTGATCATTTTCTATTTGGTAAGTGATTTCTTTTCTACTTGTTTTCCTGTTAACTGTTATCATTTGCCTGTATTTTCGCGTTACTGTAGCATGAAGTGGGTTATGTTATTTGAGCATCCACAATCAAAATTGTCTGTCTAAATGTATTTTACCATTCATTTTGTTGGCCGTGAATTTTAACTGCAAATTACTTACGGTGAATGCAGTTGTATTGCTTTTATTTGTGATTCCGTTGAAACAATTTTCTCGTGGTCTTGGTGCATGTGATTCCTTGAGCAGAGGATGCTTCTAAACGTGGACAACTGGACTGGATGACACGATTTAAGATCATTCTGGGAATTGCAAGGGGCCTTCTGTATCTTCATGAGGATTCTAGGCTCACAATTATTCATAGAGATTTGAAAGCGAGCAACGTCTTGTTAGATAAAGATATGAATGCCAAGATATCAGACTTTGGAATGGCAAAGCTTGTTGGTTTGAACCAGACACAAGGAAGTACTAGCAACATTGCTGGAACATAGTAAGATTTGTTCTTGTTTCCTCAACGTTGAGCTTTTGCTAATAGTTGACGCCCTAATTCAAATATGCCTGCTCTGTAAACTCTTAAGCTCATGTTGATCAAGTTTCTGCTGTCTGCAGTGGATACATGTCACCCGAGTATGCAATGCAAGGTCAGTTCTCCGTTAAATCGGATGTTTTCAGCTTCGGAGTCTTGCTGTTAGAAATTATTAGTGGTGAGAAAAATTCTAGTTTCTACCAAGCAGCTCGTGCTGAAGACCTTGTCGGCTATGTAAGTATAAGATTTGTTAGGTCAAGCTATACGGATTTTGTTAACTCGAGCACCAATTTTGTGGCAATGGCGCTTGAAGTTTTACATCATCACAGGTTGAAACTTTTGGATTCTTATCATGTAGGCATGGAGGCTTTGGAGGGAAAACAGAGGACTAGAAGTGATAGATAAAACGATGCCCGGTCAACTCCAAAAGAGTGAAATGCAGAGATGCATCCATATAGGCTTACTGTGTGTCCAAGAAAGTCCAGTTGACAGACCAACCATGTCTCAAGTTGTGCTCATGCTCGGAAATACGTCAATGACGCTTGCAATCCCTTCTCCTCCAGCCTTTTTGGGAGGGAACAGCAAAGTTCAATCAGAAACTGAATCACATGTCACCTCCTCCACTCCAGATCATTCCATGGGTAGCACACCGAAGTGGTCGGTAAATGATGTGTCAATTTCTGAACTAGAAGCACGGTAGAATCGATTGTCTAATGCAGGGGTGATTTAGTAGCCAGTGCTTCCAAATGCAGCTGAAGAACTACCGTTGAGCGAACCAGGCACCGTTCAGTTTGCTTGCTGATTTTAAGTCCTATTTCTGTTTACCAATTGTCTCCTAAGATCTTTTGTCGCATTAACGTATGACACATGATGTTGTATAAGTGTACTACCAATCAACTGTAAGGGATTACTATAGAATGATGGCACGGTATTACCATTGCGAGACAAACAGTCACAGGTTTCAGGCACAGAGGGGGCTACAAGTCATCTCTTGGTGACATAATGTTCGTCCTGTAATGAAATTTTGTTGTACAATACGCATAAATGTGTTGTGGGAAGGCTTTAATAAGTGGTAGAACAAGCTTCATTAGCTACTGAACTGGTTTTTGAGTTATCCACTTGAGCCGTAAATCGCCTTTCTTCAAAGGGCTTGTTTTTAATTAAAGAAGAGAAAGCAGAAGCAACCGATGAACAAAAACAGTTGAATTCCATTCACAACCTCAGCATATGCTCTTGATAGGTGTCGCATTCATGCGAAGAAGACAGAATTCTGTGATTAGTTGCCAGCGGTCACTTTGGATCAGCTCTCGTATCTTTATCTAAGCATTTAAGTCGGAACGGAGAAATTAATGAAGGCGGTGATATCCCAACATTCATAAAAACTTCGCGAGCAGCGTTTAAGACCATATGTTGAACCAGTTAAAATGTTGTCAGACATTGAAGGAGTTTCACTTTTTAGGTCTTTTATCCAAATAATTTTGGAAAAGTCGTCTCAATACATGATGAAAATCGATCCTTTAAGTTCTTTTCCTTTGAAAAGAAAAAAGCATTTTGAAAGTTTTTAACCATAAATTTTTTTTGACTCACTGAGAACTCAAGAAAACGAACTGATTTTCTGGTGATCTTTATTGCTAGATAAACCGCGCGAAGTACTTCGATGTAAACCTCTCTAACGAAAACAACCTTGAATTATTAGACACCGAATGGGATGAAAAGATGGACACAATCAAATTTGTTCTGACGATATTTGTAAGGCATCAAAATGCTCTACCGTCAACCCCAAAATAAAATTAAGTTGGGTGAGTAGGACTAGGAGGGGCATTTCATCTAACGCAAGAAAAGCTAAACCTCCATCTTTCCAAAACCCAAATTTGATCTCCGATAACAATAAAAAACGTTGAGAGCAGATCACCTGCAGTATAATTATCAAGAAACTTTTAAACAACCGAGATGAGAACCCAATTGGTTCAGAACCGTAGAACGAGTGAAAGTGAACAGCATCACAGATGAGAGACACTAGATTTAAGGCCGTTCAGCTATGTTCGGCTTAGAGGCACAGCGATAGAGGTTTTATTGTTGTAATAAGCTTCCTTTTTTTTTTTACAAGATCTCATAAAACACCTCTTAATTGCTCATAATCACTTAATCAGCACAAGTAATACGAGCCCACAAAATGAGGATCTCTTTTGCACGGTTGACTTTTCCCCCTGATAGTATCCCCATTTGCATATGGAGATGTTAAAGATATCGAGACAAAGTTGGTTGATCAATAATTTTCCGGTTCTGGAACGTTTCTGAAATGCTCGGAATTGTAAAATTTAACCACAGATGATGTAACTTTTGAAAATACAATTGAAAAATCGATTTTAGAATTGCTACGGTGCCTGATCAGTTGGATCGCGACTTGCCAAGGCAGATCTTTTTGACAAAAGTCGGTAACAGTCCTGACGGAAACAAGGAGGAAAATCTTAAATACGGTACAACGACGACCAGAGTATTTTCTCACGGCCTCCCTACCTGCCGCCGTCCTCTGCCCTTTCTTCCCCTTCCCCCCAAAAGCTTCGTGGTGATGGCTGCTTGTCTCCATTACCTAAAATTCCTGCCAGTTCTCTTCTTTTTCTTCCACGTCATCTGTGCTCAGGTCCCCTACTACGACTGCCTCACCACTGCTCTAAACTATACCAGCAACAGCACCTACGGAAACAACCTGAACCGTCTCTTGGCGTTTCTCAGAGAAAACGCTTCCTTCACAGGCTTCTACTACACTAGCGTCGGCCAGGGCGCCGACCAAGTTCATGGCCTGGTGCAGTGCTACAAAGATATCTCCGCGGGTGACTGCAGCACCTGTGCGGACTCCGCTGCCTCTCAGATCCTCGAACTATGCCCCAACAGCAAGGCGGCCGTCATATGGTTCGACAATTGCCTCTTACGCTACACCAGCTTCAATTTCTTCGGAATCGTAGACGAGTCCAAAAACAGCTATGTGGGTGGAGATAGCATCCCCAACCCCGTACAATTTAAACAACTTCTGCGGTCCTTCTTCAACAACCTCAGTATATCAGCCACCACTAAAAACTCAACCCTCATGTATGCGACTGGTTATGTCTGGTATACAGATAACATCACTCTGTACGGTCTGGTCGAGTGCACAGGAGACTTATCATTGAAATCCTGCGACTCGTGTTTAAAGACCTCCACTACAACCATCTGGCAGTGTTGCTCAGACAGAGAGAGTGCCAGGATTCTGTCCCCTAGCTGTGTGATAAGGTACGAGATCTACCCTTTCTATGGAAGCTTAATTCCGGCGCCGGCCCGGCCGGCTTCTTCACCACCACCACCACCAGCATCTAACCAGTCTACGACTTCCTCAACTCCGGACAATTTTCCTGGTGCTAATTCTGTGCATCCTCTCTGCTCCACTCTCCATTTCTGTTTTCCGTTCTTCCATGTTTGAGAAACGGAAGAAGGTAGCTTGTTATCATTCATTTTTCTTCTCAATTGTTGTCCATTTCGTTCTCCGTGTGAAGTATCTGGTGGGCATTCCTCGAAGACTGCAGTGATCGTGGGCACGACAGTCTCTGTATTTCTGCTGCTGCCGTTGTGCATTTTCTTGGTATGCTTCTTTAAGAGGAGGAAGAGTCGGCGTCAGGGTACACCAGGTAACCAACTTCAGAAATTTGTTAAGTTAAATGATATTATTTGGGGGTTTAGTTAAATAGTGCAGGTTATACATACCAAAGGGCCCTATTCTCGAACTTGAATATCACCCTTTACTTTTCAGTATCGATCAGGGATGGTCTTTTTTGTGTGGTGTCGTGGGACAGATGACGACAAGATTTCTGCCATTAACACGAGATTCCCCAAGAATCCTGCACATGATCAGACCTTGTTAGCAAACAAAACACATCACATATGCTGCCCCTGTTGACAAGATCTTTCTTGGTTAGAAACCTTTAGTTAATTGGAGCCAATTTTAGATTCCCCCTCTGTTTAAAGTATCAAATCGTCACCTCAATTCATAGGCAAAGAGATGGGGAAACTAGAAAGATATGTAGGGCCACTTTGACTAACATCGGACATTTCTTTCTAAATGTGTATGTATTGTCCACCTGGAAAGAAAAGTTCTTTCTGCAAAAGTTTTTCTGCCTAAATGGAGATACTTGATAATTCGTGTTGTGCTGACCATTGTGCGAATAGCTTTTGGAAAGGACATAATGAGCATTGTGGTACATATGATGCCTACAGTCAGTTAGCCCAACTTAAAGAAATACTTAAGGGCGTTTCTCTGGTTGCGAAATGGGATATCCGTTTCTTGCACCTTGTTCTTGGTGTTCCAGGAAGGAACGTCCTGTTAAATGGATTCTCTGCTTCATCAGCGTTCCTCGTCGCCCTAATGGCATTGCAAGGGGCTTGTTCTACATGTCCCATGTTTGCATCGTTGTGTGTTTCATGGACTATGTGCGTTTCAGTGAACCAAATGCCCTCTTTAGGCTGGTGGTGGAAGCTGGGTATGCTTTTTCAAAATTTAGAATACAAAGGGACTTGGTTTGATTGCAAATATCTATGGATATATGCGTCTGATACCCAATCGGGTACTCTCTCCCTTCTAATTGCTAGAAATCCTTAAGCAGAATTTTCTAAGTTTTTGAGCTCGTTGGGAGGACAATATTGAAGGTGCTACATTTGCTTGTTGCGGTCATGCGTTCAATATCTTCTCATGACATGGTGGAAACTCAAACGATCATCTTGAAGAAAGTGCCACCAGAAGCAGCTCCAAGTTGAACATCTTGATCATTCCAGAATTAACAAAATTGGCATAATTGCCTACCTCGATTTGTAGAGAAGGATTTTCTATAAAACACAAAAGCATCATTCTGTATCAAGAACTTCTTACATATTATATGAAATCTATGTGCAGATACAAGTGGCACGGAAGGCATTCGATCCATGATTTATGACTTGAATTCTATTAAAGTTGCCACCAACAACTTCACTGGGGCAAACAAACTTGGAGAAGGTGGCTATGGCCCAGTGTACAAGGTAGTTCTCCAACTATTTGAATAATTTTTCTCTACCTTCACTTTCCTATTGCTTGATAGCTCACTGAAGCTCTTTTAGCTGTTGGATAGGGCAAGCTACCAGATGGTCAAATGATTGCAGTAAAAAAACTTTCTATGAATTCCACGCATGGAGTCACTGAGTTCAAAAATGAGGTAGAATTGGTCGCCAAACTTCAACATAGGAACTTGGTTAGGCTTCTTGGTTGTTGCTGTGAACAAGAAGAGAAAATACTTGTCTATGAATATGTGCCTAACAAAAGCCTAGACAAGTTTCTATTTGGTAAGTTACCTTATTATTTATCTGTTTTTAACTGTCATTATCCTGCATTCATTTGTTGCGTCAACTTCATTATCCATATTTTCATGTCATTCCTCATAAGAATGTTTTGTTTATTGATGTTTTGGTTTGCCACGAATTCCTCTTGGAAGTCATTTATAATCAGCAAAGGTGATTTGCAAGTCATTTATAGGTAGCTATGTTAAAGCAGTGAAATTGTTGTTCTTCCAAAAAGATATCCTCCTCATCATGTCTTTGGTAACATCATCTTACTTTCAACAGGGGGTGCATCAAAAAGGGATCTGCTGGACTGGGCGACACGTTTTAAGATCATTGCAGGAATAGCAAGAGGCATTTTGTATCTTCACGAAGACTCTAGGCTAAGGGTTATACACAGGGACTTGAAAGCAAGCAACATCTTGTTAGATGAAGATATGAATGCTAAAATATCCGACTTTGGACTGGCAAGACTTCTTGGGATGGAACAAACACAGGGCAACACAAGCAAAATTGTTGGAACATAGTAAGTTGTTGTGTTTCCTTAGCAGTTTAGTTATTTGGACATGCCAACTTTGCAAACAATAAAGTTTATGTTACTAACTGAGTTTCTGGCTCCCACAGTGGGTATATGTCACCTGAGTATGCTATGAAAGGTCAATTCTCTACTAAATCAGATATTTTTAGCTTTGGAGTCTTGTTGTTGGAGATTGTTACTGGTGAAAGAAACGCAGCATTCTATCGAGCAGATTACTCTGGAGATCTTGTTGGCTATGTAAGTACACGATTTGCTAAATCAAGCACCAGAATTTTGTCGATCTGAGCCCAAGTCTGTGTCAAGGGTAGTTTGAAAAGTTACCCAGTGATTTCACATAGTGGTACTTTGGATTCCTATCGGTGCAGGTATGGAGGCTCTGGAGAGAAAACAGAGCACTAGAACTGGTAGATGAAAGGATGCCAGAGCCGCTGCAAAAAAGTGAAATATTAAGATGCATTCATGTGGGCCTACTGTGCGTCCAAGAAAATGCAACAGAAAGACCGACAATGTCTCGAGTGGTTCTCATGCTCAGCAACACGTCAATGACACTTGCAGCCCCTTCTAGTGTTGGATCATTGGGAGGGAGAAGCCAAATGAGTTGACTCGCATCTCACCATGTCAATAGCACAAGTCTAGCATGCCACCACGTCACCTGAAAATGCTGTAACGATCATTAAACTAGAAGCTGGATACTATTGAAACTGGCTAGTCTCCTGTTATTAGAGCCCACATTAATTTTTCATTAGTTTTGGTGCAATAGCCGACAGACAGAACATTACACCCATTCTTGGAATTGTATCAGTCCCTTGACTATGTATGGCTTTGAACAAGTAATTAAAGACATTATTTTGAGAGTGATGTGATCGAGTGAGGAAGAAAACGATCTAATATTGGTCAAAGGTCTCTTCCGCCGTGGGAGCCCATTTTGAGAATGCGAAGCAAGTGATGAGCGGCTCCCTCTTCGCTTCATCTGTAGATTGCGAGGGTAACGTAGGCAATGGACCTTCTTCATCACCCATAAAACTTCAAACCATGTCTTTCTTTCCTGTCCATACATATCTTCTGTTAGCAAATTAATATTTATTTCTATAATTCAAGCCACGGGAAGAGCTCACCTTGGACTGATTAATGTGTTAAAGTCCCAACATCCCAATTTCAACGGACCTCCCAGGAAGCCCATAGTTTTGATTTTAGCATGTCGTTTACTTGTATGATTCAATAACCAAGGTTTTTCCTTGACTTGTTAAACAATCAACAAATTGATGATTATTTTATGGTGATTGACACATTCAACCGACAATTTGCACCTTAAATCAAGTCCTTTTGCTGCTATAACTCCTTTTCGCAAAAGAGAAAAATTATGTGCGTCAGATTTTCTATTAATTTAAATATTTAATAAGATAGAGACTTGATTTCTATATCTACCACTTGGATCCTCTGGTAGCGATTCCCTTTCCGTGCATTATATTGGGCTAAATCGAATTTCAGTCGAATGATCTACATTTTATGTCGAATTCCAAAAAAGGCCTGCAAAGCGTTCGTAAAATCGATGTTTGATAACGTGTGTGAAAGCCAAAGAAGAACGATTAAAAGCATCAAAGTACACACCAAATCAAGTCCTTTTGCTGCTATAACTTTTTGTTTTCTTTTGTTTTACTAATTGTATGGATTTTTGTATTGGTTAACAAATTTTAATCGAAGATTCAATTAACACAATCAAGCACAAAGTAGGCATAAAATAGTTAGCAGCAACAAGGCAGGTGCAAATTTATCATTTGCGGGTCTGTGTGCGAGGTGGGGAAGCCACTGCATCATTGCAAGGGACAGATATTGACTAATTCCAGACGAGACTCAACGTCTTCAAGCACAATGTTAAGTTCGTTCATGAGTTCAAGAAGCAGCGCGGCGACGCTTATATACCAAGCTTTAATTCGTTCCGAACACAACTACACGCACTCATACTCCCAGAGACAGCAAAATTTTCTATAAAAGGATACATATTTTCCCTTTGAACCAACCCAAATAACTCGCAATGAGTAACTGGTAGGTCCCAGACCACTGAGTCAGGGACAAAAAATCAGACTGCTTACATACCTATTTTTTTGTGATCCAACCTTACACATATGATCTTAACAATAAGCTGATGGCAAACATACCTTAAGTTATTCTTTTTTTTTTTTTATTTAATCATATTTTTATAATAAGTAAAATTGAACGGTTCATATAACATCAAAATTTTGATGATGGAGAAATTCCCATCTTTCATAAAAATAACTTAAACTATAGCATGTTTCGCATCAAATTAGTTTCTATGAACACATTAGTATGTTTTTATTTTGTTTAAAACATTTTAGCAAAAAATTAAAGGGTCTGATTTTTGTCCCGACCTAACTTGGATAAGTTTCACACCCTAAAAAATATGCATAATACTCATCAGTTACAGGAGGTAATAAGTACTTAATCCAGGTGAGTCAATCTAAATAAATTAAGTGTACTCTAAGAAGCAAAATAAATTAAGTATATAACATGTCATCTGTTCCCTGGCTCAATTATTTTGTATGCTATACAATCGTTTTTTTCTTATGCCAACAACCGATGCTATAAGTTTATTGATTTATCTGTTATGCCCCTTTCTGTCTCTGTCCTACAGTCAAATGAATGATTAAATGATTCCCTCGTGTGAGTTCTTGGTCTTAGTATTGATCTTCCTTGACCAAGTCCCTCTTTGAAACCGACGAGTTATTTCACAACCCGTGGACCTCCTTCTGCAGGATTTCCCTTCTTTAAACCTGAGGAGATTGAAACATCTCCATATGTTGGTTCATCAGTTAGTTCTCAAGCACTAAGAAGAAGGTGTGAAATGGAGTTCAAGCTTAGGTTTGCTATCTTTCTTCTCCTCCTGATTCATGCTTTCAGTTCAAATGATTTCATTGGCAATTCGTGCCCGATCGGATTGAATTATACTACAAATAGCACTTTCGAGCGCAATCTGAGGAGTCTCTTTCTGTCTTTATCTGGCAATGCCTCGATAGCTACCTTCTATAACACGAGTTTTGGCAGAACTCCCGATCAAGTTTATGGCATGGTTCTGTGCAGAAATGACGTTTCTGCTGATAATTGTCGCACTTGCGCCACCAATTCAACTGTGGAGATGGTCCGGCTGTGCCCAAATGCCAAACAAGGGGTTATATGGTACGAAGACTGTGAACTACGCTACTCGAATGAGAATTTCTTTGGTGTGGTGGATTACGAAGATGAAGCCTATTGGTGTTGGATAAACCGCAAAATCAATGACGAAGTTTTGTTCTATAAACGGCTCACCACATTGATGAATAATTTAATTGAGATGACGACGACTGATCCTTCCATGCTCATGTTCGCTGCCGGAGAAATTGAGTTATCGGTGACGCAGAAGATGTATGGGCTGGTGCAGTGTACAAGAGACGTATCGATGAGTGATTGTAGGTTTTGTTTGGAAAAAGCCGTCTCCCTTATCCCCGTCTACTGCAGCGGGAAGATGGGTGGTCAGTTCCTCAAGGGAAGTTGCAATGCAAGGTTCGATACCAATATCCCGTTTTTCTACTCCAAATCCATAGTCATATCGCCTGAAAATCCTGACAATTCATCAGCGAAAGGTTAGTGGTCATCATGTCCTGTCATACATGGTAGCAGTAACCATGGCAAACGTTTTCAAATTTTTATGGTTACGAATGTAAGGTACTGCTTAGAATGGAAGTGATCTATTCTTCTTTCTGATTTCTCCCTTGTCTTCTTTATCTCCCGTCGATTTCATTTATCTTTCGGCAATATTCATATTAAACTCTCTGTCCTTGCTAATTAGTGGTTGAATGGCCAACGTCTTTCTGTTAGTAGATGCAGGCAGTGAAAGAGACAACAAAGGCACCGTTCTGGTTTTAGTAATCACGGTTTCAGGTGTCCTTTTGCTTCTTAACCTCCTGACATGTGCTGTTTGCTGGTGGTTGAAGAGGGGAAGCTGCACAAAGAAATGCGGAGGTAGGCTGCAGGATGAGAAACGGATGTTACTCCTATATGATTCTTATTTCAAATTAATATGTCATTTCTTAAAACACCAAATCCATTTGAATGTGCGGATTTAGCATCTGGGTAGTGGAATTTTGCCGGGAAGAACATCTTGACCAAAATTACTTAACTGCTGGTGAGCATGTGGGTTTTAAGAATAGGGCGTTAATTAGTTTCTAGCATCTTAGGCACAGAAATCTATGATGTATTTAAGTTAAGGTGATTAATTATGGTAAATAAATTAAATCAATATAAACATTTCCAATGGAATATGAGAACTAAGGTGTACGTACCTCAACGATATGTTCTCCGTCTACTAAAAAGTAGTTTTCAAGAACAAAGTTAACTATCACAATATGACTTCCAAAAGGTTGATTAATTAGGTTACCTTATCATATGATTGAGATTATTGCACATAAGTATATTAGAGTCTAAGGCTTGTGCGCATTTTCTTTTTTTCACTTCGGAGTGGGGCGTTGTGCTTTTAATAGATGATAAAATTTGACAGGCAGTCTCCACTTCATTGCAGTTGAAGAAGGTGTATTAGAAGGAAAAGATGGAGAAAGAGAGAGGCCTAGAGCTATCATGTTCGACTTTGGCACCATCAGAGCTGCTACCCGCGACTTCTCTCTGGCAAACAAACTTGGAGAAGGTGGATTCGGTCCGGTTTATAAGGTAAGCGCCAACTGTTTCTACACCTACAAGCGGAGATAGGCCCGACTTCAGCAATCATATAGGGTGTCTCTGTTTGGTTCTAAACCAATCTCTGTGATACTGTAATTTCTTGTTAGATCCTAATTGGTTAATTAATCTTATTTGTATATGTGGCATGTCATGCTCATGTATTATGACTAACACAAGTAATTTTCTTTCTCTCTTAAATGGTTAGGTAATAGGGAACAAAACAAATGATACGTCAGAACAGAAAAAAAAAAGAAAGAAAAAGGAAAATGAGAAGAAAGGACGAAGATATTGAATGTGCATACGCAAAGCTTTTTATATGTGTAAACTCATTTTCGCTTGGTCACAAAAGCGTGATGTTGTCTAGTGGAATATATTAGTAAAGCCACCACCTAAGATTTGAGGGACAAAGCCAGTATTTACTGTAAATAAATTATGCGTCACATTCATTCCAAAATCCTGAAGTCATCACAGGGTAATTTTTTTATTAAACTATATTGATAACTCAAAACTGACCTCAATGAGATTGAGAACAAATATACACAAACAAAAAGAAAGAAGGAGACACTGGCATTTTTTTATTTTTTTTTAAAGTTATTTACGTTTTAATCTTTTTATATTTTCATAATTCTTATTTTGTTCCTTTCAAAAGTTTTTCTTTTTCACTTCATCAGGGGCATTTTAATCATTACACACCCCTGTGTATACACAAGGGCGTGTGCGTGTAACCAGCTTCGGACCTCAATGCCTAGTCGAACCCATTTCAACCTGCACCGCCAGGCTTTTATTGATGTCTACAAAAGACTTGGAACTAAGACCATCAGTTATGGACCACCCAAAGATTCTCAATCTCAATATTTATACAAAGCTATTTTTGGTTGTTTCACATGGAGTTTCACTTGTTTCAAAAGCTAAATTTGCTTTCAAGCAATTGAATCCGGGCAACTATTCAAAGGCATGCATTACATCTTTTCTATACATGAGATGTTGGTACAGGGAACATTGCTAAACGGCCAAGAGATTGCGGTAAAGAGACTGTCAAAGAGCTCCCGCCAAGGTGCAAGAGAGTTTAACAATGAGGTGGAATTAGTAGCAAAACTTCAGCACAATAACCTTGTTCCGCTTCTGGGCGGCTGCATGGAAGGAGATGAAAGGCTACTCATTTACGATTACCACCGAAATGGAAGCTTAAACAACTTCATCTTTGGTGAGTGGGGTTTCATCTCTGATATAGTTGTAAAAGAAACTTCAGACTGTCAGTCAGAAATTTGAAGTTGCTTTTTAATGTAAGGAATCAGGACCCACGGGAAGCATATTTTCTCCGTTTTCTTTCCCTGTCTCTAACAATAATGAAGCTCGTTAGTTTAGTTGAAATGAAACAAGCTACCAAATCTGCAACAGAATTTTACCTGCTATCACTCCAGACCTTTATGGTGGTGATGCGGCCGCAAGAGCTTATTTTAAAATAACGATTTCTATCTCAAGTTAACCTTTCTGCTCAATGCACTGCTTTTCCCCAGAAACTCATCGACCAAACAGACATCATCAGAAATAAAATAAAAGCGGGAAACAATAAGATTTTCCTTTTCTTATGTACATGTGAAAGGGAATCCAACCAAACGCGCGCTCCTGGGATGGCCCGCAAGAATGGACATCATAATGGGAGTGGCAAGGGGACTTCTTTATCTTCACGAGGATTCCCGACTCAAGGTCATCCACAGGGACCTCAAAGCCAGCAACATTCTATTGGATGAACAAATGAAACCAAAGATTTCGGACTTCGGGATGGCTACCCTCTTCGCCAACGACCAGACACATGCTATAACAACCAGAGTTGCCGGAACCTTGTAAGTTACACTTTCTTCTAATAGCAAATTGATTCAATTTGGATAGGCTGGATGCTTAAAATTTAAAAAATTATTGCTGAAAAACAATCTCTAAGTTGCTATTAGCACGTTGTATAAAATGGCTACTGTTTAGAGTAGCTTGAGCAATGATTCATAGTCCTTTTAACGATGAATTTTAATTTTTAGTCGTCCAGTAATTATCCAGAACATGGCAACATTCACTATACACACACACACAGAGAGACACACACCTTAATGTTTTTAACCTGTTTTTTTTACAAATTTAACCATATGGATAGATGTGAAAATGCATAAATAAAAATAAAGTCACAAAAATTGATGTTTAGGTAGGTTTTATGAGCTGAGGAAGCTAAAATTATTATTTTTTAAATATTATAAAAACTGATTTACATAGACGATTTTCAGATTTTAAATGTTATGAATTTGAACATTTTGCAGTTAATTACCTATTCAGCCGGATTTGTAGAAAACAGCACTCCATGTGCTTAGAGTTATTAGGCACCAGAGGCAAGATAAAATACTGAGAAGCAAATTCAAGTGCTTATTTTGATGATTTTCACTGTTTTTTCTGTCAAACCATTCCATATGCATCGGATGGGTCAGTTTACGAAAGAATCGAAGTCTGCATTCTTGCTAAATTTGCCAGATGAACAGAACCAGGTGTGACGAATGTTGTATGGTTGTTGAAAATTCTTGCAATATTGTAAAGCATGTTTTGTTGCAGTGGTTACATGGCGCCGGAGTACATCATGAAAGGGCAGATTTCAGTAAAGGCAGATGTTTTCAGCTTTGGAGTTCTCCTCTTGGAGATTATCAGTGGTAGGAGAAATGCTTCTGCAGAGGAATCGGATGGGGACCGGGACCTTCCAAATTATGTAAGTGTCGGAGGATTCTTCTTCTTCTTCTTTCATGTGATCTTTTTTTCCCAACATTTCCTTGAGACGCGTTTGCGTTCCCAAAAGCATTTGGAGAAGTTTATAAACAAAGTACTCGTGCTATGATGAAAGTCCAAACAGGAACTAACTTCGTAAAAGTTAGATAATTAAGTTTGAAAACCCACTCCATCTGAGAGACAGAAGAGAGAGAGAGAGCATTTCTGTTGACATGAAAAGATGTTCCATCTAGATAAGGAAACAAATTTACATGAAAATTTTCAGCGGAAAGAAGTGGTTCTTGAATCGGCAACTAACCATTAAAGCAACCTTACCCGACGGATTTGTGCAGGCATGGAGGCTTTGGAACGAAGAGAGAGCATCTGAACTGATGGATCGCCATGTCATGGTCGATCAAAGTAACAACAGCAACCGCATTGAAGTGCAGAGATACGTCCAAGTTGGGCTGCTTTGCGTACAAGCGCAAGCAGCCAGCAGACCGAAGATGTCGAAGGTCGTCCACATGCTGGACAGCCCATTTATGCAGCTCCCATCTCCCTCACCACCTGCCTTCTCTACAGCGAGGAACACAGTGGGAGCACCTATGGGTTCAGACGTTGACGAAATTGTTGGATCATATGATGCAACTGATCCAGCCAACGCCCGCTCAGATCTCCCGTCCACCGACACCATCACCTTGTTAGAAGCCAGATAGCATTGCCATGCTTTCTATGAAAAACGCCAGGCAAGGAAGCTTTATTATGGAAATATATTTTGGAGGCTGTTAGGAATGATCGTACTGCAAAATGGCCCTTAGCCCCCCCATAATTGTCCTTTTTCCTCAGCAAAGAAATATTATCATGACTGTATTTTAAACGTTGTAATAGTTTTTTATCTGTAACTATTCATATAAGTATACAAGTCAATATTTAATAGACAAAATAAAAGAGAATGTTTAATCCTGTTTCTTCAATTTTTTTCTTTTAATCAGTTTCAGTTATGTCGTTACAGTCCAGTTATCCTTCAAATGCAGGGACGTATCACTTCGATGTGTCGCCACTGTCCATTTATTCTTCGTTCTGCAGATCATCTAATTTTGCTTTATTTTCCAAAGATATTGTTCTAATTATCTTAGGCTGGTATTGGTCTTCCTTCTTCGACTGTCATTTAAGGTCTATGCTGGTGATTTTTCTTGCCGCCACGGTTACTACTCTAGATAGCATTAGAATGACTCGTGGCGTTGCTTATTTCAATAGCTATAACAAATATCTGTACCAGTGATTTGTGCCATCATCACAGCTATCTATACTGCTTGTGTCCCTGGAATAGACTTTCACTTTAAAAGCATCAATTGAGATCAAAATGATATCTCCTATTAAAAATAATGCATAGTACCAGTGATTTGTGCCATCATCACAGCTATCTATACTGCTTGTGTCCCTGGAATAGACTTTCACTTTAAAAGCATCAATTGAGATCAAAATGATATCTCCTATTAAAAATAATGCATATAATTATTTCGTCGCCTCTATCCTTAGCTGCAAAGACATCTCAAAATAATACAAGTAACTGAAATAACAGTACAGGAGATGGACTTACATGCAAGAAAAACCAAGAAAGAAACCATTCAAAAGGATTATTTTCTCATGCTTCACAGTCAATGCATCAAGTACATATAATTGTCAGGGGAAACAGCATAAACATGTCAGTTTGAAGGGGAAGTTCAAGCACTAAGGTTAATTTTTCTTTTCTTCATTTGTGATGAAGTATTGAGAATTCAAAGAAGAAGCTCATTTTCACAGGAGAGTATGTAAAAAATTATCTTCAACAGTGTGCACAAATATATGCAAAGAAAAAATATTTGTTTTCAGCAAATTTGTAAATATAATATCAAGTTCAGTAGTCAGATAATGCTGGATAGTCAGATAATACTTACAACTATTGTAAAATTTGTAGAACTGTAAAGCATAGAATGAGAACCATATTTTGTAAACAAGCCATTGTCTTTTGTACAACTACCTCCAGTGATGACCTATGTCACATGGACACTTTGGAACGGTGATGCAACCATCTCGACATAATTACATAGCTATTGGACGTCCAGATGAGTGCTCTTGATATCTCAACGTGAAAAGGTTTCCTCCGTATTACTTTTGATTTTTTGTCTTGCTCTTTTCTTCTTTGTTGATCTTATCTGCGTTTCTTGTCTATTTCCTTTTCTGAAGTAACGGAGGAAACACGAACAGGCCTGTATCTCTTTCGGGCTGTGCTGCACACAAACACCAATCTATGATCTCATGTGAACAATGTTCAGACCTTGAGCTCACTATTTATCTATTTACAGAATTTACAAGAGGCACATATAAGTAAAATTCAAGCTGAGAGATGGCAAAAGAAAATTCTTTGAGTTATTGACAAACTTCCAAGTGGGACAACGTAGATTTACCCCAAACACCATTTGATTCAGAGTCTGAGATTAGGCTGTTTAAAGCACCCTATCAGTGAAGCATCGTTTAACTAAACGATCCACCATGGTACTAAACCAAGAAGATAAATCGCTACAATTAACTAGATCATACTCAGAAGAATAGAATAACAGCACCAGAAAAAGAACAAATCAAGTGAGTTATCCTCATAAGTTCCTCTTCCAACTCAAGGTGCTCAAGTTATTAAATGAAACAATCTGAACAGAAAGTATAAGATATTATGTTGCTGACTCGCCTTCCGAAACCCTAATTTGAGCTACTATAAAAAAGATTATGTAAGCAATATTTGCCCAATTCATGACTAATTTCCAGATAAAGAAATAGATTAGTGTAGAAAGTGAAAATAATGGCGAATATCAAACGTACAATGCAGGTTTAACACAACGTTGAACATAAGGACGCCTGACCTGTTCACCTTCTACGGCTGCTTCATGCTTGTAGTTTAGCCTTTCATGAAATTCCAATCCTCAACGTCTCACTTCAACACTGAAACAAAACGAACACAGAACAAACTGTGGCTCCGTAATCCCCTTGTTCGCCTCACAAAAACTTGCCTTGGGGGGATGGGGGGCTGCGCGGGAGTGCGTTTGGGGGAAGGAGAGAGAGAGAGAGAGAGGGAGAGCGATTGAGATCGATTGTTGAAAAAGGACAGCCGATTGCAACCATTCACTGCTCTATGAAATGGTGATCGGAGGGGAAAGGGCGGAGGGATCGCCATTGTCCACTGCTCTTTGCAATGGCGATAGGCGGCAGAAAGTTAAAACGTCGGAGAGCTCCCCCGCAACCTGAGATTTGGGGCACGAACCATGAGGAGCAGATATTTGGACGGGGAAATGGGAACCCGTGGGAAAAGAAGGAGCTCCCGCGGGTTTCTAGTTTCTCTTGCCCGTCTCGTTCTGGCACGCAGTCCTGACGGCATAACAGACCCTGCAACATTATGTAACGCATTCTTCTTTGCCACTCTTTTCCGGTCGTCGGTATTTCTGTATAAATAAATGCATTTGCATGTAACGTAACTCATTCTCTCTCTCTCCCTGTGCAATCCAATCTGTAAGGCGATAACAAGGAGTCATCAACTTTATAGGGAGGATAAAGAACATAGTTCGTTCCGGCGTAGAATACGATAGATCATAGATGTCAGATTCTCTCCTAAGTAAATTTTTATTGGAAGAGCGATCTTCTGAATGCACATGTAAAGAAGCCAATAAGAAGGTACCCACTTGGAAGAGGCAGTGGTTTTTCAATTTCCACACTCCACAAGAATGAGATCACCCATGTTCACAAACAGCTTACCATAATTAGTAGAACAACTTTCATATGATTTCCCATACATCAGCTTATAAAAAAATTGGAGGTCCAGGCCCCAGGGAGCAAAGTTTTTTCAACCATAATTGTTGGGCGTATCTGTAATCCGGTCCACGCCCACCATAAATTAAGCTAATTTTGGTCAATTTAGTGCCTGTGCTCACGTAGTTATCTCCAATTCCATATATACCAAAGACAATCATCTTTCACCAATTTTCCTCCATAAATGCTTACAAAGTGACAACATGAACAAAGAAAAAGGAAAGAGATAGAAGAACAAATGGGTAAAAACCACTCTGGATCAGAGAACTTTTACTTTGTGGCGAAAACTCCCCAGCAATTCCAGCCGGCATAACAGAGACAGGTATCGGTTTTGTCCTGCATCTGTATTTACATACAATATGGACAACAGGAAATTAAGGACAATTATATCAAAGTGTGACACAAGATACTCAACAACCAGACCCTGATAAAGGGACTTCATCAGAAGAAAGTCTCTTGTTTGTATAATGTAAACTAAATACGTGGACCAAGTGAAAAGTCGACAGGCTTGAATGCAATCAACACAGTGGGCCATATAGTTCCTGTTCTTCAGAAACAGATTACAGTAAACTTACCTACAACTTGCAACATCATTCTGGAAGTACTACTGAAGAAAAACCTGTTCTAAGTAAACAGGACCATGCCCTGATTCCTGCCTTGCAGGTAAACCATAAAATTTAAAGGGAAATCACATGCATGCAAAGCTTGCTGATAGGATGTGCAAATCCTTTTCTTTTGCAGGTTAATTCACGAAACAACAGAAGCATTAGTTTCTTCCAACGAAGAGAGAGGTACGCGCACTAACTATGCACGTGGGACAATAACTCAAACCAGAGATGTGGTCGTCTGGGCTGTGGAATAAACTATCGCCCTTGGAGCTGTGATTGTGTTCCTGTCCTGTCTTCTCTTCTGCAATTTTCAACGCTCTCAAGATGGGCGCCATTGGTGGGCTCGAATTTCTTCTTCTTCCAGCACTGGTTCACCTGATCAACGCCCAGTCTCTATACGACTACGACTGCCACAGTTCTGCGGCCTCCTACACCTCTAACAGCCTCTTCGAGCATAACCTCAACCAGTTGTTCACCTCCCTGGCTGCTAACGTTTCTTTCACTGGATATTACAAGGCTACCGCTGGAAGGGAGGCCGATCAAGTCTACGGCGTCGTTCAGTGCCGAGGTGATGTCACTGGAGCCTCCTGCCAGGACTGTGCTTCCAGCGCTGCCAGCCTAATCACCGAGTACTGCTCGCAGAAGAGATCGGCCACCATATGGCTCTATAAATGTGAATTGCGCTACTCTGATAAGAATTTCTTTGGAGTCATCGACACCAACTATAGATTGCCTTCTTACTGCAATTTAAGCGTCTCCACCCCTCAGAAATTCAGAAATTCTGTCATGTCGCTTTTCAATGTTCTTAAAGGGTTAACCACTTCATCTCCTGCTATGTATTCTGCCAGTTATGTTGGATACACGGATGTCATCAAGATATACGGTGTAACCCAATGCACAGGAGACCTGAATTTGAGCTCCTGCAATTTATGCTTAACAAAGGCCATCCCCAATATTGCACAGTGTATTACGGACAAGCTCTCATCTTCAGCGATGTCTGCGAGCTGCTTCATTTGGTATGGCGCAAACCCTCTCCTTCCAAGCTCAGCTTCCAGCACTTCTGCTCAACCGCCACCACCAGTGAACCCTGCGAATCATACAACGAGGCCTTCTGGTTCCGTTTTTACTGTTTTGAAATTTACTTCTTTCTATGTATTTCACTTGGTTGTTTAGTACTGAGCCTTACTGAAATTATTAAGCTTGTGTTCAGGGAGTGATGCAGGGCCTGTTGCAAGCTCGTCCAGAATCGTTGTCACTACTCTTTCCTTCTTGGTGCCGTCTGTGCTTTTCCTGTGTGTTATCTGCGCCCTTTTTCTCAAAAGGAGAATGAAAACCAAGAAGAAGCCCCAAAATGGTGAGTCGAGTAAAATTTTCCGATTCTTAGTCGTGAACATATGTCAATAGCAACAGTCTTACGAGCTAACGACCCAATGAATTGTTAAATGCATTGAGCTTCTACGTCCAATTGAAACGAAGGCTGCTCTTTTTGTTTTCAAATTAAAAAAAAAGTGCAGCTGGTTTGATGCTAAGCTTCATTGCCCCTTTTTGGTTGAATGACAAATAGGCAGAAGGAAGTCTACTCCTTCGTTGTGTGTGTATATATATATAGTGATTGAGAGTTCACAACATCATATGTGTATGTTATTCAAGAAATGCTTTTACATGTGGGTATCTTCTAAATCGTCAACTAAGCTAACTGAACAGTCGTATAATCTTTCATATTTACTTGGTCTACATATTTTAACAACATTTTAAATAGACCCAGTGTTATCTCGTCCATGTGTTGGATATAATAGCTACATATATGTTACTGCCCATGCATAATAAGGCAGAGGGTTTTTTAAGTTCCTTTGAATGTACCAAATCCGATTCACCAAGCTATTCTATTAGCTGATAAAGATCAAACTTTTACAATGTCAACCATGAAATGATTCTAGATTTCAGAGGACGGTGACGCAGCAAGGTATTTATTGTGGAGGTTGCGTCATTCAACTAATTTTTGCGGAAGCATTTACTCGAGAACAAATTCTGTCCAAATCCAAATAATCATGATTTTGACAGTGCACGGCATGCACCAGGACAATATTACTGTATTATGGCAGCAAGGGCCTTCATGAAATCCATATGACCCAAACCCAACCTGCAGTGAGGTTGGCAATCGGATACGGATTTTGTATCGGAGCAGGTAGAAGTAGGCATTCTCTCAGAAACAGAAGGTTGGATGACTTGGACTTTCCGTCAGATTCAGTTTCCTCTGTGATTGTATCTGCAACAATTTTTATCATATGCGGCTTATAAGGGTCTGGTTGAGTTTATGTTATCCTATTTGGACACAGGCATGGCCATTCATTTGCCATATATTGTAGACTGATCCGATATTAGTGACAGGAACTGGTAGTCCAATCTACAATGGTCCAATCTGTTCAACCCCCATAACTTTTGAGTGGGCTGCGTCTGCCCAAGAAATCGCAGCTCAAATTGTCAAAACGCATTAAACATTTAATGTGGAACAATCCAATTGGGATTGTGCAGTATTAAATGTTTCTGAAGATTTAGGTGGGAAAGCAAGTGACTAGGCCATTCATTTGTACAACAAAGGCAGGCGGGCTTCTTTGACCGAAGCATCTAATTAATATATCTGATGGCCACTTGAAACTTCCATTGCAGGTGAAGATGAATTGCAGAGCGTGGAGGCCCTAGTTTTTGATCTAGACAGTATACGAATTGCCACTGACAATTTCTCCCTGCAAAATAAACTCGGAGAAGGTGGGTTCGGCCCTGTTTACAAGGTAACTCTATCTCCAATTAGCCCAAATGTTGGTAGTCTGAGTAAGTATATAGATCTGTAAGATTGGTATGTGATCTGCATTGAGAAACACCGTGGGCAGTGGAGGATGAATAGGGTGGTTAAATGAGTATCTGGAGTGAGATATAAACTGACCTACGACCACATAATTAGGGAGTCTTCTCTCTAAGTCATATACGAGACAACATATATTAACTAGTTCATAAATTGGAAGTAAACCTGTCTTTGCAATCTCTATCAATCTACCTAGAAATTCATAAGCTGACAGATTTCCAGTTCCCCGACTTCTTACCAAGTCTTATGAACGTGAATTTTCCGGAATTTGGACACTAAGAGGAGTACACCATTACTGAATTTTACGTTGCCACAAAGTAGCTAAAGAGGATGTGTTGATCCAACCTAGCAGGAAACTAGTCTCTTGATGAGTTTTTCTTTTCCCACTGTTTTGTGGTGCGTGTCTCTGCATCTGGCTAATGACGTAGACTGTTGTTTCAGGGAAAGTTACCAGGTGGTGAGATCATTGCGGTAAAAAGGCTTTCCAAATATTCTTCGCAGGGAGCAGCTGAGTTTAAGAATGAGGTACAACTGGTTGCGAAACTTCAGCATAGGAATTTGGTTAGGCTCCATGGCTGTTGTCTGCAAGGAGAAGAGAAGATCCTTATATATGAATATGTGCCCAATACCAGTCTTGACAAATTTTTATTTGGTAAATATTTCCACAATTTTAGTTCTCTATAAGCTATATGAATGATTTCGTTTTTCATTTCAACAACTGATGCTCGAGAGACTTTAACTTGCTCCCACTTATCAAGAAAAAAAAAAAGAAAGTCAATTTATCCTGATTTTAGGGCGTTTGGCTGCATACAAACATCCTATGAGGTATTGAAAGTCTCACATTTCTCTCCTGCATGAAGCTTGACTGTGTTCTTTCATTTGAAAAGGGAATTCGGCAAGAAGTGAGACACTAGACTGGGGAACGCGGTTTAAAATCATTATGGGCATTGCAAAGGGGCTTATGTACCTTCATGAGGACTCCTGGCTCAAGGTCATACATAGAGATTTAAAAGCGAGCAACATCTTGCTAGATCAGGACATGAATCCCAAGATCTCAGACTTTGGAATGGCCAAGCTTTTCGGCATGGATCAAACACAAGGTGATGCTAGCAGAATTGCTGGGACATTGTAAGTTACAATCCGTTACCTTTTGTTCTCTCGCTTTCATCTAAGATTTTTTGTGCTTTTGAATGCACACATTTTCCTCGCCAAAACAGAGAGTAAAAAACAGAGGTCCTAATTTCTGCTAAATTTTCTTTCTGTAGTGGCTACATGTCACCAGAGTATGCAATGCAGGGTAGGTTCTCCACTAGATCTGATGTGTTCAGCTTCGGAATCTTACTGTTAGAGATTGTGTCTGGCAAAAGGAATGCTTCTTTCTTTCAATCTGAGCTTGACCTGGACCTTGTGGGATATGTAAGTCAAGATTTTACAATCACAAATAAACACACCTACATAAGAGAATTTTTAGTTTTCATGCAGAGATTGACGTGTATGTCGATGGTTATTGATCACAGACATGGAGACTTTGGAATGTAGACAGAGCGCTGGAGTTGGTTGAAGAAAAGATAGCTGGATCATGCCAAACAAGTGAAGCACTGAGATGCATCCATGTAGGTCTGTTGTGTGTTCAGGAGGAAGCAGAAGATAGGCCAACAATGTCGCAAGTGGTTTTCATGCTTGGTAACACCTCCATCAGCATTCCTTCCCCTTTGGACCCTGCATTTGTCGGGAGATACTCTCCTAGAGAGACGGTGAGCAGAAAGTTGGAGTACCCTATGATTGGAATGGAGGGGAGGTCTCAAAATGAGGTGACGATGAGTGACATAGAAGCACGATGAGGACGGCTTTCTTTCTATCCCACACTGAGCCGCAGCCAAGATGTATGAGCTTAATGTGAAGGAAATTATGCGATCTATTTAACAAGACATTTGAAACTGAAGTGACTTCTCATATGAGAAATAAATATTGCATGTGAGAGTCATCCAATGTGAAAATTTTGAATGGGACAGATTTATAAGGCGTTTGTATTGGACAGGCTTTACTTTTTGCTTCTTCTTAAGTAATAACTCTTGTAGGTTAGACTAAAGAGGGAAGGGATAGTGCGGTAGGCCACATCATGTAGACGGTTGAATGGTTGAATCTCATGGGCACCCCAAACACGAACAATAGACTCCAACCCTGGTTTGGAAAATGGTTTCAAGTCTCGACTTGAAGGAGCTCCTTCGATAGAACGCCTTGATTGTACCAATCAACATTTTAAAATGTGTAACATGACCTGTATCAAAAAACATAAATTAATAAAAAAAATACAAAATAAGAACAAAATTCTTTCTATGAAAGAAATGAATTTCATAAACATAGTAAATAAAAATATGCATATGTTATCCACAATATGCACACTATCCTATCCAATGGACAGAACATTTGACACTATTACCAATTTTTGGGTAGATGTTTGTGTATATTTTTTTTTCCACAAAGTACTGGCAGATCAAATGCGATCTTTATGTTGAAGAACCTAAGAGAATGAAATTATAGTTCCTTTTAAAATGCAGTATAGCTGAATCTAGTTAGATCGTTTCCATATTGAATGGCCACCATCACTCTTTGCAAGGGAGGTTCGGTCTGGATTTGTAGGTGTCTCGCTCAGATCTCGGCGTCTCGCTACTCACTTTCTTTCTCCATCTTTCTTGGTCGGATTTAGTTTTTCTTGATGGCGACTCCTACTCTACGTTTTGGACCTTGTTAAAGTGAATCACCGACATGATAGTTGCTATTTGCTACCTTGCTCCTTCTTTCTGCGTCCTGGCTTGTAGGACTTCTTTCTACTAGCGAATATCCTTTCCTTTTTCGTTTTTTAGTTTTTGAGATTCTGTGAAGAGTGTTTTCTTCTTTGTTGTAAGAGTTTTCTTCAACTGCGCTGTACCAGTTTTCTTCGTCTTGGTTTCTTCGGATCACTTGCTCATATAAAAGAAGGAAAAATCTGATTATGAGTTTCTTACCATTCAGTGATCAGAAAATTCAGCGGCCAACCTCGGCGACCAGCAAGGCCACCACAGGCCTAGACCCAGATGTGTTGCTCCCAATTTTATTACAGATATATATATACATATGTGTCTCTTCATCAGGTTTTCCTTAAGGGTTTCTCAGTGTGAACAGTGAACCCATGGTCGACCAAACCTCTCTTCCTTCATCTCTGATTAAATGTATCTAGTTGAAAGGGGCTCACCGAGCACTCTCTCTCTCTCTCTCTCTCTTAAAGGAAAATAGAAGAGACACTCGAATTAACGTGGTTCGGTTCAAAGAGAACCTACATCCACGAAGAAAGAAAAAAGATTTTCTTTATTCAGCCACACCCACTTTCACACGGCTTGGAGTTTCCTTTCATAACACTACTATTTATAACAGTTTTAGGATGGGAATAATTAATTCTAGATTCCTTGGTATCTAAAACGTTTCTCTTGATTTGTGAAACGTTTTTCTTGACTCCCAAGGTGTCTTCACCCAAGATGTCTTCACTCTTTGCCTCTTCGTACTCTCCAATTTCCTTCTCCCCAAATTTGCACAGCTCGAGATGAGGCTTCATCTCATCACGTCTTTTACTCCCCGTCAAACTGAGCCG
>JAANDH010000584.1:0-35080 GCA_011799765.1 Nymphaea thermarum
CTCTCTCTCTCTCTCTCTCTCTCTCTCTCTCTCTCTCTCTCTCTCTCTCTCTCTCTCTCTCTCTCTCGCGTTGAGAGGAAGGAGCCAGGCCAGCCCATGTCCTTTATGTCCTAGTACTTTTAGGAAGGGTTAAAAACTACATGTGCTCTACCATCCCAGTAAGAGTTAAAGCCTCTTTCTTTCCTCTTGCCCACAGGGTTCAGAGCTGTAACTTTTCATCCCAATATAAACTTTCCATGGCCCCTTCATCTCAGAGGGAGTGAGAGTGAGAGGAGGCTTTGACCCCCCATGGTGTGTGAGGGAGTGAAAGCGCATGCAGCTTTCAATTGGTTCCAGTAGCCGTCCTTGACATGATCTGGTGGGGACAGAACCATAATTTTGGACGCGGCGTGGCTTTAAAGAGGGGGAGGACGCAGGCAGGATCTACTGCTCTGTCTCTCTCTGGTGTGCACTGAGTTCCTAGAAAGAAAGAAGGAAAGAACCAAGAAGAGGTAGGGAAAAGAAGAAGAAGGAGATGATGGAGGGAAGAGAGAGAGAGAGAGAAGAGGAGAGATGGGGAGATCACCATGCTGGAATGCAATGTGTACTTTTAGATGGGGATCCAACTCAAATGAATAAACAGTTCAAATAATATCCAAAATCTTACAATCATATTCTCGACAAGGCCACGGCAAAACTGATATGAATGCTACAAATGGTGAAGAAAACAAAATCTATTGGGGGTGGTTGATGAGGTCAAATTTTGAAATTCTAAAATGAAAGTTCTCATTTTTGATGAAACGGTCAGAATTGAGTTATCAAATGGAGTCTTGATTCAAGAAGTATAGGTTCATACTGAATCAAAATTTCGAAATTGTGATTCTACCTTACAGGGTAAAATTATGATTCAAGAATTGTAGACTCAAAATTCAAAGCCACCAAAATGCCCCTTGAGAAAGTGTGCTGCTCCGGAATTCAGTTATCATGTCTGTGCACACCTATCTACACAGAGTCTGTTCCGGAAGCGTCTTTAGAGAGGTTACTCATTAAATGCCTCCATTCGAATCGGCCTCACATCCACTTCGCAGAAAAATTTAAAAAGAACATTATCTATAGCAGAAAAACGAACTAACGCCTTCAAATCAAATTTTCAGAAATTTTTGCTATTATTATTATTATTATCACATGAATCTTGTGATTCACATGGTTCTCTTGGCAAGGATATTACACCCTATATAAGGAGTTGGTATGTACAAAGTTTGGTGGGTTTTCCCCCCCACTCTGTTATTGAATAGAAAAGAGAGTTCAATCTTATTATCTTCTTCATTTCTTTCAGCATGGTATCGGAGCGAGAGCTTGAAGAAAAACATGTGGGCATCAATGAAGGCGCGCATATGATCAAGAAGATCGCGTTTCTTTACCATACCAATTATTCGATCCACACTCCAAACTTCTGCAGCAAACTTGGGCTTTCACAACAGTGATAGAGCAAACTTTGGATGAAATGAATCCCTCGCTGGGGCTTCTCGCTTTGTTCACGACGTTCTTGATTTTATTGGCTAACTATTTTGAAGAAAACACGATTCTGCCTCCTGAAAAAAAAAAAAAACGGAAGCGTCTTAAATCTTAACCAAAAAAATGCGATCGACCATTTCTTATAGAAAGCTATAGGGTTTATTTAGGTGAAAAGCATTTGCTTTTTCTTACAAACTATTGATTTAGGATTGTAGATGCACCATTTATGCAAATATTCACCGTATGGCGTTGAAGAAGATAAATTTCGAATATGTCTGCGTCATTATCATCAGTTTATTAACTTTTGCCTAATTCTTAATTTTTAGCCCGCAAATGAATAGCCTTTTCCACCTGGTTGCAGAGGATGAACTTGATACTGGAATGTAGATTATGCAAAATAAATACTCAAAGACACAAGATAGACATATTTACATGATCCCATGGACTGAATCAACTTTGCCCATACTGTCCTTTACTTCGAGAAAGGTTATAACATTTCCATGCTGGCCACCAACAAATCTGCTGATATGAGTTGTCGAGATTGTTTAGATTTATCAGTGTTGACTATTATCACAAAAATATATTTCTTCTTTCAAAAAACCCATTTTATGTTTAGAGGCGGGTTGCTAAAAAAACCTGCAAAAGACTCGTCTTTTTGTCAAAGAAAAGAAAACGAAAAAGAAGAAGAAGAAAAGAACTCCAAACTTTACTGTCACTTATTTCACATCTTCTCCACAAACAATCCTAATTGGGCTTTATTTTGCTGATGACACGTTTTAAGTTCCTTTTCGTATCATGCTTGACATGTAACAAGTTCCTGTATTTTTCTGTTAACTAGAAAGGAATTTGATGTTGATTTTAGTTTTTCCTTTCAAATACGTCTGATGAAAATGTGAGGCTTAACTGCTCGTCTCTGCAGAATCCAATTTATTGTTGGTAGATCCGATTGATAACCGTAAGAAGATACTCAAATCGAGAACTAGAGTCATCTCTCCCATCTCCTTGAAAAACCATGAAAGGCGTTGGAATAAAGGAATATGAATTGCAAGTGATCAACACATTGCAAAGAGTCAGCCCATTACGCAAAGCAAGGCAAAATTCCTCTTCAGAAGGATTGCTGCTCAGAGATTCAGAAGCTCCTTGATCCATTTTCCTTAGCCACTGTGCTGCTTGATATCTTGTATACGCTGTAAATTTTCCACTGTATTAGGTTTTGTGAAATTCCAGTTTTTCATGAATCCGGAAAATTTTATTTTATTGGTACAGGTCAGTTTTCAATGCATCAGCACATTTTCGTTCGTTTACAACTTAACTCAAAATGCGAATGTGTAGCGGAAGAGGTCCAGAAAAATGGAGATCCAGGACTTGTTGACGGTGAGAGCAATCTGATACCTATATGACATTGACAACGGGAATTAAAAGCTTGGAAATCGCGAAAGGGAGACAAAATCATCAAATCCAAGGCCACATCTTGCACTCGTTTTTCCAGCATTTCAGAACAACGTAAAGGAACTGCAGGTTGGGAATTTTCTGGCCTGGTTTGTGTTGATTATGTAAGTTCCAAGTCATAAAAAGGGGGAATATTCTTAATGAATTGAAGATTTTAATGTTTTGGTAGGCAATTATATTTGGTGCTCCAAGAATCGGAGGTATCTCTCACTGCAAACATTTATAAAGCTCATGTATTACCTGCTTCTTCTGCCTTTCCGTAAGCTAATCCGTCGCCGAAGGGCCTGCTTGGTGCATTGCTATCATCTGGGAACAGCCCCTGAACTTTTGCCTTTGTTCCAACGCCTGTCATGGTTTTGCAAGAAAATAGGAAAGATGACACTAGTTCTCTACTTGAAGTATTTTCTTGCGGATATCACTTGGATTTATTTCATCCCACAATAAGTTGGTTTGTGCAAGTAATGTTTAATACCGAGAGATAAGCAATTGCCTCAAATTTTGTCGAACACATTTGAAGTAAAAACGAATAAACAGAAATTGCAAGCAGTATCTTCAAGTCAATAGCAAACTACAAGATATTAACATGAAGAAATCCACATTTGAAGCAAATATATAGAAACTACGCTCAGGAGTAACAGAAACCGCACTGCTCTACAAAGCCGTACCGAGGCATCCTCCGATAAAGAAAAGAAGTCAGATGGCTGATGGCCCTTACATTTGCGTGTATCTTCTAGAGGTCAGAACCGCAGCAAGAATTCTCGAATCCAACCGGAAAGCAAAAATTCCGATAGACAAGTAAAATTACGTGGGAGCATCGTGACGGCTTCAGTAACTCTCCCTGGAACCGACGGCGACGACGTGTGACTCCGACGATGATGATGATGAATATAAGGAAATAGCGAAGAGGAGTATAAAGGAATGGGTGGAAATCAACTCCGCGATGAGATGGAGTGGACGGAAAAGCGCCGCACTTTATTCCAAGGAGTCCTCGGCGAAGAATCTAACTAAACCGCGTAGGCGTGGACACTAACGAGAGAGGGAAAGCATTTGAGAGGAGAGCGCGATGCCGTGGAAGGCCAAATGTCAGGGCAGTGCTTCATAGGATCTTGCTTTTCACACGCGCAGGATCCTTACACACTTACTGCTTTTAAAAGGACCTTGCTTTTGACACTGGTGTCAAAGCGACAGTGTGCAACCGCAGGACCATGGTCTCAAAGTTGGGGGACCATGTTTTGGTTATGTTCAGGTGGTGGAGCTTTATGGTTTCAGGTAGTGGAACTTTTTAGACCTATGGTTTCTTCGCCGAGGACTCCTTGGAATAAAGTGCGGCGCTTTTCCGTCCACTCCATCTCATCGTGGAGTTGATTTCCACCCATTCCTTTATACTCCTCTTCGCTATTTCCTTATATTCATCATCATCGTCGGAGTCACACGTCGTCGCCGTCGGTTCCAGGGAGAGTTACTGAAGCCGTCACGATGCTCCCACGTAATTTTACTTGTCTATCGGAATTTTTGCTTTCCGGTTGGATTCGAGAATTCTTGCTGCCGAATTGTTATGAATCAGAATTCGTTCTTCTCTTTTGATCACATTTCGGAGTTGAATATATCCAATTGTGAAGATTAAAAAAAAGAAGAACAAGTTTGTCGCTATTATATACGTGTATATGTGGGGCCTTGTCTTGGTCGTTATGATTTTGTGGATTGACAAAAGCACCCTTCGTCTCCGCGCCAACGAGGAATTCGTCCTCTTTTTCCTCCCTATAAAACGGAGCTTGGCGCGCTCCAAGCTGCAAACCTTGGTTGATTGACGGAAGGAGAGGAGTGGGACAGCCATGGAGCCGACGGAGTATCTTTGTCAGTTCTGCTGCAAAAAATTCCTGACTTACCAAGCCTTGGGTGGTCACCAGAATGCTCACAAGAAGGAGAGGTCAGAAGCAAAGAAGCTGCACCTCAACTCGCTCACCCCAACTACGCCCGACGCCCCTCTCAAGTGCCCAACTGCCCTCAAGAGAGACTGATTATGCAAACTTCCTGGTCTCGCAGAGGAAGTACATGGAGATAATGGCAAAGTACAGGGAGCTCCCTCCAGGGGAACCATCATCAAGTGCCCCAGGCCTTGTTGAAATCGGAGATGACGCTCCTGCTTTCCCTTGCAAGGAGCCAAAGCTCGATCTCACGCTACGTCTTTAGATGGCTGATATGTAGACCCCGACGTGCATGTCTGGTGGGTTATAATATGTAGACCCCGACGTGCATGTCTGGTAGTGGTGGGTTATAATATGTAGACCCCGACGTGCATGTCTGGTGACCATAATGAAACTTGGACATGTGTAAAAGAAAACTCTTCTATCAGAAGAGATCGGATTCACAAAAGGTTCGCTGGTTTCCTGATTCGTAATAATATTATTATTATCATTATTACATGAATTTGATTCACAAGGTTAGCTTGTCAAGGAAGTGGGGTTTATCACTTCTTGCCGTTCTTGTTTTTAATGGCTAATTTTTTGCAGAACACAAAACAGCTCTGCCTCCTATACAGTCTTTGAAAGTGTTCAACTGGTATAAGCAAAAATGCATGTTCAATCAAATGAAGTTGAGCACCGTAGGCTGATAACAACCATAACGGTGTCTGTCATGATTAACGGCCACAATCAAATCATATGGACTGTGCAAGTGTCGCTTAATTATAAACCCAACCCGCCAGTAGCAAGTGGATCAAGAATTCCACCCACCGACATTATTTCAGCGTCAAGTTATCGGGAAAAAAAAAAGTGAATTAAACAAGAAGAAAACTAGAGAAATTAGAAAAAACAACAACAAATTCTAAGGAAAACTCGTTTGCGTACATGATGGCAGAAGGACAATCACGATCGAGTTCTCGAGAAATTTAAGTGCTTTGTGACTCATTTCTAGATCCCTTGGGGATGAAGGAAACGGTGAGGGTGAATCTCGAATGACTTGCGTAAGATGAACCTCGACGAAACGTAGAGTATACAAAATAAATACTCAAAGAGAGAAGATACACAGAGATAGACATGGCTCCATGGATTGAATCACCTATGTGCACACGAAATGTCTTTCTACCATATCAAACTACGGTGAAACGATTCTTTGTTATATAGTGAAGCACCAGCTTCATCATATCCTTTATTTCAAGAAAGATTACAATATTTTCATGATGGTCATTATGCTAATATGAGCTGCCAAGATTTTTTTACCAGATTTATCAGTGTCGATCATTGTCACAAAAATATGTTTTTTTTTAAATAACAAAAAACAAAATGACCCGTTTTTTGAAAAAGACGCCAAACGGAAAAGACTCTAAAAAATGCAAAAAGCTGCAAAAAATATTTTTTTTCACATTTTTTGGCATCTTTTATTACTTCATTTTATTTTCATATTTTTTGAATTTAACCATTAGGTTTTGTTTTCAATTTTTTTAGAAAGTTCCTGAGATTTTTACAACAAATGCAATTTTGCGCTACTATATCCAAGAAAAATTAAACCTTGTCGTTTAAAACCCATAAATGATATTTGTATAGTTTGGATTAGATATCCGATCGAACCCTTAAAAAAAAAAAACCCACATACGAAAAAAAATATATATCCAATCAAAAAATCAGTTTGAATTCAAATTTAAGAAATGACATCTGACCAGATTCAGACTAAATTTAATTTTAAATGAATATCCTATATCGAATACTCTTAAATTTGGAAAATCAGTTATATTCGGTTCAAAATTAGGGTGCAAATTCAGATATGTATGTAAAAATCAGATTTAAATCTGATTTGGATGTGGATCCAGATTGACTTTTTTTTGTTCACATTTGAACATGAACCAAAATAGGTGAAACATCCAAACAATCAGATATGGTTAAGGGAAACATCCAATTCAAATTTGATCCACATCCCTAGATATTTGTGACAACAGCATCATGTTATCTCCAAGGTCACTAGATTGACTTGCTTCCTTTTGTTGTTCACAGCATTTCTTGATTTAACACAATATTTCTTTGGCAATACAGTCAATAGATTCACGATTTCCTTTGCAGTCTGCTGGCTCAACAGGATTGGATCGCATTTGAATCAGATATACCCTTAACCATGTTCGTGTTTTTGGGTATTAAAATGTTTGGATTTGAATACGAACCAACAAAAGTCATATCCAAAATCTTAGTCTGATATCAAATTTTACCATTCTAATTTGATCTGAATCTGATTTTTATATTCATATCCAAATCCGAATCCCAATTTTAAATAGAATCTGGCACATTTTCAAAATATAAAAGTACTGGATATAGGATATATATTAGAACTAAATCTGATCAGAATCTGAACTCAATAGAGTATTTATCTATACCTGAATCCTATCGGTTGTTATTTGTTATGCCTAAATGAGATCCGAATTCTTAATTGAATTATCAATTTTCTTTTCACACCCAACTTTTTCCTGAATGATTTGATCCAAATAGAATATGTTGACATCTCTTATATGCACCCATATGTAAATGAGAAAAATTTCCTCAAAATATCAATATGAAAACTAAGCAATTTTCTGTGATTATATATTGGCAATTGTCCACACAGTACCTACACCTGCCCCGGCCCCTCAAGCCAACCCTAATTTTTTGACCTTATACGACATAGTCTCTCAGCTCAACCAAAATTAGTGGGTTTGGGAGGAAGAGAAGGCTGAATGTATCATACTCTACTGGTACTTGATCACATTAACCACGATTATACGCTTTTCCATAAACTAGTAGCCTTCAAGAAATTACAAAGCCCAAAACTCCCAGAAATGAAAATTAATGGTTGAACCTCTATTAATAAGCTTTGACCAGACCTTGGATTTTTTTTTTTTTTTTTATATATTAAAGTAGTAGCTGAGATGCAATTTTCTTCTCTATTATTATGGTTATTTTTCTGAAGTTCGCCTTTAGCCATAGATAATCATGAGAAGGACGCATTTGTCCAAAGGCATGAAAGATACTAGCTTTATGGCTTACAATTACAACGTGTTTTATTTGTTTATTTGTTCCTCTCAGTTGGGACTTGCGTGCAAAGAAATACTGGGGAAGAAAGTCTCGTCTGTGGCTAATTTCTTGGTAGCAATGTCCATCTATTTTGAGCAGAAGAAATCTGACGCTTTAAATGACGATTTGAGAGGTCGCCTGTGCTGTTCTCAGCAAGAAAAAAAGCTGTCAGATCATGGAAGCAACATCTATCAGCAGCAACTTGAAATACTTGACGTAGAAACTCAACAATTTACTGACCATTTCTGGCATTCGATTTTTTTGCAAGCATTGCCTATTATAAACAGCTTATTTTCTTCAGCAAATCAACTGCGATTGTAAAATCTGCAGAAAGGCCTTGACCGCTTAACATCATTCTGATTTACATTTCGCTGGCATGCATCACCTTGTCTGTGAAAAGTGGTTGCACGTTCATGAACTTCGGCAGCAAATCACATGTCCAATCACACGTCTCTTCCCTAATATTTCCTATGAAAATTTCGTATGTCCAAGCATTTGCTCTCCTGGTCCCCAGTCGCAGCTGCACTAGGAAATTGCCCAGTCACCTCGTCTGTTCCAAGGGTCTTGGGGCATTCGGAACCAGGTCCACATAAGAGGCCTCGATAGTGGACCAAGATCTGGAACTTAACTGATATATCTATAGAAAACCATGCTCCGGCCCTGATGACAGTATAAAACAAACAGAATTATGGATCTTAATTAACTGAATTTCGAGTATGATCTAGGTCTATGTTAACCCCAGGAAAGTTTACTTGGACCTTTCAGTTCATACCAAACGCAGATCCTGTCAGATCGAACCGAGTCGGAATCGGTTCGATTTGCTTGCAGTTGATGCCCTAGTTGCTGCCATAAACAGGTTGCCATTCGCGTTCTCGTTTTCTGAGGAAAGGTATACTTACTCGGCGAATTCTTCAAGCCGAGTGCAAGTTGTCTCAAAAGATCCAAGTGAACATATTATCATCACATTTGTCGACGTAGATAAAATCCACTAGATAAATCTTTTTGAACGGACGAGTTGTATTTTTTTTAGTTGCAACTAATTTCTTCTTCTTTATATAATACCTAAAGCGTAACACAATAAAGTAGAACGTGAAAGCGAGCGCTTGAACAGTGCCGAATGAATGACAATTTAGAAAGAAAGTTAAGGTACTAAGGTGGCATTCTTGTTCGTCCACAGTACTACGAGGTACTAATGTAGACGAATTATTCATTCTACGTCGCCATACTTCCGAGGGGGATGGCTTAATCTTCTGATCCTAGGAGCTTCCTTGTTGCGCACAATGACGCCATAATTTAGTCTCAATTTGCTAACACCTTTTGAAAATCCATCGATGAATGTAAGCTTTAATTCAGACATCTTCGAAATATCTCCAGCTATGCATTTGACCAAATATTTATAAGAGGTAATGCAACACTGCCTCGAAAAGAAAGCCGTTCGGATATCTAAGCCTGTATGGATATATGTTTATATGAGTCCAACCCTAGGAAGAAAGAGCTAGCGGGAAGCAAACCAATTCTTTTTCGTAAATGCCCAATCCGTGGGGTATTAGTCGTATTATTAATGCACCATTTACGAAGGATAAAAAAATAATTATTTGCTTCATATGTGTCTTAAATAGTTTTGATAATCACAGTCCTCTACGTGAACGATTTCTCAGGCACTAAAGCAGACTAATTCAAAAGCCTAGGTGAGAATTCAAAAGCCCTCAGCTTTATATGCCCAATCCGTGTGTTCATGAGGCCAAGAATCAAATGCAATCAAAATGGCAAGACGAATTCAAAAGCCTAGGTGAGAATCCATGAGCTTTTATATGTAACATGGTGCTTTTATAGTCGGACGTCTATTTTTGCTTATAGAAAACATCTTCTTATAGCCAGAAAACCGTCTTATTGATAATCAGACCTCCCGTTCTATCAGTCAGCTTTATGGGTGATCACTAACGGTTGAATTGCTCAATTAGGGCTTGGTTGCGCCGACAATCGGGTTTACCTAGTCTGGTTCAAGTCGACTAAGTGAATGAAGCCAACTTTGAGCCATGACATGTGACCGGGCCAAAGCCAGCACTGAATAGGCTGGACAAGTTCTGAAGCAATTCAAGCCCAACCAGGCCTGGACCGCCTGGTCCAATTAGCCCTTGTCAGGTTGTCAAACCCACTGAAGCTTGCCATTCGGCCCAGGCCCAAGTCCACGACTACTAACTGGACTGAGCTAGCTTGACATTGTTAACCCAACCCCGACTTGTATAGCTGCCTGGTTGTTCGGTATCCACCCACATGTGCATACTCTCGGAGGATGAACTTTCATGACTTTACTGTAGTGGAGCATGATGAATCGAGCTTACTCTTTCGGCGAACCTGCTGAGATTTTTATACTGGACTTGAACACAACATCCATTTTTCTTCAACATTCATGTAACTGTAATGAAAGCGCTTTCACTTCTTGATGATTTTCCCTAGAACATCGTGTTCAAGGCTTAGTCCTTTCGGCATCATCCTACAATAAAGTTCTTGAAGAAAACCGCCAACTCTACAATCAAGTACAAGATCTCAAAGGTTATTGAACAGTAATTGCTATGCAGTAAATTCTGTTATTGAATTAACAATTTCTATGCAGTAAAATTATCAGGTTCTGTTGTGCAGGGACGATCAGGGTGTATTGCAGGGCGAGGCCGTTCTTGTCAGGGCAACATTATGGGCAGTCTATTGTGGATTATATTGGAGAAAATGGAGAAATAGTGATAGTCAACCCTGATAAGCCAGGCAAGGATGCAAGAAAGATGTTCTCATTCAACAAAGTCTTTGGGGTGAACGCAACACAAGGTATGCACTTGATCAATCACTTTAGCGCATATTATTGCAGTTAGGAACTAATGAAGTTACCTTTCCATTTTGTCTTTTGAAGATGTAACCGACACGTATCACAGTATTTTTTGGAGAACTTCCTATTAATTTGGAAAACACAACTTGTTATGGAGATAAATATGTTGTTTTGCAATTATTACGGCTTCCGTTGTAAAACTAGCACTTTCTTCGAAGCTACATTTCAAAAGAAAGTGGATAAATCTTGACAAGCAATATGGTACTTTTTTGTTCAAAAAAGCAACATAAATTAGCTTTATTGGGTGAATAGAGGTGCCACTTATTTTACAAACTAGAAAACTTCCAGATCACTAGGAAACATTATTTATGGTCACTTGGTCGTTATTGCAGTTGTCTTCATTTTCTAATTCCGAAGGTGCATGAGAAATGAAAATTCATCCACTGTTCTGCTAAGCCAGATATTCTTGCACAGAAACGTCTATACCTGGATGCTAAAGGTGTTACTTTTGTTACAGAACAAGTTTATGCAGATGTTCAACCATTAATCAGGCCTGTTTTGGATGGCTACAACGTCTGCATATTTGCATATGGACAAACGGGCTCAGGGAAGACATTCACAATGGTGCAGTTAGAACTTCCAACCGATACGAATCCACTATCTCTACTCATTTTAACATGTGTACAGTTTTAAAATTATTCTCTTTTCAGTCTGGTCCAGAGTTCACAGCAGAAAAAATGGGTCTGAATTATCGAGCTCTTAGCGATCTGTTTCACTTGTCCAAGTCCCGAGAGAATCTTGTGTCATACACAATTGGCATCCAAATGGTCGAGATATATAATGAAAAAGCGAGAGATCTATTGGTAGCTGATGGCACTAACAGAAAATATCCTTTCAAACATTTCTTACTTGTATGGCACTGTTAAATAAAGGCTGCTTCTATATGCATGCTCTTCCTAGGCTTGATGTTTGATGTCAACTTGTAGTTCTCTATGTTACTGACTTCATGTTACTTCTCTGGAGTCCTTTCTTAACTATGTATACACTGGATATAAGGAACAATTCACAGCGGCGTGGCTTCAATGTGCCTGAAGCAAGCTTGGTTCCTGTCAATTCCGCGCAGGATGCCTTCAATCTGATGATAATTGGGCAGAGAAATCGTGCCGTAGGAGCCACTGCACTTAATGAACGCAGCAGTCGTTCACATAGGTAACGTCCTGTTTTCTTTCATTTACAGAATATGTGTAGTTCCTCTCAAGCTCCCAATGTTGGAATTCCAGGATCTGTAGAGTAATTATTGATTCTACAGACTCTTCAGGATGTCAGCTTACACCTGCTCTCCCCTTTGAATTACAGGACTTAGTTTCGAGGTTCGGATCTTCAATAGAATCATGCAGTTGTTTTCTACCTTTTTAGTGTAAACCAGTATTTCAGCTGGAGAATAGACATCCCAAGAAACATTAGTATGTTAAAATAATTGGTTTTGCACAGCATAATTTTACAAGTCTAGGTTCTACGGCCGTGCTTTTCCATTACAGGATTCGCTGCGTACAATTTAACATGTTTTTTTTTTTTTTCCAGCAGTAACTTACTTTTAAGTCTTCTAATGGAACTATAATTTTCTTCCCTTTCCACTTGCGTCTTATCTCTCTCTGTTTCCTCGCCTTGCTCATATTCCCTTCCTTCTTGTTAATGAAAAATAAAACATCATGCGTTTTCTTGATAAAGTTGTTTCAAAAGAAAAGGAAAACTTCTGATGTTGAAAACATTATTAAAGTTCAGAAAAAGGGGAAAAAATCGACTGTTAAAAAGAAAATCAACTGACGAACTGGAGATTTATTAGTCGAAGTAGGAAATTCTTCCAAGCCCTTGGGAGGGTTGATTCGGAGTGGACAAATAATGGTCCAAACTCAACTAGAATTCACACTTGAATTTTCAAAAAGAAATATTTTCTCTTGTCCGAAGGACGAACTTACCTTAGTCTGCTGTGTATCCTTCAACAGTGTATTGATACTCCATGTCCAAGGAAGTGACTTATCATCTGGATCGACTCTCAGAGGCCGCCTCTATCTTGTGGATCTAGCTGGAAGCGAGAGGGTGGATAAGTCTGAAGCTGTGGGGGAACGACTAAAGGAAGCTCAACACATAAACAAATCGTTGTCAGCACTAGCAGATGTTATCTCCGCTCTTGCGCAGAAGAATACACATATTCCTTACAGAAACAGCAAGCTCACACAGTTGCTCCAGGACTCACTAGGTCCAATATTACCTTGAATCTTTTTCTATCAATTATTAATAATTTCTTCTGGTGTTTCACTTTAATGAATCTGTGCTCATTACAGGTGGGCAAGCCAAGACATTGATGTTTGTACACATAAATCCTCATGCAACAGCTTACAAGGAGACAATCAGCACACTTAAATTTGCCGAGCGGGTTAGCTGCGGAGAGCTTGGAGCAGCACGTTCAAATAAAGAGAGTAGTAAAGTCAGAGAATTGAAAGAAGAGGTTTGCTTTATAATATATATCCTACAGGTAAAACATGGTCGTGCTAAACTCGCAAGCTGATTATTCTTTAACTTGTCCAGATTTCCAATCTAATGTCAACGCTTAGAAACAAGGAAGCTGAATTAGAGCAGCTGAAAGGTGGCAAAATTGATCAGAGTGCTAGAAGAATTGAGAAGACAGAAATTGACTTCTCAACTACATGCCTTCAAGTACCTAAAAACTATATCAACAAAAGGTCGCAGATAGGACAACCACCCCAAGATGAAACTGGAAGTTTGGAGGTACTTACCAGATCATCCATAATTTCCATTTGGTGGACATGGTAGTTTCTCCTAACAACACCATATTGTGTGCTTGCATTGATTACTAAAGATGGACGCATTTTCTCTTAGCCCTAGTGGATGATGTCGAACGGAGATTATATAAAAGATGATTTCTTGAGACATGTTTTCTGAAAACGAAACTATCGCACCAGAATGCTCTCGCTGGTTCAGTTTCATACGAAACAATTTCAATACACATTTACTCCCTAGTTAACCAAGCATATGGGATGAGGTAGACTTCTATATCTTAATTTAGTAGCTATTCGCTACGGCTGAAGACAGAAGATATAGAAAAAGAAAAAAATATATTTCGGCATGTTCAGTATATATGAATTTTAGGTGGGTTTTGTAAACAATCCTGCACCGAAGGGTTGAATTTCTTATGTATATAGCTAAATAGTTATCTTCCATATTGACGTATGAACTAGCTCCCTCTCCCTTTTTTTTATAGAACAAAGCGATGCTCTGGACTAGCGGCACTTTGCCAACAAGAGAGTGGAACAGTTTTCCTTCGGCTCATTCTGATGGGCAACTCAACCAAAATCTACCGTCTGCAAAAGGAGAAACTGGGGAAAATTCTAAGAGTTCAAAATTAGAATCACCAACACAAAGAAGATCGCTGTCGGTTGATTACAGCAAGCACAGAAAAGGCAGAATGAAGGGTGACGTAAGTGACAATCAAGATGAACAGCCACTACAGTACCCGAGCGGTGCTTGTTTGAATAGATCCATTTCATTCACTGAAAAATATGCACCTGAGGGCTGCATACCACTGGGCAATCACAAGCAAGACAAACTGTCCACCATTATTTCTCAACATAGTGGAACCAACCTGCAGAAATTCTGTCCTGATCATGAGAAGGAGCAGTTCAGGCAAGTGCCCAACGGTACGCGTGGAGCCATTAGGAAAAAAAAGGCACTTGTGAAAATTGGGCACAAGTTTCAGGTGGCACCTCATTTGCAAAGATCTGCCATTGAGCAATCTGGGATACAGAATGATTCGAGGGTAGAGCAAAAAAGGAAGAGTGGTTCCTTTGAACTTGAAAATAGGCAAGGGTTTAGCAAGACCTTATTATCAAATGCACCAAGTCCGAGGAAGCTTTTTCAGAGCATGCAGGAGTCCAGAATTTCACATGAACTATCATCAGGGTAAGCTTACGAGGTTGCTTTACTGTATATTTTTATTTCTGGAAAAGCATTTTCATAAACGTCAAGTCACATTTGAGTTTTGCTGCAAGAACATCGATTTGTTTTTAGGACCACGGTGGAGAATGAAAAATTGTGATCTCTACCAAAAAATTTTCCACATAGCCGTGGGAACTTCTTACGTAAACAAAAATCGGCCTTAAATGTCCCGTAAAGTCCTTGCAACCAATGGTACTTCGCAGCTTAGCCCCTGGACCTCAAGGGAGGTGTTGATCATGCCTTCTTTGCTACACTCATATATTCATGAGATCATGCATGTTCATTGTTCGGGCTAGACACTATCGTAGGCCACGTCATGTCTCATATGAACAAAAATGTGGTTTCCTACTAGTTCATTGCATAAACTATGTGTGCTTCTTCAAGGAGTGCATTCTCGGATATACATTTTAAGTTTGCATAACTCAGATGGACAAGAAGACGAATAATAGAATTTTTCTTTTCCACTTCTCGGCAGGGGCTTAATGCAAGCATTAGAAACGATTTCAGCTGGAAAATATGAAAATAAAGTTCCAAATGATGCCCCGCTTACAACGAAAGGAAGCGCTTCTATCTCTACATTGAGACCACACCATTCTGTGCCACAAGCCAAACTATTTCCACCCTGAGTTTCAGGTTTTCCAGACAACTTCCTTGCAATGTGTGGGAAATTGGTGTGTAAATGATTAATCAATAAGGATCAAATATCATTCTTCTTTTGGCAAGCTTAACTGGAGTACATGCGGCCAGTAATCAGCTTCAATCTGCACAAGATGAATCGAACTCGATGCCATTAGATGGTTTGTCCTATCTCTGTTGTTTCACCCTGTTTATGATTTCTGTAAAAGCCATGTGTGTGGGAAATATTTGTTTCAAGGATGATTCTAGTCATTGATTTCATGGTACCAAATATGTTGTGAAAGCATAATATAAAATATGATCAGCCATTGAGTTATTCTCTCCAATGAATCCAGATTCACCAGTCAGACACGATAATTAGATTAGCAGACAGGAAAATTGTGCGCTAACATCCATCCCTTTTCTCAAAAATATAAGAACCATAGGCATACATAGATGCGCTCTCATCTGAACATGCAGACACAGTCACATGTTTAGGGTGGAGAACTAAGATCTTTCCATTAGAACCAGTATCTTCCCACTAGACATAAGATCTCCGCTACTTTTTGCAAATATTGATTCCAGTGGTGCTGGCATAAAGAAAAAGTTACAAGATTGAATTACGTGATGCAGACCTTCATTAAGCATGATTTATAACTCCATACGTGTTTCAAGAATCTGTTGGTCCATTAGATGGGTAGTTGGCCTCCAGCTTCTTCAGAATGAAGGCGATTACTCCCCAATCAAACCCACGGTATTGAAGCCATCTCATGATCCTAGCTTTGCGCTTTTCTTCTGGTATATCAGCTGCTCGTAGCCAGTGTTTTGACATACGTTCTAAAAGGCTATTTATTGAACTTGAAGACATGCCTATATGTGCATATCCATCACCAGCGTTATCTTCGTCAAAAACCTGCTTCAGGGCTTCTGTAATTGTCTTGTCTCTTCACTCACTCCCTTGCTCAAAAGTGCCTGGAAAGGATGCCCAAGATAAATACTTAACCTTACCAAGCCCTAAGTATGAACCTGCTTTTTACTTCCATGAAGGAGTTAGCTAGTAGTTCTAGACAAAGAAGAAATAAATGGAGGTACGCTGATTACATTACATGATCACTATCTTGACCCCTGAGAATTGCCTATTTATTTCATATTCTTTTATACCTCAAGCAAATCAGGTTAGCAGTTACAGGATTGATTTCACATGTCCCTTCAAGTTCGAAAAGTAAAATAAAGTGACCTCAGTCTCCAGTGCAGAAAACATGAATGCTCAGTGAGGAAAATAGCCCATATCTAACGAACAGACCTAGATGACTACCAAACTGGTGGAAGTGTGAGATTGTAAGTGGAGCTAATAATGCAAAACAAGCAAAATGTTGGATGGAAGAGCAATCTGTGTACGCACTTGTTTAATTCTTCTTGGTCCCCAGGTCATCGATAGCCATCGAGATCGAGCTACTGTTTCTGCGTAGAGATAGTCGTTAAGCAGCCCCCTGCATGAAAAGAAAAATAGGAGTTAGTGAAATAGTGGAAGCTTCTGAATGATGCAAAAGGTAATCTAATCTCCTGGTTTCCAGCAGCCATCACAGTTTTATATCGATGGAGTTTCTCCAGTATGAAACCAACATGGACAGGAATAAATCCAGAAAAATTGGTGCTTCCAGAGAAAAGTTGGCCAGACTGATGCACTTTTTCATGTGAAGATCTCACCAAAACCTCATAAACAGTCTACGTGGAACCTTAGGAAATTTAGGACTGCAAGAACATATAGCAAATTCAACAAGATGGCATCAGATAAACATGTACATGAGGCACATAGTTTTAATCAGTTGAACTGATTTCAAGAATTTTCCTCCCTGCTCAGCACAAAAAAAAAAAAAAAAAAAAATCCATGCAAAAAAAGAAATTATTGCTTGAAGAGAAGGAGCAAGACAGATGAGCAAGCACACCTGGCCTGGAAATCAGATATGACAGACTCAACTATGTCAGACGAATATTTCTTTCCTCGCAATTTCTTATTCAACTCGATCACTGTATGTGCTCTGAAATAATAGGAGCCGTGTTATGGAGGAAACAAAATAGTAAAGTACCATCGGTCCATATAACAATGATTAAAGAAATATCATTAGTCAAGTAACTCAGCATCTTTATAGTGTTCTAACACCGTAACACGTCAGGATCCCGACCTTCCTGCAAGTGCTTCAATAGCAAACGTCTCGGCCTCTCGTTTCAATCTATTAGCAGAAACTTCTACTTCGAAAGCAGCAGTCTCGTTGGAGTTCTCAGACCCATTCGCCTGTGTTTCAATTTCTCGCATTAGATCACCATATCTGTCCTCCCTTGCATAACCAACAAGGTCTTGAAACTTCAAAACTTTACCATCTTCCAATCTGCGGCTCCAGTCTGCTGCATCAAAAGGAACAGAAAAGAGATCATAGAACACGACTATTATCTAATCTTCACCTGCTTTATACATCTGAAATGAGAGAAAGAATACACAACCTTTTACAATTTTTTTGTAAAGTCATACCCAATTTTGGCCCTGAGGTTCTATTTGCACTTAATTTCTGGTTGCCTAGGGCGTTCTTCAACCTTGGCATCTCATGCGTCGATTGATTATCTGGAGAATCTTCATGCTGTGACGATTTCGATTCTGGTCGATCATTTGAGAGATCCTTAGGATGGTTGACGGATGAAGGGTTCCCATCTCCTTCTGTCTTAGAGTAACTGCCGGGAATGTACCTTACAGGTCCAGATGAAGAGCTAGCTCTGCAGATGTTAGAAGCACCCGAAACCTTTGCCCTAAGACAGAAAACTGAAAATCAGAAGGATGGTTGCCACCATTTCAGGAAAAATAGCAACCCCAAGGAAAAGAAAGAAACATATCTGTAGAAAAAGACGCAACACTGCTGGTCCAGAATAACTGCACAATTTCCTTCAACTCCAACTTCCAAAGCACAAGTTGTAAGCCAAGTGGAAAGATCTGCTAGCTCTCTGAATGGCAGCAATATTCAGTTTCTTTTCTCAAGAGTTCTTCACGGTGAGGTTGGTCTTAGGGCGACGCGCTGTTCCGAACGAAGAGGGTAGGAAGCGAGTGAGGGACATCATGTGTGGGATTCCCTTTATTTCAGCATGTGGAAAACAGAACGTCGTTACAAGGAATTGGTGCAGAATGGAACTGTGAATCAAACAGAGACCTCGTTGTCAGTGACGTCGGTCTCAATACCTTTACGATGCTTAAGTTGAGGCATCCACGTGACCTTGACCATAATAGGACCACGATTGTGTTGGACCAGCGGCTGAGCCAAAAGAGTAGGAAGCACACGATGTTCCCAGTACTACGGTTTATCTAAAATGGATTTGAACATCTCAGAAATGATCAGCTTCGATCAAGCAATCCATTAGGTTTGATGGCCGGAGCTCGTGAAAGAAAATATTGGTAAGAGGGCCGTTTGGTTTCTTAGAGATGAATATATCAAATGTGTTGGAAATATATATGGTTGAAATAAAATCTGATACAGCTGAAAAGTATTAACTTTATATCAGATTCAACTCAATTGCAACCCTGCCTACAACTCATCTTTTATGCAAATAAAAGAGAAAGAAAAAAAAGCCATGATAAACTAGTAAAAAATAAATTTAATTCTTAGTTAATTTCTTTTAAAGGCTTATCCATGCATCATATGCACATTGTTTTTTTTTTTTTCCGCTATCAAAGGGCCATTTGGCAGCAGAGGTACCACGTGAGTGTGAGGGATGTCAATGAATCAGATTCAAATTGGATACACATTTGATCGTATCCACTTTTTTGGATTCAGATTCAAATATGAACAAAGAAAAGTTATATTCGATCCAAATCCAAATTTTGAACCCAATTTAACCCATTTTCAAAATGTAAAAACATTAGATATAGGATATTTGTTTAAAAGTAAATCCCATCCAAATTCGATTGGATATTTACGCATATTCGAATCCGAATCCAAACGAATGTTATTTCTTAAATTTGAATCCGATTCGATTTCTTAACTGAATATTAAATTTATTGTCATATCTGTTTTTTTCGAAAAAAAAGCAGTTGGGCATCTGATCCAAACCAGAGATATTGACATCCAGAGTGCCCCCCATGATTTTTTTTCAAAAAAAAAAAAAAATCAATCAAACATCTGATCCAAATCAGATATATTGACATTCAGAGTGTCCCATGAATGTACTAATAGACTGGAACAAATTCATGTAACCCTAGTTCTATAATTCTATGAATCTACCAAATCTTTGGTGCGGATTTATGCACCTAATGCCAAACTAACCCAAAATGAAAACAAAATTATAACATTAAACAGCAGAGACAGGAAAGAACGGCTTCATCGATTTATTTTCTCACCTTTCTTAGTAAAAAGGAACGGTTTCTATAGTCTGGAACGCCCTGGTTAAAACTAAGAAACGCCCTGGAACGTACAGCTGAGCATATCCAGATCCAGATCCAGTGGTTCATTCATCTGGGTGAGGCCAACAGCTGGATTCGTACGGCCTTCCACTGAAGCTTGAATGTTCGGTGCCGAACACGGGGCCTCATGTTCTATTGTGTGGGGGGAAAACATTTTAAGTTGTTTGAAGAAGAATGAAATATTTCAGTATTTTTTCAAATAACTGGCTTTTTATTTATTTATTTTTTCGCCTTTGCCCTTGTGGTTCCTCCTTTCAAGTAGAAGAGCATTTCCGTAATTTCCTGCTCCTAACATGGGCTGCCTCGTATTAGGAACGTTGAATCTTTAAATGGTATGAAGGTCAGTTTCTCTCTTTTTCTTTTTCATTTTTTGTTGTTTAATAAGGAAAATGGTTTCTTAGTCAGCATCTATCAATGCAGTACTAAAGTAAGTAAGAAAAGAAGGACTCCAGAGAAGCAAACGCTTATCCAACTTATCCTCTGTGGACAGAGGGCCAATTTAATCAGATTGAGACGGATCGGGCCAAGCTGGGCCCGAACCTAATAGTGCGCCACTCTTTCCCTCTTCCAATTTGTGTCACATAAGTTCCTTTTTAGAGGGAGAAGAATTTTTTTTTTCTTTTCCCCGTTTTTTCCTTTTGAAAAAAAAGAAAAGAAAAGAAAAGAAAACCACAGCCTCCCAAAGTTAAATTTGGGCTGGATCTTGAGTAAAACACCAAATCCGAACTAAAGATACCAAAATAGATGTTGTATATTCTCCGTGCAATAATGTAATGTCTAAACTTTGAAAAAATGTACAACTTTCCCTGTTTTGGTCTCAGTTGTTGCTAGGATAAAGCGCCGAGACTAGTCTTCTGCTTACGCAAAATTGGATGCAAATCGAATCAAACACGAAACTGGATGCTCAGAACACCAGTTTCTTAGACGCCGAGAAAACTTCAGTTCCTTTGACGTATTGGAATTTCTTGGTATGCACTGCCAAAAATTCCTGTTTGACATTTCCAGCAAGTCAAACACGACTCTGTGTGCTCAGCAACTCAAGAAGTCTAATGTTTATCGAGGGACAGTTTGGCAAGAAAATTGGACAGATTTAAGGAACACTGTGTTCCAGTGTTCAATAATGCAATCATATCTAATGCTTGTATGGTAAGCCACAATGAAACCCCAACACGAGGTGAAGATCTAGAAACAGGTTTCGAGTCGGATACTAGTGAACTGGATCCAGTATGTTTGATATCCGACTTCAAGGTTCAAGTCTGCGTACGATGACCTGACATCGGAAATATGAGATTATAAGCTGATCAGTTCCAGGTCCAGTTTTAGATGTTCTTCGAGTCTTAGCTGATCATATCGGGTCCCTGCTATTTGACCGGATCCAGATTGGGTTTTATTCCCAATAAAAAATTGAATCTGTTCCAACTGAAGAGAAATTAGATTAGCAACCTTTCTCCCCATGATCCGGGCCCATTCTCACGAAGCTCTGCTGGGTCATCTACAAGCTTAACTCGGTTCAACAGATCCTAGAATATTCAGTAATGTAAGGCCGATCTGATCCCAGTCAATTGTTTGATTATCCAGACCCGGTACTGTGTGAATTGACCAGAAAACCACCCTTACTGCCATTCACTTTTGTTCTTTATTGTAACAGGGCGGACCCAGAAATTTTTGTTTATAAGTAACAAATTTTTAGTTGGCCTTTGGTTTCATGGAGCTGATCCATATAATTGGACCCAAATCTAGTAATTAAGAACACTGATCCACATAATTGGACCCAAATCTAATAATTAAGAACATGGTTTCGGAGTATTGGCTCCATGGAGTGCAGCCCACACTTACCTTCACCCTTGCTTGGTAATGCGTCGACAAAAGTGGGGCATCCCAGCCACGGTAAAAGCTGTGGTTACTGCTTCAGTTGCAGAGATATCAGATTCACGTCGGATTAACGCTCGGTTGGGCCAATGAGATAAAAAAACACCTCAGGTGGAACACGTAAGATAATCCAGGAACAGGATAAAGATGATCTTCTTAACGTTTGCTTTGTCGAGCATGGTGACTTTCGCATCTCGCTTTTTCTCTCTTTTCTTCCCTCCCTCCCGCTTCTTCTCCTTCTTTTTCGTCGTCGCCTTCTTCTTCTGCCTACCTCTTCTTAGTTCTTTCCTTCTTCTTTTGTCGAGATTCTGTGCACCAGAGATAGTTACAGTTGAGCAGTAAGTCCCCCGAACATCCTCCCCCGCTTTAAAAAGAGCGTGTCGGGCCCATACCCACGTCCAAAATTATGGTTCTGCGGCTTCTGCCCCCGCCCACAAACACCAGGTCAACAACGCTTATATTAATTAACCTCTTGTCCTGTTCTGGAGCCAGTTGAAAACTGCATGTGCTTTCTCCCCCAAACACATCATAAGGGGTCAAAACCTCATCCTCCGCCTCTCTCTCTCTCTCTCTCTCTCTCTCTCTCACTTTTAACGGAGGGGTCGAAACTGCATGTGTTTTACCATCCCAGCGAGAGCCAAAGCCCCTCTCTTTCTTTTTTGCCCACAGGGTTCAGAGCAGTTAAATTTTCATCCCAATATCAACTTTCCAAGGCCCCTTTATCTCAGAGGGAGTGAGAGTCAGAGGAGGCTTCGACCCCCCATGGTGTGTGAGGGAGTGAGAGTCAGAGGAGGCTTCGACCCCCCATGGTGTGTGAGGGAGTGAAAGCGCATGCAGCTTTCAAGTTTGGACGCGGCATGGCTTTAAAGAGGGGGAGGCTGCTGGCAGGATTTACTGCTCCGTCTCTCTCTGGTGTGCACTGAGTTCCTAGAAAGAAATAAGGGAAAGAACCAAGAAGAGGTAGGCAAAAGAAGAAGAAGAGGTGAGGGAGGGAAGAGAGAGAGCAGAGGAGAGACGGGAAGGTCACCTCGCTGGAATGCAATCTATATTTTTAGATCGGGATCCAACTCAAATGAATAAGTGCAGCTAATTCTTTTGTTGCACCGATTGCTAGTGAAAGCCATGAGTGCACATTTGACCGTCATCATTCTTCAGCGAAAAACGGCGCGCCGCTTGGACCCGCTGAATCGAGCACCACAAGAACGAAATAGTGAGCAAGGATCCGCGCTGGGTCGCACTTCACATATGTGGTTTGAGGATGTCATTAAAGGGAGGATTAATTTTCCATAGACAATTTCATTTATAAGAAAACCAACCAAAGACATCCCCAAGAGAGTTGGTCCACACGATGGGCAAGAACATGGTAAGTGGTAGGTGGTTAGTTTTTGTTTCCAATTTTCATGACATCAATTTTTTATATTACAAAAGTAGAATATTAGTATTCAAGTTGAAGTATAGTAAGGCTTGCCAATCTGATGCATCAAAAGCCCGGCTTGGTATCTTGATAAATGATAAAAAAAAAGGTGGGTTTTCAGCTCTCAGCCATGAAAGTAAAATGAAATATTTCTCTTGCTCACCCAAAAAAACAACTAATTAAAGAAGAATTGACATGCTATATGCAAAGTGTAGCTCGGGCCAACTTTTTCCTTTGTTCTGAAAGCTAGATACTCTTTCACATTATTCAGCCTTACACGAACTACATAAATGCTTGAGAAATGCACAAGGCTTAATTCAGCAAACTAAAAAAAATGAACACCTAAAACAAAATCACGCTGTTTATAAAAAGAAGCCATCAAATTTTGATTAGTATTTTAAAGGTGCAGCTGCTACAGGCACAGTCTCTCATTATTGACATTTCTTTCATAAGGTCACGGGGGAACGCTTTGTGATCAACCTAAACGGCTGAACACAAAGCAGCCAGAACCATTAGAAACGACATCATTTGGAAAATAATCATGCAATTTGCATGAAGTTAATTTGTTCTTCTTGAATATTTTCAAGCTGGCATAGGGGAAAGTAAATAAAGGCAAAATTTTACGTAAATTGTAGGCAAGCGCCTAAAACCTAAAATCATGGTGTGAGGCAGATCAAGGGAGATACAGTTTAATGTTTGCCCAACTTTATGTACATCGTTGATTCGAATAGGTACAAAAGTAGGGTAGCTAACATCATTTTGTTCCCTAGCTATGTTATAAAACAGACACATGAACACCTCTTTCGAACAGTTAAGGGGTCATTTGGCAAATAAAACACTTTGTAATTGTTCCATGAACTTGCTCTAACTATTGATTCATGAACGATATCTAGTTCTAGTGTTTCATGAATCTGCCCTAAGCTTTGAGATTTTTGATTTATGCAACAATCACATAGTGTTCCTACTGCCAAACAGTCTCTAAGGGGAGAGTTTGGACTGACACCCCATCTTTTTGTGAAAACTTAGTTTTGAAAACCAAGCTTCAGTTTGAAAAATTTTGTTTGTACAGGGCCACATATCTAAAACCTGTTCTTTATGAATAATTTGAGGGAGGTCGGGTGTTTCACTCTCCTTAATTTACAGAACCAGATTTTATGTTTAATGGCACTGGAACACTCAAAAAACTGATTTTAGATGCATGTTTTAGAGGATCGAATTGGAGTTCATTGTTTTAAGCTTGAATATTAAAATTTTTAGGTTACCATGCTGTGCAAATGCACTTAAAAATGCTTACTGTTGGGATGCAAATGACATTTGAGTTGCATTATATCTATTTCAGATCCTTCCTATTGCCGGGATCTTAATTTTCATTATAAATATTCATTGTAAAGGCTGTGTCTTACGTCCTGGGTGTCATTTCTCTGTGTCGGAAACCAGGAAAAGGCTAGCTCCTCTAAAAACGTCAATAATTGGTGAATAAGAATAAATTTCCATGCACCTTTTCTGGTTTTTCTGGTAGAACAATGCATAAAGTAAGGCATCACATTTTGGCAGAGCTGTGTATCTTTCATGCCTTTGGAAAAATGCGTCCTTCTCATGATTATCTATGACTAAAGTAAAGACGAACTTCAGAAAAATAATAATAATGAAGAAGAAAATTGCATCTCAGCTCTTAGTTTAATATAAAAAAATATATCGAAGGTATGATTAAGAAACGACCCCACAGGATCCTCATGTCAGATCCTTAAGAAGATCAAGGTTCCCTGAATCCGATGCGTGGTCGAAGCTTATTAATAGAGGTCCAACCATTAATTTTCATTTCTGGGAGCTTTGGGTTTATGGAAAGTCTATATTGTGTTTAATGTGATAAAAAATCAGTAGAGTGTGATACATTCAGCCTCCTGTTCCTCGTATGTTATTATGATCACCACACATGGACGTCGGGGTCTACAAAGAACCAGAGCATGGAAAGGAGAAAGGGAAAAAACCACTACAGGCAGGACCAATGAAGCTTTTTCCCGACCCGCATAAACATTTTTCTGCAGATGGCACTCAGCCATCTACAGACGTAGCGTGAGATCGAGCTTTTGCTCCTTGCAAGGAAAAGCAGGAGCGTCATCTCCTATTTCAACAAGGCCTGGGACATTGTTTCTCTTCCTTGAAGATGGTTCCCCTGGAGGAACCTCCCTGTACTTTGCCACTATCTCCCTGTACTCCCTCCGCCAGACCAGGAAGTTTGCACAATCATCTGCATGGTCTCTCTTGAGGGCAGTTGGGCCCTTGACAGGGGCGTTGGGCCTAGTTGGGGCGAGCGAGTTGAGGTGCAGCTTCTTTGCTTCTGACCTCTCCCTCTTGTGAGCATTCTAGTGACCACCCAAGGCTTGATAACTCAAGAAAGAATTTCTTACAGCAGAACTGACAAAGAAACTACGTCAGCTCCATGGTTGTCTCACTCTTCTCCTTGCGTCAATCAACCAAGGTTCCTTCCAGACCTATGGTTTCAGATGGTGGAAATTTATAGACCCAAACAGGAATATGTTAACTCTTAAACACAAAATGCGATTGACAATTTCTCATAGAAAACTATAAGTTTTAGTTTACGCGACATTAAGAATATTATAATGGATTGCCCATGCACCTTCTGTTTTTCACCGGCCTACTTTTGAAGCCATTTGTAGCCCTCACAACTCTAGGGTTGCCACAAACCCTCAGCCACACCTATATGTATTGTCTTGTATCGAGCTTTTTTTTTTTTTCGTTTCATTATTTAAAAACATTTGAAAAACATTTTGAAACATTTAAACATTTGAAATAATTTTTTTTTTTGCAGCGGTTCACGGATACAGCGATACGCTCCATAGTAACGACCCCTGCAATTTGGCGTTTGAACGCCAATGGCTTCCTTGGCAAGACTGGCCAGTACCCATTAGGCCTGGCGGTCGGGCCGGGAAAAACTTGGCCCGGGCGGGGCCCGATAGGCTGGCCCGGCTCGATTTGGTCTGTTTAGATTAAAAAAATATTTCTAATTTTTTTTTTTTTGCAAACTCTCTTCCTCCTCCCGTTCCCCATCCTCCTTCTCCCCCCTCCCATTTGCCTCTCCTTCTTCCCCCTTCCCTCTGACTCCAAGGTGCCGATGATGAATGGCCTGAGAATCCCTTTGTTTGCAGCACAAATAGTCAAATGCTCAAAGAATCTAACAAGAGAACTACCTGTCTACAACCCTCAGCCAATCCATTGTGCCAACCCCCTCAAAGACTCCAATTATTATTTTATTTATATTAAATGCATGCACATGCCCATCGGCCATTTACCCACCTGTTACTGTAAATATATTTGGATGGCCATTTTGCATCCATCACGGGACTTTCTCCAGATGAACGGCCCAACATGCAGGGGCGGAGGGAGGGGGGGGGGGGCAAGAATTTTTTTTTATATTGAAAAAATGATTTTTTTTTTTAGTTTGGCTTGACCTTTCACTCCTCTTAGCCCGACCAACGGACTGTTTGGCCTGCTCCTGAATCGTGGTTCCGCCCCTGCCAACATGCACAACAACATACGTTCGACATTTTAGAGTCAAGAGAGTAGTTGTCACGCTGCATATGGTGATGACATGTCAATCCACTATCTCCATCTTTTTAGTCGATCAAGGAGAAAAAAGCTCAACTAAAGAAAGTAGTTGTCACGCTGCACGCTTCAGACATGCACACGAACACCTTTTCCATGTAAAGTTGAAGAAGATCTGTGTGCGTGTGTTAAAAGCAAATCAGCATGAATCAAGCAGGTGGGATATTGTTGCATCTTGGAGTCCAAGCAAGTCCCCATGAAATACGTGTGTGTGTGTTAAAAGCAAGATCCTTACATATGTGTGTGTGTGTTAAAAGCAATTCCACTGACTTGGTTGTATTATAGAAAGACAAACACGAATTAAGGTCAACTGCCAGGTGTCATAAACTTTGAGCATTATTTCCTGCTGCCAATGATGCTCTCTGTGTGTGGGTGAGAGAGAGAGATGACTTCAAAAGTATCCCATGGAAATCATGGATCAGGGCGAGGAAATGGAGGAAGGGCGAGAAAATGGAGGAAGAAATGTTGGGGGGAATGAAACAAGTGCCGATAAAATGAAAATGTATATTAAAATTGGGGGACAAGAAGTCCTCTAAATACAAAATTGGGGGAATGAAACAAGTGATGGGCAAGAAAGAGAAGATATCTATGTGTGTGGGTCAGCAAATGACTTCAAAAGTGTCCCATGGAAATCATGGATCAAGGCAAGGAAATGGAGGAAGAAGATGGCCCTGGTAGGAATGAAACAAGTGATGGGCAAGAAAGAGAAGATAACGATCAACCATGAAAGGGCTTCTCAAAGGAGCTTTGATACAGGAAATCACTGAACTGTGGTAGCGGGCTAAGTCCCCGGAAATACACGTGTGTGTGTGTGTGTGAAAAGCAAGATCCTTACATGTGTGTGTGTTGAAAGCAAGATCCTTACCATGGGGCCAAGCCGAATCGGGCCGCACCATCGGGCCCGGGCCGAACACCGGTACCGGGTACCCTGCCCGTAGCCTACCAATAATGAAACCAAACAAAGATTTCTACCTACTTATGCATATCACTCATACTCTATAACTACTCTATAACTGATTGATTTTTCTCTTTGCAATTTTTTCTTCTCAAAATTACAAATCCAGAATTGGTCCATATGCTAGCTGTTCAATAGATGGGACTACGTATACCACGTGGACATGAACCACACAAAAGGAAAAGAACTCCAACAAAATGTATCTAATAAACAGATATATGCAAATCATGTTAATCGAGAATATAGTAAAAAGGACTACACGCTGAATTGGTTCGCATTGCCGAAAGATGTAAAGGAAATTGGCGAGGAATTACAACTGAGGAAATGAGACTTGATGATAAGTATGCTTGAAGATAGTGGGCTTTAGGTTGGAGCTCAAATCCAAAATTAATACAACTTCGTTTAATTTTCTCATAAGAATCTAAGATGGAGTAAAATTAAATTTTCCATCTAAATTTTAACCTGCCATGAGAGGCATAGTTAGCTCAAACGGGTGGACTTGAGGCATGTTGGAAGCACGTCCCATAACTATGCATTTATACGGTAAGGAAGGTGGGTCCTACATGCAAGTTGAAGCAAACAAATATCTCACCCATAAAGACAACTCTAGATCTTAGGGGTGAAGGGAATGAAGAAGCTTATGCTCTCATCCTCTATTTTTTTTTTGATATCCGATCTTTATGGACAAATATCATTTATGGTTTTTAAACGATAAGGTTGATTTTTTCTTGGACATAATAGCGCAAAATTGTTTTTGTGGTCAAAATCTCAAAAACTTTCTATTTTTTTTTAAAAAAATCCTAGAAATAAAATTCAAAAAACTTGAAAATAAAATGAAGTAATAAAAGATGCCAAAAATGTGAAAAAAAAATATTTTTGCAGCTTTTTGCATTTTTTAGAGTTTTTTCCCATTTGGTGTCTTTTTTTAAAAAAAAGGTCATTTTGTTTTTTTTTTCACAACTCTACTTTTGACATGTAAAGATGGCTTGTACTTAAAAAAAAACATATTTTCCGTGTATTCTGATCTGGATCCTAAAATATCAGAATAGAAAAAGAACACATCTAAACCTGATCAACCTATGCAATCCGATATTTTCCGTGTCATCATTTATATTAGACAATTATAGTGGGGCAGATAGGCGTGATTCTTTTTTCTAGAAAAGAAAAAGTAGGAGGTTGACATTCGGTTCGTTTATTCATTTAGTTTTTTTTTTTACCATTCTAAAAGGATATTATAAAACACTAGTATTATAAATTTCAATTAAAAAAAAAAAATCAAGAAGGACATGTGACACCCTTGGATTAGGGTAAGTGCCTTTTACGGAGCAAAAAGCATGACATAAAGACATAATATAAAGATTAGGATGGAAAAAGTGGACGTTGTTGCACCACCTCTAGAAAAGAAAAAGTAGGAGGTCATCATTCTTCAGCGAAAAAGGGCGCACCCGCGTGAGCAAGGATCCATGCTGGCTCGCCTTCACATATGATCTCATTAAAGGGAATAATTAGGTGTAGCTCACATAATAGAAGAAAACCAACAGTTTAATGTTTGCTGTACATGGTTGATTTGAATAGGTACAAAAGTAGGTGTAGCTCACATAATAATAGAGAAGAAAATTGCATCTCAGCTACTACTTTAATATAAAAAAAAAAAATCCAAGGTCTGGTCAAAGCTTATTAATAGAGGTTCAACCATTAATTTTCATTTCTGGGAGTTTTGGGCTTTGTAATTTCTTGAAGGCTACTAGTTTATGGAAAAGTGTATAATCGTGGTTAATGTGATCAAGTACCAGTAGAGTATGATACATTCAGCCTTCTCTTCCTCCCAAACCCACTAATTTTGGTTGAGCTGAGAGACTATGTCGTATAAGGTCAAAAAATTAGGGTTGGCTTGAGGGGCCGGGGCAGGTGTAGGTACTGTGCGGACAATTGCCAATATATAATCACAGAAAATTGCTTAGTTTTCATATTGATATTTTGAGGAAATTTTTCTCATTTACATATGGGTGCATATAAGAGATGTCAACATATTCTATTTGGATCAAATCATTCAGGAAAAAGTTGGGTGTGAAAAGAAAATTGATAATTCAATTAAGAATTCGGATCTCATTTAGGCATAACAAATAACAACCGATAGGATTCAGGTATAGATAAATACTCTATTGAGTTCAGATTCTGATCAGATTTAGTTCTAATATATATCCTATATCCAGTACTTTTATATTTTGAAAATGTGCCAGATTCTATTTAAAATTGGGATTCGGATTCGGATATGAATATAAAAATCAGATTCAGATGAAATTAGAATGGTAAAATTTGATATCATACTAAGATTTTGGATATGACTTTTGTTGGTTCGTATTCAAATCCAAACATTTTAATACCCAAAAACACGAACATGGTTAAGGGTATATCTGATTCAAATACGATCCAATCCTGTTGAGCCAGCAGACTGCAAAGGAAATCGTGAATCTATTGACTGTATTTCACATACTTGTCTATCGGAATTTTTGCTTTCCGGTTGGATTCGAGAATTCTTGCTGCCGAATTGTTATGAATCAGAATTCGTTCTTCTCCGAACCAACTTTGATCACATTTCCGAGTTGAATATATCCAATTGTGAAGATTAAAAAAAAGAAGAACAAGTTTGTCGCTATTATATACGTGTATATGTGGGGCCTTGTCTTGGTCGTTATGATTTTGTGGATTGACAAAAGCACCCTTCGTCTCCGCGCCAACGAGGAATTCGTCCTTTTTTTCCTCCCTATAAAACGGAGCTTGGCGCGCTCGAAGCTGCAAACCTTGGTTGATTGACGGAAGGAGAGGAGTGGGACAGCCATGGAGCCGACGGAGTATCTTTGTGCAAAAAAATTCCTGACTTATCAAGCCTTGGGTGGTCACCAGAATGCTCACAAGAAGGAGAGGTCAGAAGCAAAGAAGCTGCACCTCAACTCGCTCGCCCCAACTACGCCCGACGCCCCTCTCAAGTGCCCAACTGCCCTCAAGAGAGACTGATTATGCAAACTTCCTGGTCTCGCAGAGGAAGTACATGGAGATAATGGCAAAGTACAGGGAGCTCCCTCCAGGGGAACCATCATCAAGGAAGAGAAACAATGCCCCAGGCGTTGTTGAAATCGGAGATGACGCTCCTGCTTTTCCTTGCAAGGAGCCAAAGCTCCATCTCACCCTACGTCTGTAGATGGCTGAGTGCCATGTGCAGAAAAATGTTTATGCGGGCTGGGAAGAAGCTTCATTGGTCCAACCTGTCGTGTTTTTTTCCTTTCTCCTTTCCACGCTCTGGTTCTTCGTCCGATGCATGTCTCCTGAGTTATGGAGACCCCGACGTGCATGCGTGGTGATCATAATAACATATGAAATTTTGCCATGTGTAGAAGAGATCTCTTCAATTAGAAGTTAAAACGGGTAGATCGGTTTCAACCTAGTTAATGATTCATCCTAAAATATTATTTTTGTTATTATTATTATTACATGAATGTGATTCACATGGTTAGCTTGTCAATGATTCATCCTAAAATATTATTTTTGTTATTAACTTAAATTACAGATCTTTGGTATTTGTATATGTGATCATGGTTTTTTGGAACGCTAGTGCCACGACCCTTAGATGTTAATTCGTTTTTGTGTTACAAATAATGTTTCTTTTATTTTTTCTGAGATTTTACTGTGAAGCGGATGTGAAGCCGATTCAAATTGAGCCACTTATTTGAATAACCTTTTCAAGAGACGCTTCTAGAACAGACTCTCTCTCTCTCTCTCTCTCTCTCTCTATATATATATATATATATATATATATATATATATATATATATATATATATATATATATATATATATATATATATATATATATATATATATATATGACAGATTTTGTTTTCTTTACCATTTGTGGCATTTTTATCAGTTTTTTGTGGCCTTGTCGAGAATATAATTGTGAGACAATCTATGATCAGCTTCCTTTGTTATGATTTCATCTGCTTATTCATTTGAGGCAATCACATCCGAATTTTCGAAACGATTTGATCCAAATCGAATATATTGATAAATGAGAAAAATTACATCAAAAGATCAATATGAAAAATAAGTAATTTTCTGTAATTATATATTGGTAATTGTCCACACAGCACCTACACCTGCTCCGGCCCCTGAAGCACAACCAAAATTAGTTCGTTGGGAGGAAGAGAAGGCTGAATGTATCATACTCTACTGGTACTTGATCACATTAACCACGATTATACACTTTTCCATAAACTGCCAGCCAAAGCTCCCAGAAATGAAAATTAATGGTTGAACCTCTACTAATAAGCTTTGACCACGCATCGTCTTTAGGGAATCTTAATCAGACCTTCGATGTATTTTTTTCATATTAAACTAGTAGCTGAGATGCAATTTTCTTCTTTATTATTATTTTTTTTTTTCTGAAGTTCGCCTTTAGTCATAGATGATCATGAGAAAGGACGCATTTTTCCAAAGTCATCAAAGATACATAGCTCTGCCAAAATGTTATGGCTTACTTTATGCTTTGTTCTGACCAGAAAAGGGGCATTGGAAATTTATTCTTATTCATCAATTATTGAGGTATTCTAGCGGAGCAGGCCTTTTCCTGGTTTGCGACACAGAGCAACGACACCCTGCCCTGGGCGTAAGAAACAGCCTTTACAATGAATATTTATAATGAAAATCAAGATCCCAACAATAAGAAGGATCTGAAATAGACATAATGCACTCAAAACAATGGTAACCTAAAAATTTTAAATCCTCAGTTTAAGAGAGACCCGGCGCGTGTGTGTGTTAGAGCATCAAGGAATCTAACAGCAGGTTATTGGGAAAATAGAACATAATTCGATGTAGTAAGAGGAATTTTGTATTGATAGTTCCATTTTATAGCATTGTGTATTGGTGGACCAAGCTTCTACTCTTTTCTTTTTCAATATATAGCATCTTTGTTCGAATTCACAAACATAACCTACTTCCTAATTCGTGAAATTTAGGAACACTACATTAGGCACATGGATGGTTGCACCGTTAGTTTGGAAGCAGAGCGGCAACGGCTTATCCGGTGCTTAGAGGCGGCAATCCGAAGACAGAGCTCTGAGGTATACATAGCTCTGTGAGACTTGCAGCTTTCATAGCTTATATAATATTGGTTTCGGTCTTCCTGGTAATCAGAAACCTGAACCAGTTTATCTTGTTTGCATAATCTGCAGGGCATGAGACTTGAACTCTGTGGTGAAGATAGAGTTGGACTTCTCTCGTATGCAACACAAATTTTCAGGGAGAACTCTTTCGGACTGAGGAGGATTTCTATGGTCTGTGTTCTATTTAAAAAAATTCTGGAAATAAGTTTCTTATATCAAACTAAGAAATGTATTTCTGGAAATCTGGAAATATGTTTCTTAAAAATCAAACACAGAAATATGTTTCTGGAAATATATTTCTCAGTTATCACACTCATCAAAATAGGAATCAAATATATTTTTCTCATTCCATTTTTTCAGGAAATATATTTCCAATTCCATAATTCCATGCCATCAAACGGCTCCTAAGAGTTAAGATTCCTGTTTGGGTCTATAAATTTCCACCACCTGAAACCATAGGTCTGAAAAGTTTCTGCCTATGAACCTTGGTTGATTGACAGAAGGAGAAGAGTGGGACAACCATGGTGGTAATGGCGACTCCAAAACCTGATAACTATGTGGAACCGGTGGAGTTTCTTTGTCAGTTCTGCTATAAGAAATTCCCGACTTCTCAAGCTTTGAGTGGTGACCGGAATGTTCACAAGAAGGAGCGGTCAAAAGCAAAGAAGCTGCAAAAGCAAAATTGTTACCCCTATCCCTTCATCTTCAACCATTCCTTCCACCTCAACTCGCTCGCCCCAACTACGCCCAACGCCCCTCTCAAGGGCCCAACTGCCCCAATAGAGTCCATGCAGATGATTATGCAAACTTCCTTGTCCAGCAGAAGATTATGCATTCGGTATATTAAAATTAGCTAAACCTTCAATGATGAATAAGGATTCAACAGAGAAACAAAACCTCCTGTATATTCCCCCCTCCACCTATATGTATTGTCTTTTATCGAGCCCTCAACTATACTTTTCTGTTGAACCCAAACCCTCATCTTACATGAGCTTGCTTCAACACCTTAAAGGTGCCGATGAACGGCATGAGAATCTCTCTGTTTGCTTCAACACCTTAATGACGCTTCAACCAGGCCATTGCACCAACCCCCTCAAAGACTCCTCTATTGGTTAGACAGTTACAGGGATGTAAAATGAGCGAACTGAGAATCCTGCCTGAGTTAGGCAAGCAGTTCTCTTGTTAGATTCTCAGGGCATTGACTCTGTGTGCTGTAAACAGAGGGATTCTCAGGGGCTGGGTGCAATGGCCTGGTTGAAGCGTCATTAAGGCGTTGAAGCAAACAGAGGGATTCTCATCATGGGCACCTTTAAGGCATTGAAGCAAGCTCATGGAAGATGTATTGTCTTGTATCGAGCCCTCAGCTACACCTTTCTATTGAACCCAAACCCTCGTCTTATATGAGCTTGCTTCAACACCTTAAAGGTGCCGATGAACGGCATGAGAATCTCTCTGTTTGCTTCAACGCCTTAATGACGCTTCAACCAGGCCATTGCACCAACCCCCTCAAAGACTCCTCTATTGGTTAGACAGTTACAGGGATGTAAAACGAGCAAACTGCGAATCCTGCCTGAGTTAGGCAAGCAGTTCTCTTGTTAGATTCTCAGGGCATTGACTCTGTGTGCAGTAAACAGAGGGATTCTCAGGGGGTGGGTGCAATGGGCTGGTTGAAGCGTCATTAAGGCGTTGAAGCAAACAGAGGGATTCTCATTATGGGCACCTTTAAGGCATTGAAGCAAGCTCATGGAAGATGTATTGTCTTGTATCGAGCCCTCAGCTACACCTTTCTATTGAACCCAAACCCTTGTCTTACATGAGCTTGCTTCAACACCTTAAAGGTGCCGATGAACGGCATGAGAATCTCTCTGTTTGCTTCAACACCTTAATGACGCTTCAACCAGGCCATTGCACCAACCCCCTCAAAGACTCCTCTATTGGTTAGACAATTACAGGGATGTAAAATGAGCGAACTGAGAATCCTGCCTGAGTTAGGCAAACAGTTCTCTTGTTAGATTCTCAGGGCATTGACTCTGTGTGGTGTAAACAGAGGGATTCTTAGGAGGTGGGTGCAATGGCCTGGTTGAAGCGTCATTAAGGCGTTGAAGCAAACAGAGGGATTCTCATCATGGGCACACCTTTAAGACATTGAAGCAAGCTCATGGAAGATGTATTGTCTTGTATCGAGCCCTCAGCTAC
>JAANDH010000584.1:35457-102413 GCA_011799765.1 Nymphaea thermarum
CCTCTATTGGTTAGACAGTTACAGGGATGTAAAACGAGGAAACTGCGAATCCTGCCTGAGTTAGTCAGACACATCTCTTGTTAGATTCTCAGGGCATTGACTCTGTGTGCTGTAAACAGAGGGATTCTCAGGGGGTGGGTGCAATGGCCTGGTTGAAGCGTCATTAAGGCGTTGAAGCAAACAGAGGGATTCTCATCATCGGCACACCTTTAAGGCGTTGAAGCAAGCTCATGCAAGATGTATTGTCTTGTATCGAGCCCTCAGCTACACCTTTCTATTGAACCCAAACCCTCGTCTTACATGAGCTTGCTTCAACACCTTAAAGGTGCCGATGAACGGCATGAGAATCTCTCTGTTTGCTTCAACGCCTTAATGACGCTTCAACCAGGCCATTGCACCAACCCCCTCAAAGACTCCTCTATTGGTTAGACAGTTACTGGGATGTAAAACGAGGAAACTGCGAATCCTGCCTGAGTTAGTCAGACACATCTCTTGTTAGATTCTCAGGGCGTTGACTCTGTGTGCTGTAAACAGAGGGATTCTCAGGGGGTGGGTGCAATGGCCTGGTTGAAGCGTCATTAAGGCGTTGAAGCAAACAGAGGGATTCTCATCATGGGCACACCTTTAAGACATTGAAGCAAGCTCATGGAAGATGTATTGTCTTGTATCGAGCCCTCAGCTACACCTTTCTATTGAACCCAAACCCTCGTCTTACATGAGTTTGCTTCAACACCTTAAAGGTGCCGATGAACGGCATGAGAATCTCTTTGTTTGCTTCAACGCCTTAATGACGCTTCAACCAGGCCATTGCACCAACCCCCTCAAAGACTCCTTTATTGGTTAGACAGTTACAGGGATGTAAAACGAGCAAACTGCGAATCCTGCCTGAGTTAGTTAGACACATCTCTTGTTAGATTCTCAGGGCATTGACCTTGTGTGCTGTAAACAAAGGAATTCTCAGGGGGTTGGCGCAATGGCCTGGTTGAAGCGTCATTAAGGCGTTGAAGCAAACAGAGGGATTCTCATCATCGGCACACCTTTAAGGCATTGAAGCAAGCTCTTGGAAAAGGAGGCTTTGGGTTCAGTAGAAAAGTGTGGATACCCCACTAGGGTTTCTCATTTCCTCATGGTTCTTGTTTTTAATGAATGGCTAATTTCTGCTGAATCTGCCTCCTATACAGAAACGAAGTATCTCAACTCTTAAGCACAAAGTGCGATTGACGGTTTCTCATAGAAAACCAAGGCAGACACCAATAATTGATGGACCATGAAGCCACATGGTGTCCAGGGAGCGCACTGGCTCCCTTAGATTTTCCAAAATTAAAGATTTTATGCTCAATTTGTTTAAACATGTATCTTTTAAAACGCATGAAGGATACGAAGAGCACCTCAATATGCCTTCATTTAAATCTTTTTTAGCTCTCCAATTAAATGAAATTATCTTATTTTTGTGAAACTACTTTAATGGAGGTCTACGTCTATCCATTTTCTGGGTGCTCAAAGACAAGAACGGGAAAGGGGATTCACGCGTTTATTCTTTATGTTCTTGTGTAAAAGGTGACATAACCAAAGCGTTTGCTTCTTTCTTGGCAACCACATTTGTCCATTCCTCTCTTTCGGGGTGGCAAAATAGCAGCGGAATTTGAGCAGTCTCCATGGCGAAATTGTTACAATAAATGGAAAAAAAAGAAATAGTTTTCCAAAATAACTAATCTTACTGTGATGTGTTGCCAAAGATAAGCATTAAAACCCAAATATATATTAAAACAAATGAAGTTAAGCACTATGAGCTGATAATAACCATGACGGTGTCCAGTAGCAAGTGGATCAAGAATTCCACCCACCGACATTATTTCAGCATCAAATTATCGGGAAAAAAAAAAGTGAATCAAACAAGAAGAAAACTAGAGAAATTAGAATAAACAACAGCAAATTCTAAGGAAAACTCGTGTGCGTACATGATGGCAGAAGGACAATCACGATCGAGTTCTCGAGAAATTTAAGTGCTTTGTGACTCATTTCTAGATCCCTTCTATCCCTCGGGGATGAAGGAAACGGTGAGGGTGAATCTCGAATGACTGCATAAAATGAACCTCGACGAAACGTAGAGTATACAAAATAAATACTCAAAGAGAGAAGAAAGACAGATGGTTCCATGGATTGAATCACTATGGGCAGATGAAATGTCTTTGTACCATATCAAACTATGGTGAAGAGATTCTAGTTATATAGTGAACTACCAGCTTGATCATATCCTTTATTTTAAGAAAAACTACAATATTTTCATAATGGTCATTATGCTAATATGAGCTGTCAAGATTTTTTTACCAGATTTATAGTGTCGAGTCTGTCTAGCTCATTGTCACAAAAAATATGTTTTTTTTAAATAAAAACCATCTTTACATGTCAAAAGTAGGGTTGTGGAAAAAAAAAAAACAAAATGGCCTTTTTTGAAAAAGACGCCAAACGGAAAAAACTCTAAAAAAATGCAAAAAGCTGCAATTTTTTTTTCCACATTTTTTGGCATCTTTCATTACTTCATTTTATTTTCATGTTTTTTGAATTTAATTTCTAGGATTTATTTTTAAATTTTTTAGAAAGTTTTTGAGATTTTGATCACAAAAAACAATTTTGTGCTATTATATCCAAGAAAAATTATACCTTGTCGTTTGAAAGCCATAAATGATATTTTTCGATAATTTGGATCGGATAACTGTTCATAAAAAATTACATATGGAAAAAACATTAATATCCAATAAAGAAATCAGATTGAATTCAAATTTAGGAAATGACATCTGATCATATTCACATTAGATTTAATTTTAAATGAACATCCTATATCCAATACTCTTACTCAGATATTAAATGGAAAATCAGTTATATTCGGTTCAAAATTAGGGTGCAAATTTAGATATATATGTAAAAATCAGATTTAAATCTGATTTGGATTTGAATTCAGATTGACTTTTCTTTGTTCATATTCGAATATGAACCCAAATAGATGAATACCCAAAAATATCGGATATGGTTAAGGGAAACAATCAATTCAAATTTGATCCATTGACATCCGTAAATATTTGTGACAACAATGTTATCTCCAAGGTCACTAGATTGATTTGTCTCCTTCTGTTGTTCACAATATTTATGACCCTCCTTAATTGACACAATATTTCTTTGGCAATACAATCAATAGATTCATGAATTCATTTGCAGTCTGCTGACTTAACAGGATTGGATAATCTGAATCTGAAGTTCCATTTTATAATCCGAATTTAATCTGAATCCGCTTTTTATATTCATATCCAAATCCGAATCCCAATTTTAAACAAATCTGACAATTTTTAAAATATAAAAGTACTGGATATAGGATAACTATTAGAACTAAATCTGATAAGAATCTGAACTCAATCAAATATTTATCTACACCTGAATCCTATCGCTTGTTGTTTCTTATATCTAAATCAGATCCGAATTCTTAATTGAATGATCAAATTTGTTATATCTTAATTGAGTTATCAGTTTACGTAAGAGAACTTGTTTTGTATGTTGACCTCATACTTTTGCAAACGGTATGTCTGTATAAAATTGGGTTTAATCTATATAAAAATATTTAAAAATTTTATATTTCGACCTATTAAAGAGGAGATCTTACTTCTTACGTAGAAGTACTGTTGGACATCGATCGCATATTAGCACCTCTGTTGGACATGCACGTGGAACTCTAGATCTCAATTAAATTTGACGAATATTTCTCTAATTTGCACGGACAATTAATTCATACACATTATCTGTTTATTTATTTAATGAAGAACAATTAATCAGCTACATTTATGTGTCTTCGTGTCCTCTTAGATGGTAAAATACATGTAGGGACCATACTAATCTGTATGTTTGTTCGACGTCATCCAGAGCATTCTGGTTTGAATGGGCATTGCAATGCAGTTTGAATATTTGCGGGACAACAAACAATTAGGCATGGTGGTTTCACTAATAACACAACACTGTCCATCTTAATACGTTTCAGTTCATTATATATTATTGATAGAAAAGTCAAACTTATTATGTCGTCTGAGAAATTCAACAGGAATTAAATTCGTCAAAGCAGCAGACATTTGGTGCACAATAACACGCAGCAAGCTTGCGGATCGGATAATCAGATTCAGATGCTCAAGGAACTGATGACTCATAGCTGAAATCTGGGAATTAGAGAGAGAATGACCGTTTTTGATATTTTGTACATCAAAAAGAGTTACAGGACCTCAAATTGGAAGAGGGAGAAATTTCATCAGTAAAATTTTTATAAAAAATAAATTTACCGCGTTAAATTCTTCCTGTGCATCAAACGAGCTCTAAGAGTTATCGCATTCATTTTTGATGAATTATCTCTCACTCTAATGAACCGATTTGGCTGATTGCAGGCTTTTTCTTAAGCTACATTCGTGGAGGAGAAAGGCTAAATCCATCTATGAACTCCGTGATCAAGTGAAGGCTGTGGAAGTTGAACTAAGAAGGATACGGTGCTTCCACTTCCTCAATGATGTGGAGTAGGGAGGAGTTGGATATCCAGAACATCGACAAGGGAGAAGACCCTGCGAGAGAAAACTTGTTGGCGAGGAGGAGGGACGCTTGTGAAGAAATCTTCACGAACAGAATGATGTGGTGGGATTAGAGAAGGAAATCAACACGTTGGTGAAGCGATTAATTGAAGGAGAAACAAGACGCTGTCGCTGCGTGATCTCCGTGGTCGGCCAAGCTGGGCTTGGCAGGACGGTTCTGCCCAAAAAAGTGTACAGAAACCCTTCTGAAACAGTGAGATAAATATTCTGGCACCTCCTGCCTTATTTGACTGTACTGGATCCGATTCTGGCCTCACCTTCTTCATAGCTTTCATGACTAATCGAATTTTAACGTATCCATGTAATGGTTGTATCAAAAACTATTAGAGAATTTCTTCTCGAGGGGTAAATAGTATTTTGTAAGCTGATCAAGAAGTTGATTCTAAAAATGTATGAAAATACTAATTATTCTACGGTTGAAATCATATTTGAGTTGATTCCTAGGTCTTCTTTCATGTGGATATCACATCTTCGTGGTCAGCTAGCTTTGTGTTAGGTTTCAGAATCATCCGTATGTTTTCAATATTTATAAGCACGCGTAACTATAATTTTTTTGAGAACAACACAACTCTGCCTACTATACAAAAGCTCAAGTATCTTAACTCTTAAGCACGAAGTGCGATTGACGAGTTCTTTTAGAAACACCAACGGTTTTATTTTAGGTGACAAAAACGGGAATATCTTAACGCACAAATTACGTTTAAATTATTTGTTTTATTAGTTGAGTTTGTCCTGACCAATAGAGTGAGAGATAATTCATTAAAAAAAATGTTTTGTATTGTCATTTTTTTTATTTTTTATTTTATGTTTATAAAAAAAAGTTTTTTTTTTTAATGTGAACTAAAGATATTTTAACACGAAAAATCATGGACCAGCGTAGGGCATATATCGTGGTATACATGAGGATGAGTATGAACTGGTTCAAGGAATTAGGGCTGGGTGCCCGGCTGGCCCGTCAGGGCTCGGCCCGTTTGATAATAAAAACTATTTTTTTTAAATTATAATTTTTTTAATAATATAATACAAGTTTAAAAATATTTTTTTTATTAAAGATAAATTTTTTTTTTTTCATGGATGAGGGCAAGGAAATGGAGGAAGAAGAGGGTGGAATGAAACAAGTGATGGGCAAGAAAGAGAAGATAATGATCAACCATGAAAGGGCTTCTCAAAGGAGCTTTGATACAGGAAAACACTGAACTGTGATGGCGGGCTAAGGGTTCAATAGTATGAGATTAAACTTCTCTAAGGATTCACACACAGAAACAAAACCTCTTGTAGATTCCCCCCTTCACCTGTATGTATTGTCTTGCATCCAGCCCTCAGCCACACTTTTCTATTGAACCCAAACCTTCGTCATCCATGAACTTGCTTCAATGCCTTAAGGTGCCGATGAACGGCCTGAGAATTCTTCTGTTTGCAGCATACAAAGTCAATGCCCTGAGAATTTAACAAGAGAAGTGCCTGCCCTCAACCCTCAACCAGGTCATTGCGCCAATCCCCTCAAAGACTCCTGTTGTTATTTTATTCATATTAAATGCATGCATAGGACCGTCGACCATTTACCCACCTGTAAATATACTTGGATGCAAGGGCGGAGGGAAGGGGGGGGGGGGGCGCCTAGGCCATGGCCCCACCCCAGCCAATGAATTTTTTTTTATATTGAAAAAAATAATATTTTTTAATTACATAATGTATTTTTTGTATTAAAAGCAATATCCTTACATTACATGTGTGTTTTAAATGTAAGATCCTTAAAAGCAGTAAGTGTGAAATCCAGGCAACATGTGAGGATCTTTTCATAATTTTCTTTCAGGGTTGTTTTGTACGTGCAATATAAATTTGAATCATACGATTCCAATCACATTGAGGCTGATTTGACGGTATAAATGTGGTGAGCATGAACAAAAGCTTACAAATCAACTATTTGTTTATATTTTCACATAAGAATTGTCCATTTTCTTTAAGCAAATGCCGAATTCTTATGAATCAAAGTTCGTTCTTCTCTGAACCAACTTTGATCACATCTCCGAGTTGAATCTGTCCAAATGTAAATATTAAAAAAAGAAGAACAAGTATAGACCTGTATATTTGGGGCCTTATCTCGGTCGTTAAGATTTTGTGGATTGTACAAATTGACAAAAGTACCCTTCGCAAACGAGGAATTCGTCCTCTTTTTCCTCCCTATAAAACGAAGCTTGGCGCGCTCGAAGTCGAAGAGATCGCTCTTTGCTTCTGAACTCTTTTTCTTGTTAGCATTCTGGTGACCACCAAGGCTTGATAAGTCAGGAATTTCTTATAGCAGAACTGACAAAGAAACCTCCTGTCGGTCGTTAATCTGTTAGCAAATAATAAATGTTAATTATTTGTTTTATTAGTTGAGCTGTCCTGACCAATAGAGTGAGATAATTCATCAATTTTTTATATTGTCCTTTTTATTTTTTCATTTTTAATTTTATCTTTATAAAAAAAAAGTTTTTTTTTAATGTGAACTCAAGATATTTTAACACGAAAAATCATGGACTAGGGCATATAATGTGTGGGCGCCAAGCTGGCCTGGGTGGCCCGTCGGCTCCAGCCAATTTGATAAAAAAAAATATTTTTTTTAAAAATTATAAAAATAATTTTTTAATAATATAAATGGATTTTTAATAATATAATACAAGTTAAAAAATAAAAAAATAATTTTTTTTAATTATTAACGGCACCATCGAACCCAGGACGGGTTTTCCTGTCCCAAACCCAGTACCCGATGGATACCTGGCCCGTGGCCGAGGCCTACAACCAATTGATGAGATCGTTTTTTAAATAAGAAAGGAAAACTAATGTTGATGAGGACGCATTTTTCCAAAGGCATGAAACATATAGCTCTGCCAAAATATTGTGGCTTACTTTATGCTTTGTTCTGACCAGAAAAAACAGGAAAGATGCATCGAAATTTATTCTTATTCATCAATTATTGACGTATATTTCGTTAGTTGTGTGAGTTTACCTGTCACCACCGCAAGCCGCTGCCGAGGAGCCGCGGAAAGATGCCTGCTGAGGAACTGCAAGCGATACTGTTGAGTACCTAAGGTGTTCATGAATTTGTCTCAATTTTTGAGATAAAGCAATTACAAAATGTTTTATTTGCGACCCCTTAACTCTTCGAAGAACCCCTTAACTCTTCGAAGAAGGTGTCCCATGTGTCTGTTTTATGACATAGCTAGGGAACAAAATGATGTTAGCTACCCTACTTTTGTACCTATTCAAATCAACGATGTACATAAAGTTGGGCAAACATTAAACTGTATCTCCCTTGATCTGCGCTCACTCCATGATTTTAGGTTTTAAGCGCTTGCCTACAATTTAAGTAAAATTTTGCCTTTCTTTCTTTACTTTCCCCTATGGCAGCTTGAAAATCTTCAAGAAGAGCAAATTAACTTCATGCAAAAAATTGCATGATTATTTTCCATATGATGATGCCGTTTTTAATGGTTCTAGCTGCTTTTGTGTTCAGCCGTTTCTGCCACGACTAGTAGGTTGATCACAAAGCATGACCTTCCGAAACAAATGTCAATGATGAGAGAGAGTGCCTGCAGCAGCTGCATCTTTAAAATACTAATCAATCAAAATTCAGATCACAAGATGGCTTCTTTTTTTAAACAGCCTGATTTTGTTTTAGGTGTTCATTTTTTTTTAAATTTTCTGAATTAAGTCTTGTGCATTTCTTAAACATTTATGTAGTTCTTGTAAGAGTGAATAATGTGAAAGAGTATCTAGTTTCAGAACAAAGGAAAAAGTTGCCCAGAACTACACTTTTCACATGACATCTCAATTCTTCTTTCGTTAGTTGTGTTTTGGGTGAACAGAAGAAATATTTCATCTTATTGTTATGGTTGAGAGCGGAAACCTTTCACATTTCCTATCATCCAACAAGATACCAAGCACGCTTTCAATGCATTAGATTGGCGAGCGCTACTATACCTCAACTTAGGGTTCCAGTGCTCTACTTTTACAATATAAAGAATTGATGTCACGAATGCTCAAAACAAAAACTGACCACTTACCATGTTCCTTCCACATCGTGCGGACCAACGACCAACTCTCTTGGGGATGTCTTGGGTTGGTTTTCTTATAAATGAAATTGTGTATGGAAAATTAATTAAGATCATATGTGAAGTGCGAGCCAGCACGGATCCTTGCTCACTATTTCGTTCTTGTGGTGCTCGATTCAGCGGGTCCAAGAGGCGCGCCCTTTTTCGATGAAGAATGATGACGGTCAAATATGCACTCATCGCTTTCACTAGCAATCAAAGTTGGGAGGTGGTGCAACAGAAGAATTAGCTGCACTTTTTCCATCCCTAACGTCTATAGTTTGCCTTTATGTCATGCTTTCAGCTCCGGCTAGCGTAAAAGGCGCGTACGCTAATCCAGGGCGCCACATGTCCCTGTTGATTTAAAAAAATTTGAAATTTATACTATTAGTATTTCATAATATCTTTTTAAAATGTAAAAAAAAAAAAAAAAAACTTAAAGGAACCGTCATAAAGCGGAGCTACAAATGCTAATCCAGGGGTGCTACATGCCCTTCTTGATTTAAAAAAAAAAAGATGAAATTTATAATATTGATTATATTATTTGGACATAATTGTCTAATAAAGCTCAAGCTCGGTTTAACTAATCTAATGGCTGTTGGCTTGTAAGATGGGGTCATTATGGTCCCCAAAAACACTAACATGCACATCAAAAGCTCACCCTGATCAACAAATGCAATCATCTCTAATGATTGTATGGTGAACCACAATGGACCTGCTCAAGATCTAGAATCAGTTTTCCGGATTCGAGCCAACGGGATTCAGTATCGGGTCCGACATCAAGGTTCATCTCCCTATAAATGATGACACGGAAGCATCTGGATTACATAGGTTGATCAGGTTCAGATCCAGTTTTAGATGTGTTCTTTTTCTATTCTAATATTTTAGGATCCAGATCTGATACTAATACAACTGGAACCGAGAACAGATCAACCCTCCTCCGATCCAGATTGGTTCCTTTGTCCCCTGTTGCGCTAACCAGGGTCACTCTCAGGTTAACTGATTCTTGAACCATGGTCAAACTAACGGGCAACAGAATTTAAAGCACTGCCCTGTCTCGCCCTGCCATTTGGCCTTCCACCGCATCGCTCCCCTTCCCGCCCTCTCCTCTCAAATGCTTTCCCCCTCTTGTTAGTGTCCACGCCTACGCGGTTTAGATTCTTCGCCGACGACTCCTTGGAATAAAGTGCGGCGCTTTTCCGTCCACTCCATCTCATCGCGGAGTTCATTTCCACCGATTCCTTTATACTCCTCTTCTTCGCTATTTCCTTATATTCATCATCATCGTCGGAGTCACACGTCGTCGCCGTCGGTTCCAGGGAGAGTTATTGAAGCCGTCACGAGGATCTCGTGCTCCTACCTAATTTTATTTGTCTATCGGAATTTTTGCTTTCTGGTTGGATTCGAGAGTTCTTGCAAAGCGGTTCTGATCTCTAGAAGATACACGCAAATGTAAGGGCGATCAGCCATCTGACTTCTTTTCTTTATCGGAGGATGCCTGAGTACGGCTTTGTAGAGCATTGCGGTGTCTGTTAGTCCTGAGCGTAGTTTCTATATATTAGCTTCAAATGTGGATATCTTCATGTTAATACCTTGTAGTTTGCGATTGACTTGAAGCTACTGCTTGCAATTTTTGTTGATTTTTTTTTTTACTTCAAATGTGTTCGACAAAATTGAGGCAATTGCTTATCTCTCGGCGTTCAACATTACTTGCAGAAACCAATTTATTGTTGGATGAAATCCAAGTGATATCCTTAAGAAGATTCTTCAAGTAGAGAACCAGGGTCATCCCTCCTATTTTCTTGCAAAACCATGAAAGGCGTTGGAACAAAGGCAAAAGTTCATGGGCTGTTCCCAGATGATGGAAATTCACCAAGCGGGCCTTTCGGTGACGGATTAGCTTACAGAAAAGCAGAAGAAGCAGGTAATACATGAGGTTTATAAATGTTTGCAGTTAGCTACCTCCAATTCTTAGAGCACCAAATGTAATTGCCTTCCAAAACATTAAAATCTTCAATTCATAAAGAATATTCCCTTTTTCGTGACTTGGAACTTACATAATCAAACACTAACCAGGCCAGAAAATTCCCAACCTGCAGTTCCTTTACGTTGTTCTGAAATGCTGGAAAAACAAATGCAAGATGTGGCCTTGGATTTGATGATTTTGTCTCCCTTTCGCAATTTCCAAGCTTTTAATTCCCATTGTCAATGTTATATAAGTATCAGATTGCTGACACCGTCAACAAGTCCTGGTTCTCCATTTTTCTGGACCTCTTCCGCTACACATTTGCATTTTAAGTCAAGTTGTAAACGAACGAAAATGTGCTGATATATTGAAAACTGACCTGTACCAATAAAATAAAATTTTCAGAATCCATGAAACTGGAATTTCACAAAACCTAATACAGTGGAAAATTTACAGCGTATAGAAGATATCAAGCAGCACAGTGGCTAAGGAAAATGGATCAAGGAGCTTCTGAATCTCTGAGCAGCAATCCTTCTGAAGAGGAATTTTGCCTTGCTTTGCGTAATGGGCTGACTCTTTGCAATGTGTTGAAGCAGGTCAATCCTGGAGCTGTCTCGAAGGTATGAATTAGAAAAGGCAATTCAGTAATTTTGTGTTCCGGACGCAAAACAAATATGGCCTTTATGTTATTATTCTAATTGCTTATTTGGCAATGCAATTTTTCTTATGTTTCCTTTTTTCTTGACACTGCCAGGAAATTGTATTTATCGTTAATCAGTAATCACTGAACCAAGCATCTACCTTCTTGCTACTAAGCGACTTAACAATTTTTTTTTTCCTTTTTGGATGGATTTCCTCTTTCTCATTTGTTTGTAAAGTAGGTGGTGGAAAATCCAATACCGACTATCCGATCAGCAGATGGAGCGGCTCATTCAGCCATTCAGTACTTTGAGAACATGAGAAATTTCCTTGTAGCAGTCAAAGAAATGAAACTTTTGACCTTTGAAGTTTCTGATCTAGAGAAGGTATTTAACTGATGGGTATAGTCAGCTTTCTCATTTTAAGTCAATGGCATCTTGCAAAATATGCTCACAAATTAATTTGCAAAATCTCATACTATTTAGCGTTTACTGTCGTTGGTTTAGTAACCAGGATGTGAATTTTTGGCCAGGCCTCGTCATTTTCAAAACAACAAGTTCTTTGTCCTTCTATCTGAGTACCACTACTGTTGATTTATTTTCAAGGAACTAGAAAAAGCCTCTTAAAAGATGAAATAATTCCACGCAATGACTATGCCAAGTTGTTTATTCCATCTTCATGTGAGTTTTTCTGATTTGGGGCAGAAGAATAATCCTTTTGGATGTGCTTTTAGTGCCTGGTGTCATCCATTTTTGCTGATGTCGTTCTTTTATAGTTTAAGTCTATTATTCTACTTCAATTTCTTTTCAGGGAGGCATGTCAAGTAAGGTCGTTGATTGCATTCTCTGTCTGAAAGGATATCATGAATGGAGACAAGATGGAGGGGTTGGAATATGGAGATATGGTGGAACTGTAAAGTCACCAATAACAGTCAAAGGTTCCACTGCTTTCTCCACATGTCATGATGGTTCAAGCATTCCTGAGCCCTTGCACTCCATCAATTTATCGTCTAGGAAACACATCAACAAGAATATAATGGAAGTTATCCACAAATCTTGCAATTTCTTCCTCGAAAGTTCAGAAGCTGGAAAAATACTTAATCATCTTTTTGATCAATTTGGGCTTGGTATTTTACAAACAGTACTGACACATCTAAAATGGGCTGATGAGCCATCATTACATTCTATGGTAGGTAAGAGGTTGCAGTTTGGCGTGGCAATGCCACAGCATGGTTTTAAATTTTTATTTTAATGTGCATTTCATGAGGGGCTACTAGCAAAAATTGATTTAGGTGGTCTTTCGGCACAGTATGTTCCATACCATATGCGTGTGTGAGACGTATTTGAGATTTAAAAGTAGGTAAAACAAATAGTCGAAGTGTTGTGTTTATGTTTTAAATAAAGAATTGCAGAGCCTCCCTAAATTAAGTGGTGATTATCATTAGTATAGCATCTTACTCAATATTCTCTTGAAGCATTATCATGGCAGCTTTTATCTACTAGGTTGACATATGAAGTTAATTTATCTTCCTGCAGCCATATGTAGTTAGTTTGATCACCAAATCACCTTATTTGAAAGATATTGAATAGTTCTACAATGGAATATGTGAGCTGCCCAGAAAGTATTTAGTGAATAGGTGAACAATTACACATAACAGAAGTGGAAATTTTGTCAAACAACCTACCCATGTCCCTAAACTAAAGATTATAAATGAATTGCTTCCCGATGCAACGACAGTAGTTTTCTTCTCCTTGAAAGTGACATGTTTCTAGTCTCCCGGAATTGTAAATCTGCAAATATTCTTCTGCTCCCGGGTGTTCAATGAGAAAGTACTGAATATGTGCCATAAAATTGATGGATCACAGATTGTTGATGCTGTACTGGAAAAGGTAGTTCAAGAGTTTAACAACTTACTTCTTGAGGAAAGCAATCAGGTATTATTTCCTTGCAACAGATGAGGCCTCTCTCTCTCTCTCCCCCTCTCTCTTTTTCTCTCTTTCCCTGTGGGGCAGATTAGAAGTTCAAACCTTTTGAGACAGTGAATCCTATTTTTCAAGTACATCGGGTCAGGACATATTCCATTGATGTGTTCAATTGTTTGTGCACAACTCTTTGCACTAATGATGCCCCAATGTATTCCACAAAGATGCTCTAGTAAGAGTGTGCAAGTATGTGGACAGGTCAATTCCTTTGCAGAGTAAAACAAATTATGTAAGCAATAAGCATTACTTTTTCACACAAATGAAGCACAGACATGGGGAGAAAAAAATAAAGCAAAAAGTGTGGAGGTTTTGTGATATTTGCTGCATGTAAACATGCACAATGTAATGCAACCATTCATTTATTTGTCTTCTGAGAAAGGTCGTCACCGGGACCTTCAAAATATTTGGCTGATCATTGCTGCACAGGAACGAGTTGTTTCTCGGTGACACTTTGTGATTGTTATGTACTTGATTGAACATTAGGATTATACACCTATGAATCATATGCTGGAGCAGTATGTAGGCTAGAAAGCTGATACCTAAGTAACTATTTGTTTCTTCCTCTCAGTTTGGACTTGCGTGCAAAGAAATACTGGGGAAGAAAGTCTCGTCTGTGGCTAATTTATTGGTAGCAATGTCCATCTATTTTGAGCAGAAGAAATCTAACGCTTTAAACGACAACTTGAGAGGTCGCCCGTGCTGTTCTCAGCAAGAAAATCTGTCAGATCATGGAAGCAACATCTATCAGCATCAACTTGAAATACTTGAGGTAGAAACTAGAAACTCAACAATTTACTGACCATTTCTGGCATTCGATTTTTTTGCAAGTATTGCCTATTATAAACAGCTTGTTTTCTTCACCAAATCAACTGCGGTTGTAAAATCTACAGAGAGGCCTTAACCGATTAACATCATCCCATATATCATATCTCTAGAACTATTTATTCTGATTTACATTTACCTGGCATGCATCACCTTGTCTGTGAAAAGTGGTTGCACGTTCATGAACTTCGGCAGCAAATCACATGTCCAATCACACGTCTCTTCCCTAATATTTCCTATGAAAATTTCATGTCCAAGCATTTGCTCTCCTGGTCCCCAGTCGCAGCTGCACTAGGAAATTGCCCAGTCACCTCGTCTGTTCCAAGGGTCTTGGGGCATTCCGAACCAGGTCCACATAAGAGGCCTCGATAGTGGACCAAGATCTGGAACTTAACGGATATATCTATAGAAAACCATGCTCCGGCCCTGATGACAGTATATAAAAAACAGAATTATGGATCTTAATTAACTGAATTTCGAGTATGATCTAGGTCTATGTTAATCCCAGGAAAGTTTACTTGGACCTTTCAGTTCATACCAAACGCAGACCCTGTCAGATCTAACCGAGTCGGAATCGGTTCGATTTGCTTGCAGTTGATGCCCTAGTTGCTGCCATAAACAGGTTGCCATTCGCATTGTCGTTTTCTGAGGAAAGGTATACTTACTCGGCGAATTCTTCAAGCCGAGTGCAGGTTGTCTCAAAAGATCCAAGTGAACATATTATCATCACATTTGTTTACGTAGATAAAATCCACTAGATAAATCTTTTTGAACGGACGAGTTGTCAACTTTAGTTACAACTAATTTCTTTTTCTTTATATAATACCTAAAGCATAACAAAACAAAGTAGAACGTGAAAGGAAGCGCCAGAATCGCTTGAACAGTACCGAATGAATATGACAATTTAGAAAGAAAGTTAAGGTAGTAAGGTGGCATTCTTGTTCGTCCACAGTACTGTACCCTATTAGGCTATTACTTTGTAGACGAATTATTCATTCTACGTCGCCATACTTCTGAACGTAATTTGGCTCGACGACACATAGAAACAACTATATTTTGCTACATAATCACTTGTAATGCATATGCGGACCTTGCTTTTCCTCCGCGAGGATGGGTTGATCTTCTGATGCTAGGAGCTTCTTTGTTGCGCACAATGACGCCATAATTCAGTCTTAATTTGCTAAAACCTTTTGAAAAAATCCATCGATGAATGTAAGCTTTAATTCTGAAATCTTCGAAATATATTCCAGCTATGCATTTGATGAAAATTTTCTAAGAAGTAATGCAACACTGCCTCGAAAGGAAAGCCGTTCGGACTGTGTGGATATATGTTCATATGAGTCCAACCCTAGGAAGAAGGAGCTAGCGGGAAGCAATTCTTTTTTCGCAAATGCCCAATCCGTAGGGTATTAGCCATATTATTATGGCACCATTTACGAAGGATAAAAAAATAATTCTTTGCTTCATATGTGTCTTCAATGATTTTGGTAATCACAGTCCTTTACATGAACGATTTCTCAGGCACTAAAGCATATGGTTCATGAGGCCAAGAATCAAGTTCGGCGTATGCAATCAAAATGGCAAGACGAATTCAAAAGCCTAGGTGAGAATCCATGAACTTTTATATGTGACATGGTGCTTGTATAGTCGGACGTCTATTTTTGCTCATAGAAAACATCTTCTTATAGCCAGAAAACCGTCTTATTGATAATCAGACCTCGCGGTCTATCAGTCAGCTTTATGGGTGATAACTAACGGTTGGATTGCTCCATTAGGGCTTAGTTGCGCCGACAATCGGGTTTACCTAGTCTGGTTCAAGTCGACTAAGTGAATGAAGCCAACTTTGAGCCTTGACATGTGACCGGGCCAAAGCCAGGACTGAATAGGCTGGACAAGTTCGGAAGCAATTCAAGCCCAACGAAGGCCTGGACCGCCTGGTCCAATTATTATTGAGGCTGCCCAGCACTTGTCAGCTTGTACACGGTCAAACCCACTGAAGCTTGCCATTCGGCCCAGGCCCAAGTCCACGACTACTAACTGGACTGAGCTTAGCTTGACATTGTTAACCCAACCCCGACTTGTATAGCCGCCTGGTTGATGGTATCCACCCACATGTGCATACTCTCGGAGGATGAACTTTCATGACTTTACTGTAGTGGAGCATGATGAATCGAGCTTACTCTTACATGTTTAGCATTCGGCAAACTTGCTGAGATTTTTATACTGGACTTGAACACAACATCCATTTTTCTTCTAGATTCATGTAACTGTAATGAAAGCGCTTTCACTTCTTGATGATTTTCCCTAGAACATCGTGTTCAAGGCTTAGTCCATTCGACATCATCCTACAATAAAGTTCTTGAAGAAAACCGCCAACTCTACAATCAAGTACAAGATCTCAAAGGTTATTGAACAGTAATTGCTATGCAGTAAATTCTGTTATTGAATAACAATTTCTATGCAGTAAAATTATATCAGGTTCTGTTGTGCAGGGACGATCAGGGTGTATTGCAGGGCAAGGCCGTTCTTGTCGGGGCAACATTATGGGCAGTCTATTGTAGATTATATTGGAGAAAATGGAGAAATAATGATAGTCAACCCCGATAAGCCAGGTAAGGATGCAAGAAAGATGTTCTCATTCAACAAAGTCTTTGGGGTGAATGCAACACAAGGTATGCACTTGATCAATCACTTTAGCGCATATTATTGCAGTTAGTTTCCATTTTGTCTTTTGAAGATGTAACCGACTCGTATCACAGTATTTTTTGGAGAACTTCCTATTAATTTGGAAAACACAACTTGTTATGGAGAAATAAATGTTGTTTTGCAATTATTACGGCTTCCGTTGTAAAACTAGCACTTTCTTCGAAGCTACATTTCAAAAGAAAGTGGATAAATCTTCACAAGCAATATGGTACTTTTTTGTTCAAAAAAGCAACATAAATTTGCTTTATTGGGTGAATAGAGGTGTCACTTATTTTACAAACTAGAAAACTTCCAGATCACTAGGAAACATTATTTATGGTCACTTGGTCGTTATTGCTGTTGTCTTCATTTTCTAATTCCGAAGGTGCATGAGAAATGAAAATGCATCCACTGTTCTGCTAAGCCAGAGATTCTTGCACAGAAACGTCTATACCTGGATGCTAAAGGTGTAACTTTTGTTACAGAATAAGTTTATGCAGATGTTCAACCATTAATCAGGTCTGTTTTGGATGGCTACAACGTCTGCATATTTGCATATGGACAAACGGGCTCAGGGAAGACATTCACAATGGTGCAGTTAGAACTTCCAACCGATACGAATCAATTATCTCATTAACATTTTCTATACCTCTTACTATGATGTTTCTTGTCTACTCATTTTAACATGTGTACAGTTTTAAAATTATTCTCTTTTCAGTCTGGTCCAGAGTTCACAGCAGAAAAAATGGGTCTGAATTGTCGAGCTCTTAGCGATCTATTTCACTTGTCCAAGTCCCGAGAGAATCTTGTGTCATACACAATTGGCATCCAAATGGTCGAGATATATAATGAAAAAGCGAGAGACCTATTGGTAGCTGATGGCACTAACAGAAAATATCCTTTTAAACATTTCTTACTTGCATGGCACTGTTAAATAAAGGCTGCTTCTATATGCATGCCCTTCCTAGGCTTGATGCTTGATGTCAACTTGTAGTTCTCTAGGTTACTGACTTCATGTTACTTCTCTGGAGTCCTTTCTTAACTATGTATACACTGGATATAAGGAACAATTCACAGCGGCGTGGCTTCAATGTGCCTGAAGCAAGCTTGGTTCCTGTCAATTCCGCGCAGGATGCCTTCAATCTGATGATAATTGGGCAGAGAAATCGTGCCGTAGGAGCCACTGCACTTAATGAACGCAGCAGTCGTTCACATAGGTAACGTCCTGTTTTCTTTCATTTACAGAATATGTGTAGTTCCTCTCAAGCTCCCAATGTTGGAATTCCAGGATCTGTAGAGTAATTATTGATTCTACAGACTCTTCAGGATGTCAGCTTGCACCTGATCTCCCCTTTGAATTACAGGACTTAGTTTCGAGGTTCGGATCTTCAATAGAATCATGCAGTTGTTTTCTACCTTTTTAGTGTAAACCAGTATTTCAGCTGGAGAATAGACTTCCCAAGAAACATTAGTATGTTAAAATAATTGGTTTTGCACAGCATAATTTTACAAGTCTAGATTCTACGGCCGTGCTTTTCCATTACAGGATTCGCTGCGTACAATTTAACATGTTTTTTTTTTTCAGCAGTAATTTACTTTGTCTTCTAATGGAACTATAATTTTCTTCCCTTTCCACTTGCGTCTTATCTCTCTCTGTTTCCTCGCCTTGCTCATATTCCCTTCCTTCTTGTTAATGAAAAATAAAACATCATGCGTTTTCTTGATAAAGTTATTTCAAAAGAAAAGGAAAATTTCTGATGTTGAAAACATTATTAAAGTTCAGAAAAGGGAAAAAATCGACTGTTAAAAAGAAAATCAACTGACGAACTGGAGATTTATTAGTCGAAGTAGGAAATTCTTCCAAGCCCTTGGGAGGGTTGATTCGGAGTGGACAAATAATGGTCCAAACTCAACTAGAATTCACACTTGAATTTTCAAAAAAAGATATTTTCTCTTGTCCGAAGGACGAACTTACCTTAGTCTGCTGTGTATCCTTCAACAGTGTATTGATACTCCATGTCCAAGGAAGTGAATTATCATCTGGATCGACTCTCAGAGGCCGCCTCTATCTTGTGGATCTAGCTGGAAGCGAGAGGGTGGATAAGTCTGAAGCTGTGGGGGAACGACTAAAGGAAGCTCAACACATAAACAAATCGTTGTCAGCACTAGCAGATGTTATCTCCGCTCTTGGACAGAAGAATACACATATTCCTTACAGAAACAGCAAGCTCACACAGTTGCTCCAGGACTCACTAGGTCCAATATTACCTCGAATCTTTTTCCATCAATGATTAATTTCTTCTGGTGTTTCACTTTAATCTGTGCTCATGACAGGTGGGCAAGCCAAGACCTTGATGTTTGTACACATAAATCCTCATGCAACAGCTTACAAGGAGACAATCAGCACACTTAAATTTGCCGAGCGGGTTAGCTGCGTAGAGCTTGGAGCAGCACGTTCAAATAAGGAGAGTAGTCAAGTCAGAGAACTGAAAGAAGAGGTTTGCTTTCTAATATATATCCTACAGGTAAAACATGGTCGTGCTAAATTTGCAAGCTGATTATTCTTTAACTTGTCCAGATTTCCAATCTAATGTCAACGCTTAGAAACAAGGAAACTGAATTAGAGCAGATGAAAGGTGGCAAAATTGATCAGAGTGCTGGAAGAATTGAGAAGACAGAAATTGACTTCTCAACTACATCCATTCAAGTACCTAAAAACTATATCAACAGAAGGTCGCAGATAGGACAACCACCCCAAGATGAAACTGGAAGTTTGGAGGTACTTACCAGATCATCCATAATTTCCATTTGGTGGACATGGTAGTTTCTCCTAACACCATATTGTGTACTTTGCATTGATTACTAAAAGATGGATGCATTTTCTCTTAGCCCTGCTGGATTATGTCGAACGGAGATTATATAAAAGATGATTTCTTGAGAAATGTTTTCTGAAAATGAAACTATCGCACCAGAATGCTCTTGCTAGTTCAGTTTAATACGAAACAATTTCAATACACATTTGCTCCCTAGTTAACTAAGCATATGGGATGAGGTAGACTTCTATATCTTAATTTAGTAGCTAGTCGCTACGGCTGAAGACAGAGAAGTTATAGAAAAAGAAAAAAGTATATTTCGACATGTTCAGTATATATGAATTTTAGGTAGGTTTTGTAATCAATCCTGCACCGAAGGGTTGAATTTCTTATGTATATAGCTACATAGTTATCAGTCTTCCATATTGACGTATGACTAGCTCTCTCTCCCTTTTTTTATAGAACAAAACGATGCTCTGGACTAGCTGCACTTCGCCAACAAGAGAGTGGAACAGTTTTCCTTCCGCTCATTCTGATAGGAAACTCAACCAAAATCTACCGTCTGCAAAAGGAGAAAGTGGGGCAAATTCCAAGAGTTCAAAATTGGAATCACCTCCACAAAGCAGATCGCTGTCGGTTGATTACAGCAAGCACAGAAAAAGCAGAATGAAGGGTGACGTAAGTGACAATCAGGATGAAAAACCACTACAGTACCCGAGCGGTGCTTGTTTGAACAGATCCATTTCATTCACAGAAAAATATGCACCTGAGGGCTGCATAACACTGGGCAATCACAAGCAAGACAAACTGTCCAGCATTATTTCTCAACATAGTGGAACCAACCTGCAGAAATTCTGTCCTGATCATGAGAAGGAGCAGTTCAGGCAAGTGCTCAACGTTACGCGTGGAGCCATTAGGAAAAAAAAGGCACAGGTGAAAATTGGGCAAAAGTTTCAGATGGCACCTCATTTGCAAAGATCTGCTATTGAGCAATCTGGGATACAGAATGATTCGAGGGTGGCGCAAAACAGGAAGAGTGGTTCTTCTGAACCTGAAAATAGGCAAGGGTTTAGCAAGACCTTATTATCAAATGCACCAAGACCGAGGAAGCTTTTTCAGAGCATGCAGGAGTCTAGAATTTCACATGACCTTTCGTCAGGGTAAGCTTACGAGATTGCTTTACTGCATATTTTTATTTCTGGAAAGCATTTTCATATACGTCACGTCACATTTGAGTTTTGCTGCAAGAACATCGATTTGTTTTTAGGACCACGGTGGAGAAAGAAGAATCGTGATCTCTACCAAATTTCCACATAACCGTTGGAACTTCTTACCTAAACAAAAATCGGCCTTCAATGTACCGTAAAGTCCTTGCAACCATGGTACTTCGCAGCGTAGCCCCTGGACCTCAAGGGAGGTGCTGATCGTGCCTTGTTTGCTACACTCGTATATTCATGAGATCATGCATGTTCATTGTTCGGACTAACACTATCGTAGGCCACTCATGTCTCATATGAACAAAAATGTGGTTTCCTACTAGTTCATTGCATAAACTATGCGTGCTTCTTCAAGGAGTGCATTCTCGGATATACATTTTAAGTTTGCGTCACTCGGACAAGAAGACGAATAATTGAATTTTTCTTTCCCCACTTCTTGGCAGGGGCTTGGTGCAAGCATTAGAAACGATTTCAGCTGCAAAGTATGAAAATAAAGTTCCAAATGATGCCCCGCTTACAACGAAAGGAAGCACTTCTATCTCGACATTGAGACGACACCATTCTGTGCCACAAACAAAACTATTTCCATCCTGAGTTTCAGATTTTCCATATAACTTCCTTGCAATGTGTGAGAAATTTACTGTGTTTATAATTAATCAATAAGGATCAAATATCATTCTTCTTTTGGCAAGCTTAACTGGAGTACATGCAGCCAGTAATCAGCTTCAACCTGCACAAGATGAATCGAACTCGACTGCCATTAGATGGTTTGTCCTATCTCTGTTGTTTCACCCTGCTTCTGTAAAAGCCATGTGTATGTGGGAAATATTTGTTTCAAGGATGATTCTAGTCATTGATTTCATGGTACCAAATATGTTATGAAGCATAATATAAAATATGATCAGCCATTGAGTTATTCTCTCCAATGATTCCAGATTTACCAGTCAGACACGATAATTAGATTTAGCAGACAGGAAAATTTTGCGCCAACATTTTATCCTTTCTCTCAAAAATATAAGAACCACAGGCATGCGTAGGTGCACTCTCATCGGAACATGCAGACACAGTCACATGTTTGGGGTGGAGAACTAAGATCTTTCCATTAGAACCAGTATCTTTCCACCAGACATAAGATCTCCATTTACTTTTTGCAAGTATAGATTCCAGTGGTGCTGGCATAAAGAAAAAGTAACAAGATTGAATTACGTAAAGCAGACCTTCATTAAGCATGATTTATAACTCCATACATGTGTTTCAAGAATCTGTTGGTCCATTAGATGGGTACTTGGCCTCCAGCTTCTTCAGAATGAAGGCGATTACTCCCCAATCAAACCCACGGTATTGAAGCCATCTCATGATCCTAGCTTTGCGCTTTTCTTCTGGTATATCAACTGCTCGTAGCCAGTGTTTTGACATACGTTCTAAAAGGCTATTTATTGAACTTGAAGACATGCCTATATGTGCATGTCCATCACCAGCGTTATCTTCGTCAAAAACCTGCTTCAGGGCTTCTGTAATTGTCTCTTCACTCACTCCCTTGCTCAAAAGTGCCTGGAAAGGATGCCCAAGATAAATACTTAACCTTACCAAGCCCAAAGTATGAACCTGCTTTTTACTTCCATGAAGAAGTTCGCTAGTAGTACTAGGCAAAGAAAAAATAAATGGAGATACTCTTATTACATTATATGATCACTATCTTGACCCCTGAGAATTGCCTATTTATTTCACATACTTTTATACGTCAAGCAAATCAGGTTAGCAGTTACAGGATTGATTTCACACGTCTCTTCAAGTTCAAAAAGTAAAATAAAGTGACCTCAGTCTCCAGTGCAGAAAACATGAATGCTAAGTGAGGAAAATAGCCCATATCTAACGAACAGACCTAGATGACTACCAAACTGTTGGAAGTGTGAGATTGTAAGTGGAGCTAATAATGCAAAACAAGCAAAACGTTGGATGGAAGAGCAATCTGTGTACGCACTTGTTTAATCCTTCTTGGTCCCCAGGTCATGGATAGCCATCGAGATCGAGCTACTGTTTCTGCATAGAGATAATCGTTGAGCAGCCCCCTGCATGAAAAGAAAAGTAGGAGTTAGTGAAATAGTAGAAGCTTCTGAATGATGCAAAAGGTAATCTAAGCTCCTGGTTTCCAGCAGCCATCACAGTCTTATATCGATGGAGTTTCTCCAGTATGAAACCAACATGGACAGGAATAAATCCAGAAAAATTGGTGCTTCCAGAGAAAAGTTGGCCATACTGATGTACTTTTTCATGTGAAGATCTCACCAAAACCTCATAAACAGTTTACGTGGAACCTTAGGAAATTTAGGACTGCAAGAACATATAGCAAATTCAACGAGATGGCAACAGATAAACATGTACATGAGGCACATAGTGTTAATCAGTTGAACTGATTTCAAGAATTTTCCTCCCTGCTCAGCACAAAAAAAATCCATGCAAAAAAAAAAAAATTGCTTGAAGACAAGAAGCAAGAGAGATGAGCAAGCACACCTGGCCTGGAAATCAGATATGACGGACTCAATGATGTCAGGCGAATATTTCTTTCCTCGCAATTTCTTCTTCAACTCGATCACTGTATGTGCTCTGAAATAATAGGAGTCGTGTTATGGAGGAAACAAAAAAGTAAAGTACCATCGGTCCATATAACAATGCATTAAAGAAATATCATTAGTCAAGTAACTCAGCATCTTTATAGTGTTCTAACACGTCAGGATCCCGACCTTCCTGCAAGTGCTTCAATAGCGAAGGTCTCAGCGTCTCGTTTCAATCTATTAGCAGAAACTTCTACTTCGAAAGCAGCAGTCTCGTTGGAGTTCTCAGACCCATTCGCCTGTGTTTCAATTTCTCGCATTAGATCACCATATCTGTCCTCCCTTGCATAACCAACATCGTCTTGAAACTTCAAAACTTTTCCATTTTCCAATCTGCGGCTCCAGTCTGCTGCATCAAAAGGAACAGAAAAGAGATCATAGAACACGACTATTATCTACATCTTCACCTGCTTCATACATCTGAAATGAGAGAAAGAATACACAACCTTTTACAATTTTTTTGTAAAATCATACCCAATTTTGGCCCTGAGGTTCTATTTGCACTTAATTTCTGGTTGCCTAGGGCGTTCTTCAACCTTGGCACCTCATGCGTCGATTGATTATCCGGAGAATTTTCATGCTGTGACGATTTCGATTCTGGTCGATCATTTGAGAGATCCCTAGGATGCTTGACGGATGAAGGGTTCTCATCTCCTTCTGTCTTAGAGTAACTGCCGGGAATGTATCTTACAGGTCCAGATGAAGAGCTAGCTCTGCAGATGTTAGAAGCACCCGAAACTTTTGCCCTAAGACAGAAAACTGAAAATCAGCAGGATGGTTGCCACCATTTCAGGAAAAATAGCAACCCCAAGGAAAAGAAAGAAACATATCTGATGAAAAGCTACACTCTGAATGGATTTTATATAGGTGCAAGTCAATCTCATCGATAAACCCCATACATCCTCTATAAAGAGATTATATGCTTGTAAAATTTATGGGTTTATGTCGCCTGGCGGCGCAAAAGGTACCAAATTGTTATAAGAAGGAGAAGAAGAGGAAGAAGAATGGAGATGAACAAAGGCTCAATTCCTTACAGGGGTAATATTCCTTGCGATCGAAGCTCTGTGTAACATTGAATTACTAGCTGCCCGCGCAAAATCGCCATGTAGAAAAGCTCCCGGTAACTCTGGCTGCTTACGGGGTTTAAATGGTGCAGATATGGAAAATGCTGCCGATATTTTAAAAATATCTCCCATATTGCCGCCTTTTATTATTTAACCCGCTCATGTATGACCTCAATTTCCAAAATGGCGCGTGATTTTAAAGTTTCGCCGACGTTAAAATTTTTGCATATTCGATACGAGGGGCGTAAAGCTTTCGGACTCGGGTTGAATTCGACTTAATAGGATTTTAAGTGATCCGATTGATTTGGAGTCGATTTTTCAGGCTTATTTCTCAAAGCCAGTTTGGATCCATTCAGCAGAACATCCGATATTTACATTTTAATCCTGTCAGATGTTCATGATTCTCAGTTGGATATCAGATTTGGATTGGAGTTCAGTTATGAAATTGTATACCAAACAGGAACAGTATTTCTATGGAAAAAAGTGGACATGATCACAATTCTAACTCTGTACCGGAATCAGCCGAATGGAATCGGTGGCAAACTGATTCAACTCGCTAGCCCCAGTTCAAGAGTGCAGTATGTCAGCTTTTGCTTATTTTTAAAATAGTCTGAGTTTTTCTTATTTTAATAAACTCATACTTTTTTCATCTATTTTTTCAAAAATGATTTTTTTTAATATTTTTGGCTGATCTGCAACCGATCGGTTGAATTGTGAATCGGCCGATCCACCAAATTGGCAGCTGAAGAATGTATCATAGTTTCAACCAGGCTCCAAAAAAAAAAGAAAACCATTTAGTATTCCAAGACTCTTGTATTAGATCTGCTCATGATTCCAAAAATGATGAAACCAGTGGAACAAATTGCCCGGTTCTTGCTGGAATTTCATAACCGAGAAGCAGGAACTGCTAAGATCTCATATTTTTGGAAGTTTTCCACCTTCTCCAACCTTGGTTCGCAGCTTCAAACGGCACGCCTTCAATAGTCTCATCCATAAAATTCAGAATATAACAAAAGCCTGTCAATCATAACAATAAGAATAGAAGTAGCACTACCAACCCTTGAAACTATATGATAAATTGCCACCTACACCAGCGAAAACCCAAATATATAGGACGAAACAGAGCACTTGCAATAGATTGCTGCCACATGAAATGGTCGCGCTCGTGGTGGAAGACATGTCTTGTCAATTGGGATCTTCTTCTTCGCGAGGAGCTTCCTTTGCGGAGGTCATCCGTAGTTATTTCTTTTACCGTGAGAGCTCATGTATGCCACTTGCTCTTCCTTACTTGGGCACACTTCATATTCCACCACTAGCTATACATGCAGACTAGCAATGACGAATTTTATCACGTCCAGCTCCTACTTGCGTAATGGTTTGGCAGATCACCCGATAGAAAACGAAGGTTGCATGCACGCCAAAGTTAGTCATGCAGCGAGCTGGGATGCGAACGAACCGGCCCAGAAATGCGTGCTAAATTAGAGCCAAAGGTCAGTTGTTTGGACTCCCCATTTTGGTTTTCTTGGTTTCAAGGAAAGAACGATGAACAAGGAACAGAAAGAAAAACATACGGCTATGTAGTTTACATTTTCTTCACTTCTACAATGTTCAGCAAATTCAAATATATATCCAAATTACTCTAGCATAGTTGATCGGATAGGCGGATTGGTGCAAATCCAATCATCAGTTTGATTTTTATAAGTGTTATTCCTCTACTGAAAAGGGTGAATACACAACATTCACTGCCCACCTAGGTTTTGAAGCAAACTCAGACCCTAAGGGAGCAAAAGGAGATGGGCTTAGGCTTCTTTAAGATATCTGCTCCATTAAAGTTGTGTTCTGTCAGAAGATCATACATTATCCAAATAGAGTGTTCTGGAATCCTCAATATTGTTGTTGCCTTCACTTTATAGTGTATCGAATCTGTCTTTATCGCGGGATATTACAAGAGAGTATAGACAGTTACAGATCGACTTGACCATGTGAATGGGCCCCCGAGCAAAATCGAATGGCCCAGCAGCGCAATTACTGTTGAATGTAGTATTTGGAAGCATGTCTAGGAGGGGAACATTTTTGGAGAACAACAGGACGGCCTACAAAAATTTGCACTACCTGGTTTTCTGGGATGGAACGTAACATAATGCCCATTTAATTATGAACTGTGTTTTTAAAAGAAGATCTTAGTTCATTGGTAGTCTTTATATCTACTCATGGTGTTTTTTCGATTACAAATCGTAGATGTGCAACATTTAGTTAATAGATAGATCGTTTCGCTTCCCACTGCTTTGGTGGGTTCGGCTAAAACTTAAAGCCTCTAAGTTGAACGGGTTAATGCTCAATTTGTGTATCCTTTTGCCATAAGACTAAAGAAATGGAAGGAGTTCTTCGTGTCCAACATATCAAAAAGTTACTTGGTTGTTTCACTATTGTCGGAAAGAAAGGCAGAGGCCTCGCATTAAAGCTGCTCTTGATTTCACATACTTTCATAGCACATCAATAAATAATTGTGCGAGCGCGGCCTTTCTTTTAATTGACCAAGGAAGCATTGCCACAGGATCTATCTGTTTATCCATTCGAACCATAAGCTTTAAACACAAGTTCATCAAGGTAGAAGAAGACTAAATTATACCACTTTCTCTGCACAAAGATGTCAATCTTTTATTCCACTTTCCATGCATACAAAATCAAACAATAACCCTGAATTGAGCCTGAGCTACTAGAAAATGAGCTGTCGCTGCCTGTGTTTTCCGGCGGCGACCCCGGCTGGAACACAAACAAGGCGTGGCCAGAGCCAGGACTGAATATCCAGTCATGGACATCCCAAAAGACTTGAACAGGCACGCTGTCGACCAGGACCGTGTCATTCCCTCTGAACTTCCAGCACAGAGTCTTAACATGGACCAGAACAATCCCATCTACGCTGATCCAAATCTCGGGATCTTTAGCTACTGAGATTGAGCTCTCAATCACGATATCATGCTCCTTACCTCTATCGTCGAACTTGGCTTTTGTGACGAAACACCTTTTTCCAAAGACATTCTCTTTCTTGGACAGCAGCAGGGCATCAACGAGCGAAGGCCTTGATCCGGTCTTTCTGTAGGCTTCCTTCTTCAATTCACCTAGTAGCAGAACGACCTCGTTATCACAGGTGATGGCAACGTAGAATTCACCGTGGGGCTCCGGGCCGCCGGAAAATTTCGCCGTCCGGAGGTCCCAAAACACTTCGATCTTGTTTCCCGCGACTTCGAAGTACTTGAATCCTTTCTTGTTCCAGAAATGCCAGGGCTTGAGATCCACCTTGCAGGTGTACTGCTGTTCATTGCCGCCGGTATCGACTAGGATCCAAAGGCAATGCACCATTAGGTTCTTGCACCATATAATTGTAACATAACGGGACAGTCCGGCAATCATAGCCTGGTAGACGGACATGACCGCGCTCTGGCCGGACTTTAGCCCTGATGGATCGTCTGATGACTTGTCGCCGGTAAAGCATGCGGGGATCGGGATCGATTCCTGCATGGTACGGTTCTGAAGACGCCGGAGCCAAATTCAATTCCAAATGGATCTAGCTCGACATACAGCACCCAAATTCACATTTTCTGCTCATCTCAGACAAATAACATCATAGCAAACTCTCGCGGTTCTGAATTCAAGAATCTGGCCCATTGAGTAGTTGCTTCCAACCATCGAGAAAACTTATTTTCCCTTGGTTGGTACATGCAACTCAAAAGAAGAAACGACCTTCTTCTCAATTATCAGGCAGAAAATCTGCCTGGAAAGCCCATTTTCCGGTCGAAGAATTCGATCTGATAGATACCCAGAAGACAACAAGAAATACAAGTGAAATCAGAGGAATTTGGTGATCTGTTTTAACCAAAACATCGTCGATGAACCTTCTTCAAATCTTTTTCTTCTTCTCAGAAGGCACAACGCGAGAGGGAGAGAGAGAGAGAGAGAGAGAGAGAGAGAGAGAGAGAGAGAGCTGGGAATGGTTAAGGAATGAGGAGAATGGAGGTTGGGTGTTTTCTGTCCGCAACGAACGAGCGAGAACGTCGGCAACAACTCATGGGTATGATTGGAGGGAAGAGGTGATTCCTCCTCTTGATGTATTGACCACGGTTGGCGTGACGACAAACAAAGGCTCCCTTGATTCACGATAACCAAGCTGCCTTTGGCCCCCATATTAAAATTTTCATTGACACTGAGAAGGCACAACCGTGTTAGTTCAAACTTGTTATCTGTAAAGAACGTCTTTTCTCAATTTTTAAACTGAAAATTGTTCTCAATGGATATTCGTCAAGCATTAAAAAGTAGTAAAAGGACAAACTTAAACGATAGCTGTATTGAGTTTGGATATACATTCAAGGCCCAATATGGCGTCCATAGAAGGTCCAAAAATGTGGAAAACTACAGGGTCCTAATTGATCAACATTTGTTAGAAAACCATGAACATGACGAACATGAACTCCAAAAGAGTTTGAGTTTTTTTTCTTTTTTTTTGTGAAATAGAAAACGAAATGAATTCTTTATCCCTGTAGTTAGCTTCCGGTAGTGAGCTCAAAATTAATTGTTTGTATTATTTTAGCTAATATTTGTCAGCAAAACATTGCTGAAATTATCAAAGACATTTCAAATAATTAAATATTATAGTCTGAATATTTTAGATGTTTTTAAAATGACAAACCTCTTATTCTAAAGAAAGATCTCATGTGGACGTGGTACGCATGGTTTCCAAAGTATGCTTGCAATATAATTTGATCTGGAATACTTTGGTGAGTGGCCATGTAGACAGAGACCTCCAATCTAAAGAAAAGTCCATGTTTGGACATCTTAATCTTTACTACACACTTCATCAAATCGTAGGTCCAACCAACTTTGGGCTCATAAACTGGCCTTGTAAGTTGTAACGTAATTTGAGTATAACCTTCAGACAATATTCGGCAGCAATTTCTTCTGGATTCCATATTAGAAACCAGAACTCCTACGCTCCATTTATTAGAGACTTGGTTTTCAGTAAAATACTGCAGTAGAGGGATCTCAGTTCCACGATTTATTTTCCCAAAGCATGCTACGAAAATCTAAATCTGCGGCACAATTTTGGAACACGACGCAATGGGCAATTTCTTTTCTTTTCTTTTTTTCTAATTTGAGGGCATAATATTTTTTTAATCCTAAAGCAACTAATACATAACTTTTTCTTTGGCGCTTTTCAACTATAAAAAATTTTCAATCAGCATTAGATCATCCAGAAAATGGCAAGGACAATAATTTCGGCCGACCAGCTTATGCTCTCCCTGTGCTCACCGAGGTTCACAGAAATGATAAACAAGTCTCTAACCAGTCTGCAACTTAATCTTCTTTGCGAAAATGTATCCCATGCATATAATATAATAATTCCAAAATTGAAACAACATGGCACCGTTCTATTGTTTGGCTGAAAATAACTTCATTTCTAACGCTCATAGACTCACACAGGTAGTAGTAATGTGACTTCAACTCCATCTATACAGATGCCCTTATACATCACAGCCCACAGAATCCAAATTCCTGTTGACGGTTGTTTACCGCCGAAAATTGTGGACCAGCTACGGTAAAGGTAAAGTTTACGCCAACTAGGAACTTACAATTGAGTTAACTAATAGTACCAAAATACAATGTCCAAACTCCGAATGTTTGCTAAAACAAGCAGTTCCAACTGACAATGAGGAACAAACACCGCTGAAGAAGATGCGATCAATCGTCACCGGCCAAAGCATTTTAGAATAGAGGATGTAACAGTAGACGTAAGGAATTTCAGTCCAGCAGACCCTCCCGGGAAGTAAGAGAGAGCATAGTAAGACAGTGCTAATACCTGGAGCAAATGAAGGTGATTAGAATAAAATCACTATGATAAAAAAAAAAGGTGGAACTGTAAAACATGAGTTTGACCAGTCATAAGAAAACAAAACTGTTGGAGCCTTCATGTGTGGCAGGGTTCATTTTCAATGAAGATGAACCATACCACTCTTATGTTGCCTGTTGGAACAATTATCAACCAAAGGAACGAAAGGCATGGAATGCTCCTATATAGAGGGATCTGCTTTTCTTGATTATTGGTTGGAGCAAACAAGTGATCCTTGTATGTAAGGACAATCATACAAATTCTGTTTTGTAGAGACAAAGATAATATGACAAAATGGCCGAGCATACATGAACTTTTTCATATAATGTTCATGACATTATAGAGATGACAGATAGGGGGACGAAGCAAAAGCAGGATTTTACCTGTAAAACAGAAAATAGCACAGAGAGAATGTAACTGTGAAGCACCATTGACACATAGATTGTACCCACCATGCTGCCTATGAATATCAATGTGAAAGGCAGTCTCTGCAGTATACAAGAAACAATTCAACAGAAGATCAGATTAAACAACCATTTAAAGAACAAGAGCTGCTATCAAATTCAACAAAGATTTTCAACTGATAACTGCAGTCCAAGGTAGAATCAACACACACCAGTTACTCAGCATCTGATTCATAATTTCACAAACATGGCATAAGAATTCCCTTTTCCCTTTTTTTTTTCCTGCTTGACATAGAATATTTTATTGACCACAACCAATAAGATGGGATTTCGTTTACCTCTTTCGATGACATGTGGGCAAGCTGATTCTTTGGACCTTTCAATGCAAAAAATGACCCGATAATAAACAGGCATCCAAGTGTGAAGCATATGGCGAACTTTTGTGGCATCAGCACCATAACTGGTAGAAACATTGTGAAGGCAATAAAAATGAAGAAAACACCACTGGCCAAGAAAAGCCCAAAGTACATGAGTGACTTTCCAGATGGCACAGTATTAGCAGCAGATTGTATGTTGCCAGGTAGGTCGCGTACTCCTTTAGAAACCCTATAAGAGCAGTAATAGCAATCATGTTTGGGATGTTCCACTGCCAATATTCTCATTGGAATTTATTCACTCACAACTAAGTCTAAAATATCGAGATATCAAATCAAATTTCAGATAGAAATAATGAATAATATCAATTTACCACTGTAACATGCATTGAATATTTTCATTGGAATTTATTCACTCACAGCTAAGTCTAAAATATTGAGATACCAAATCAAATTTCGGATAGAAATAATAAGATCAATGTACCACCGTAACATGCATTGAACTGGAAACAATCTCTTTAATCAGCACACACACACACACACAAAAGCTGCACAAGCATGAAACAGGGTAGTGGGATAGCAAAAACCTGTCAACTTTACCGTTAAATATCTTTGACTGGATACCTATGCTACTGGCTCTAAGTAGACCTATTGACGAGTAGATAACCAGATAAGCAGGCAATGAGCATGTAAAACGTATGCATTAAAAAGAGCAAACAGGACAAATTATAGGACTCCAAGTTTCAGAAGCAACTAATCATGCTGATGCTTTCAGCAAGCCAAACAGTAGACATAGCCACAAAGTGCCACAATTCAAAAGAATAATACAAATGCATAAATAAATAACAACTTTATGAAACATACTGCTTCCTAATCAGCAGACAAGACTTAGGCAATCAAAAAATATACCTTGAAAACCACTGAGGAATTAAAAAATATACCTTGAAAACCACAGAGGAATTAAAAAACATACCTTGAAAACCACACTTTTGGACAATCATACTCGTTACAGGCCTAACTTTTATACTAAAAAAAAATTATTTGCAACGTAATGTGAAGGTTGAAATAGAGGAGACAGCATATGCTCAAGCATATCAGAGACAATCGAAAATGTCAAAGAACCAAAAAATGCTTCATTAATAATCAAAATTTTTGTGTTCCATGGATGAATCACAACTCAAAAAAGTAGCAGGTATCCCAAGCTAATATGGACATATGACCACAACTGATCAACTAGGTTTTATTGCCATCTATACCCAGGCATTGTCTCTCTTCTAAAATTTGATGACAACCAAGACAACGTGGCCACTTTAACGGCCACACAAAGACATGTCAGCAACACCGGACGTTAGCATAAGCACATACTGTTTCTTAGTAATGGCAGAAAGAAAATTTGCTAACATAAATTTAGCTACAGCATAAAAAAGGCTCTTCCGATTACGAATAAGAAATAAGAAGATGGAAGATCAACAATAGCTTCTCATAGGTTATCATTGCTCTTGCCAACAAAAGAAACTAATATACCATCAGGTAAGCAAGTAATGGACACGATTGGAATAAGATTTCAGTATTCGCAATTACAGGTTTATAGATGTCAAGCTAAAACTAGCAAGTATTTACAGCTTGACATCATAATTAGGAATTTGTTTTCTATGAAGAAATAGTATGGGAGATCATATACACAACGCTATAATCAGATCCATCCAGAAAGTACTATGTTCACTAAACATATTTGTACAAACTGATTTGAGCCCATGCAGGCAGAAGACTGTTTCTAAGATGGATTTGAATGGACGCTGCTAAGAACCTAAGAGTGTGAACATTAAGAAACTAAATTCATTTATCGCATAATTATTTTTTTGCTTTGACAAGAAAGAGCAAATGCAGACCAAGTTGACGTGCTTTTTGGCCCCTATATGAAGCATACTTACCTTGTTAAGTTCTTTCTTCTAAATAATTTTTTGCAGAATTTGGTGATCCAAATCAGATTCTTGTCATGTTAGTTCGACATTGATATTTAGTATCATCCAGCCGATAAGATCATAAGTTAGGAAAGGAGAATTGGAAACCGTGCACTAATAATCTCTATATATCATCAGCTTAAGATACTAATCAACAGTAACCGTAGAATCCAAACAAGATCCAACTCAAATTGCATGTTGTTGGAAAATAATGAATGCAATTCTTAAGTTGAAATGAAAAACTTAGATTATTATTCCAGACTGCTTGTTTCAGTACGATCACTACAATGAATTCGATATTCAAATGAAAAAGAATATTTTAAGAATACCAATCTACGATCAATTCTGAGGGCTTAATCAAACTCAGGCTACCTATTTACCAACGTTCCATCATAACCGATTTTCGATTACGAATCAACCATCACTTGCACTGTCATCATCAAGAAACCTTCGGATCCATTCCCAGTTCAATAAAAAAGGGCTATAGAGAGAAATTACACAGCAAAAGGACTCCAAAGAAGCGGCAAGGACAATGAGACAAATGAAATGAGAAGAACTAAACAGAAAAGGGCCTAGGGGAAAACGAAAAAAGCAAAAAATAAGCTCAAATTTGAACAATTAATTAAGGAAAATAACCAAGTATAAAAGATCGACGCACGGAATCTGAATGCGAAGCATAATTGAAACTCTCTTCCAAGATCTTGATACATCAAATTCAACACAACACCCCAAGGAAAATTATCCGAAAAAACAAGAGAACAAAGTAAAAAAGAACGAAAGAACGAAATAAAATAAAAGAAACAGAGGAACTGCTCGGTCCTTACACATTGAACGTCCCGGAGACTTTATCATTGGCGGTGCGCACGGCGGCCTCGAGATCGAATCCAAAGCCCGACGATCCGGCGTCATCCGACGACCGCGCAGCAGCGTACGAATTCCACTCGGCGAGTAGAGAGGTCGGCTTCTCCGGCTCGGAGCTGCTCGGTCCACCCATGAACCAAGCCTGGGCCGTCTTCTGCATACTAGAATTAAGCTTCCAAGGGATATAAGACAAAGGGATCGGATTCTGAAGAAACCGAGAGAAAACCTAGGCTCCTAATCAAGGCTTCAGGAGTTTAGGGGAAGGAAATGGAGAGGCGACGTCTCCTGGAGAAGACGAAATCCTGTCCGTTCATGGAGGGTTCCGACGACCGAGATCGGAGCAGATCCCGGAAGTGGGCGAGAGACACACGCCCCCGCTTGAGGTGGAGTAATACCGTCAGGTGACTGTTTCTGCGTTTTCAGTGAAAACTGTGGCGTGATTCGTGTTTGAATTTCAAGAATAAGCACCAGCGGAGATTTGCATTTTAACAGACCAATCGCTTAAGGGCGGCAGAACGAAATGCCGCCTTGACGCCGACGTATTATGCAAGAAATTGAAGATCCAAAGTCCAATACAGTGTCTTGGTTGCACGACCCGAATCCGAACGTCATTGGCGGCAACGCGGGTTTATCAATGGATTCATCAATAAACGGCTCATCATCAACCCCGGGGTCTTAGTGCTTCAAATTTTTGTATGTTTGGATCGGTCTCAAGATTGGGCTCAAATACTTTTCTGAATGGGATGTGAATCTGTGGACGGATTTTGTTTTTTTGGGCTTAGATCCAGAATACAAAATAGAATTGCACGTGATTGGGGATAATCCCCACCGGATCTAAATCATGGTTCCTTCGAGCAGAGGGACAGCGATCCAGATATCTTACTAAAGCATAATGTGAAGAATGTTTAATCTGGGCCCGTTGTTGCTTCGTAAAATATCATTATGGACCTGACACTTGAACTTCAGATTTGGATTCAAGTGTATTATGAGTTATTGAACTTCAGATTTGGATTCAAGTGTATTATGAGTTAAGAGTGTGTGAATCTATACTTAATAAGCTTCCCTAATTTTTGTGAATTTTTTATAAAGAAATTAATGTACTTTTGCCTTTTATGGATTTGCCTTAAATCTCCATGTTTATAAAAGAGAGGGCGGTTTCTAGCATTCTTCATTTCTTATATGATAGTGAAAAATTCAGTGCGGTCACGGACATAAAAAGAAACCCTTGTCTCCAAACTGTCTTCTTCAGTTTCTTCTCTTGTGTTGTAAGTGAGAGACAAAGGTCCTCGTTCCTAACACCATGATCCATATTCACATCCCACTGAAGTTAAACTGTCTCTTGATCGGCCGCAACATAACTCAGCTGGGCAAGGTTCAGTTTGAGCAAGTTTTGATATCCCGTGGTGAAAGCAGTATCCGTCCCACAACCTAGCAGACCTGGACCACATTCCTATCCATATTTGGATACAAGAAATATCCTGGAAACGGGTTCCAAGTTCTCAGGTGAGATATGCAACACAAAACTGGATAATGGTGTTCATTCACTGCCCAATTCGATCCCGTTGTGGAGGTAATCCTCCCTGCCGATGCAGTACATGACCTGCGAATGTGAATTGCTAGGGAAAGACCGCTACATCTGAGAAAGTAGAGTGATATTCTTCGCCCAAAGCAGAAATTGAATAGAAATTTCACAAGTAATCGTTTTCACCTAGGAAAAAATAGTAATTAAGCCCGTTTTCCTTGAGAAACTGAATCACATGCTTGTGACTTACGAAGAGAAAGAAGCCTATTTTACTGTAAGGAAAATTATCAGATATAAGAATGTGCTCTATCTGTTGAGGATGCCAATAGGACATAGGAGCGAGCAAGTTCAAATACATGATTCAAAACTACAGATTCTCAAGCCAGAGGTTAGCTAGTTTTTATCTTCAAGGAGGTTAGCAAGCAGGCATGCACATCTGCAAGCATTTCTGCACGCACAACAACCCCTACATGTTATCTTACCCCATTGAAAGCTTAAAGATTAATGAGATTGAAAACCAAAAAATTAAAGAGGGCAATGCCCAATACATTTTAGACAAGATGCAGACTTATCACCCAATATATACAAATGGAAATTCAGAGCCTGTATCAGCAAAGTGACCACGACCCATCCCTTACAAAAGTAAAATTAGGACCCACTTTTCAGCTCCACATAAAATGAAAGAACAAAACAGAAAAGGGGGTCGTAGAGTATGAATTAACATGAGTAAAAGTCTTTTCATTACTCATCTGGACATGCAGCAAGAACAGCTGCCTACTTTGCATCTTTAAGTTTGGCTAAGGTACCAAGCATGTCCTTTATGGTTTCTTCTTTCATCAGTGCTTTCCCCTGACAAAGCAATGAAACAATGTTTGGGCAGATTAGAAATGGTTTCTCAAAAGCGACAAACATTCCAGTGCAGGAATCAGCACCTCGATGAAGAAACAAGCAAAAGTACTACAAAAGAGAGCGATATGTCAAATGTGCATTCAATCATTTTGCTTTATGTGTAAGAAAGATCCCTAACATTTCATACCATTCCAGTTCATTTAGAAAGAACTTTTTCAATTTGTAGTCTAACAAAGAGAAAAACAAAAGACTTGGGGCAGCATTTTCCCAACAGTGCACAAAAGGTTTTTGGAGAACTTAATCATACAAATTTGACACCACAAAAAGGTCGCTTTAATTTGACGCAAAAGATTAAATCTTCTTTTACTCGGTCCTTCCTTAGCCAAGGCTTAGGGCAAGCAAGAATGCAGCAACAAAATTCCCACCAGTTATTTTGTACATAGTTCAAACACGCCCCCCAAAAAAAACAAAATAAAAGTATAAGTCAAGGGAAGAAAATTGTTGGGATAAGGGGGAATAAGAAGTCAATACATCAGAGTTCAGCTTTTGCATACCTAATGATAACTGGAATGCACTGAAGTAACATGCAAATGCACATGCAGTATGCCAACTAGATGCAGGTTGCAGCACATACCTTCACAGATGGTACAAGAGAATAAACCTCATCCACTGTTTCGGGACATGTGTTTCCAATCAGACATATCTGCAGCAATATAACATGCTTCTTATAATAAACCATACAAAATGAAAATTAAATAAAAAAAAAAAAAAAAGTGATACTAACCTCCACATCAGAGAGCTTGTAACTGCTGAGCACTCTGACAACAAAGTTAAGGATCTAGCTATTAGTTCTAGTTGTTCTGTGTAACACTAGCTAACATAGATCAAAGTTTAGAACTTAGGAACATCTGAAGGATACTCTCGAACTTGCTTCACAGAATCTGGCTTCGAGTAGTGGGTGGAACTCTTCGCATACACCAAGCCTTGATCAAATGATCTGCAGAAAGAAAGATCCTAAGATGTGTGAATGGTCACTGGAGGGTCGTTGTGTACATAGCGATCCTGCTAACACAAGAAGAAATAGGGTGAACTAAATTCAGTGGCCCAAGGTACTTACTTTGGTATCTTCACTGTTGGGTCATTAGCCAGTGCTTGCAGCTGCTCTTGAATACCACCCAGCATAATAGCAGCTTCACAGTCCATCAGACATTTAGCATTCTTTGGAATTTCTGTGGAGCCACCAGGTCAAAGCACACTTTACAAATCCAAGAACATAAAATTGGTTTCCTCATGATGCATTCCTGAACTCCAAATCCAAACTTTATCTACAGATACATATTACTAAAAAGTTGTAATTAGCACCCACTTATAAATAAATGTACTATAATCTAACGATGGTGTATGGCAATTACATAGGAGACTATTTATTATAATAACAACTAAAAACAATGGAAATATCAAATTTTAGCAAGGATAAGTTCACGGAATCTAAGTTACTCCCAGACAATCTCCAGGCTCAACATTGGCAGAAAGCACCAGTAGTTTGATTCACATAATCTGAACTGCTCTTACAGTTCCTCCTTATTTGACATAAAACTTCTCTAAAACTATTAGTTATTTTCACTATTACTATCAGCTATTTAATTTAAGTGCCATTTATCTGAAAGCTTCAAAGGTCGTCAATTTTTTCACTATTACTATCAGTTATTTAAGTGCCATTTATCTGAAAGCTTCAAAGGTCGTCAAAACTATAAAATTACGAGGACTTGAGGTAGCATCCAAGTTGACAATTTAAAATTGGATCTTAATGGGAATTTTAAGTGTCCACAACATCAACAAAAATGTCATATAAACGGGTTAAAAAAATAACAATAAGAAAATAAGAATTTACCATCTTCTATTCTTCCATCTTCAGATCTTGCTGTTTGCCGCTTTGGAAGCGTGCTCTTACCAGCCTCACCTGTTTTATACAGATTTTCACCTTTGCCTGATTTTCCTGCATTTGGTTGCACCATCCATTACAAATTTACATGAGACACGTAACCCAGATTTGGTAATATGTGTAATCGAAACTTTAGAATGAAGCTAGTAGCCTAGTGCAGAACTACAAATCAAATTGAATATTTCTGGGCAAAATGACCAACCTGAAGAGATTGGAGGATCAGTATATTCTGCTCCATTCCTTTTTTGTGAAGCAGTTACCTTTCCTTTGGAATGAACATGAAAAAAAACTTATCAATGCTCCAGCCATCCAAATCATAAAAGAGGAAAGGAAAATAAATACTTGGAAATTTATATGTGTGTGTGTGTGTGTGTGTGTGTGTGTGTGTGTATATATATATATATATATATATATATATATAGAGAGAGAGAGAGAGAGAGAGAGAGAAGGATGACCCTCTGTTGTCCTTTTCTCTAAGAAGGACAAAACGATGACAGGACAGGACTCGTCCTTCTTAAAAGGACAACAAGGCACCTTTGAGGCCGTGTCATTTTGACGCAGGAGTGGAGTAATAAAAGTGTTTGGATTTTTATTTATTGTTATTTTGTTTGGATCCAGATCCAGGGATCCTCTTTAGGCTATATAAAGATGTTTAGAGTCTCATTTGTAGTATGTTTTTGAAATCAATGAAACCCTAATCTTCTTTGAGTTTCCCTTTCTTTCAGTTATTTATATTCCTTTTCATATTCCCTTTAATTTACTTAGTTCAATTTAGGTATTGACCGTGGGTTAGAGGAGCAGCCATCATCCCACTGCGTCACCTTTTAAGGAGGACTAGATAAGGAAAATAGCAGTTTCAGGAAAACAAGAGAGAGGAAAAAGGAAAAACAAAGAGGGAAAAACAAAAGGAAAGTAGAGGGAAAAATGAGAAAGGCAGTCTTTCTTTTAAGAAGAGGTTGAATGCGAGAGAAAAAAGAATAAGAAAAGGGAAATACAAAAAAGGCGGAAGGAAAAATGAAAAAATGGACAGTAAGAAAAACTGAGAGCCAGAGACAAAGAAGGATGCAGTCACTAGCACCTGACTCACATTGACCAAGTCAGGTGACATACCGACAATGAATCCGCACCGGCATGCTGTCAATGCAGCTGCGGGCACCAGATTTGGTGCGCCAAAAAGTTTCAACTTTTGTGCTTTATATGTCAATGATGATGAACATGTCTGAGATAACTTTCTCAAATGATCAAGTCAAAATCCAGATTTTCTAGCCCCCAATAATAGCCTAACAACCTTTGAAAAGTTGCAGGTGAAAATATGTTGGCTTAGATCATAATCAAACTACACTACCAAGATAAGTTGCCCAAGTACTCCAGAAGCATGTGAAAGGATTCCCTGAGAATAATCATCATTCAAAACTTACTAGTAGTCAATCAAATTGCATAGATATCATATGCAAGATCCACAAAATTAGTAGGATCGCACTATCAAGAATCGCAAGACTAGATGCCACCTGCATAGGTAAAAAAAATCTGACATATGGATCTACATTCACATTGTTTATAAATTATAATTATATCTTATTCCCAAACAATTAGACATCAACTCACGTCATTATATTTCCTTTTTCTCCTAAAGGTAGAAGATAAATCCTATTATTCTCTAGTTTGATATATTACTCCCAATATTTTGAAGTTTTTACTAACTCGGAAAAGAAACAGCTGAATTTCCATTTGCCCAAGCAGGATGTGCCCTGTGCATGTCTGAGAAACCAATTTCTCAAGATCATTCTCATTCTATACAAAGTCGAATATGCCCAATTGATAAATGTCCAGACGATTGTCAAATTCTTACTCATAAGCAGATAAAACACATTCAAATCATGCTGATCATAAAATACATAACCAACTCCTTCCTACATTTGCATTGAAATAACACAATCAACCACTTTATCAATATTAGTTAAAAAATGAATCTTGAAAACTAATACAAAATTGGTTACAAGAAAAACTTCTGACATTCACGAGAACCACAATTCACTTCCTACCATTTAAGAAAACAACGATCAAACCAACCATGCAATCATACGGAAGAAACAAATAAAAGAGAAAGAGGGAGAGTGACCAGAGTCCATGTGTCTCTTGGGCACTGCTTTTCCAGTTGAGGAAGGATCCGTCCGGTACTTGGGTAGCGCTTTTCCTGCCTTCTCCGCCATTGTTGAAAGGCTACTGAAGACTCAGGACACTCAACAATTCCAGAATCAAAATTCCACCTCAAACTGGAATTGAATCGAAATTCCGGTTCCAGTTTCTTTATGTTTGATAGCCTAAAATTTCGATTCCAGAATTGAAAAAGACCTGTTTGATGAAAAGGGAATTAGTTACCCAGAATTAAAAATATGTAGCCAGTGGATTCATTTGAAACTTTGCAGCCTTCTTGCATAAACCCATAACTCCACTGAGCAATTCAAAGATCCAATAGGGAAAAAAAAAAGAGGGATGATAATTCAAACAATTGTCTCACACGCACACAAAAAGACAGACATTAATGATTAAACTACTACAGCTATTTGATTGTCGATCATATGGAACCACTTAGACAAATGCGACATGCATACTGTTCTCTGTAACCAGTACCCAGACATGGATGATCAAGTGCTATCTTGTCATTTGTTTTCTTATTGATACTTCTCACATACTTATTGAAAATAAACACAACAAATTTATCAAAGACATCATTTATACAGTATACACAACAGAGGCAGAATGATCAACACCGTATATATAATGCAGCATATTTTAGAGACGTTTGTGCTGTTTTGTGCATCGATCTACAAGAAGAAGGTTATGGAAACAACACAGTATATATAAATGCAGCTAAAGCAGAACGATCAACACAGCATATACAACGCAGTAGAAACAGTATACAGATGAAGCACGACTAGAAAAAAAAAAAGTTCATCTACAATTTCCCCGTTCGCGTCCGCCATGGTAGCCCTGGAAGGGTCCAAATTTTTTTGCAAGGTGGGCGGCCATAGCCGACGCAGCGCCTCCAGCATCGGTGGAAAAGAGAGAAAACGAGAGAGATTGTGGGGGAAAAAAAGAAGAAGAATAGGAAGACAAAGAAAGGGGCTCCCGGAGCAGCTCCTCCGTGCGTCGGCCATAGCCAACGCATACCTCCAGGAAGACCTCCCTGCGTCGGCAATGGCCGACGTAGCGCGCGCCCAAAAGAGATAGAGAGAGAGAGAGAGAGAGAGTGGCATACCTCCTGCGAATGGGTGACGGCGAGGGAAGCTGCGGATGGAAGCTGTAGGAGAAGACGCGACTTGTCAGTGAAAAAGGTGAAGATCCTTCACGGGGAGGACTGCAGGAAGAGGAAACCGCGAAAGGATGACGGCGAAGCAACGGGCAGAAAAATGGAAGCTGCAAGAGAAGGCAATCCGCGGGAGAACAACGGAAGATGCGGAAGAAGGCACTTCGCGGGAGAAAAGGGGGAAGACCGAAGACCCTCGTGGTACGGAATTTTGATTTAAGGACCGATCCCGGAGTTTTGGTTCCCCGTTTGTTTGAACAATTTCCATTTATTCAAATTCTGGAATTTCTAAAGTTCTTTCAATTCCGGTCAATCAAACACCTTCTGAGGTCGATCAGTTTCGTACCTCTGTTGTCCTCGTCGGTTACTTGTGTAAGTAGATTACTAGATTTATCCCATTGCTAATTTTTTAGGGCGAATTTGGTAATAAAAATACTGTACTTTTTGAACAACAGTTCTATAAATGTGCCACAATTAAATATACTTAAAAGAAAACACATTATTCTTGTTACCAAATATTCCTCTATAATCTGTCATATCTGTTCATTATATTTTCAAGGTTATTATATATTATGAAAGTGATACTCCTTTTACGTATCACATATAGTAAGTCAAAAATCGTTTCATGGGATTGTTTGGCATTCATATAATGGATCTATTCCAAAATTTGATGCAGATTTATAAAACATTATGTTACAAAGTTTTGTGAATGTGCTTCAACTTTTGAGAATAGTAACAATTTGTTACTAGTGCTAAAGGCTTCTCAAAAATTTACATACAGTGTTTATTTTTATAAAAACGATATTCATTCGGTTTTCTTAAGCTAAACGGATGATAGACTTTGAGGGGTTCCAGAATATGATATTAGTAAACTAAACCATAGTCGATTTCCATAGGAACTGCGGCTGTGTTGGCGCCGAAGTGTGGCACCGATGCATCGTAGCCCACCCATAAAGCTCAGAGAATGCCCCTGGCAAAATTCAACATATAATAAGGGATTCATATATATCGAAATTTCAATATCCACCAGATCCATTGAAAGGGAAGAGCGATTCTAGATCATAGTTGCATCCTTGTTTAGAGATAATTAAATTTTCTTCTGAAATCAGAGATCGCTCTGTCCAAACATTGACATACCTATGTCTGATTTTAGAACCATGAGTTAGAAAACATCACGTTTTCTTATAAAATCACAATCATATGTCCATTGGGAGTTTGTTTGGCAACTAGAACATGACTTATATACCATCCCATGGAGCAATATCCGGGAGTAACATAAATTCTGAATTTTAAGCGTGGAAGGAGCTATACATATCCACGAGAAACCAAAATCAGGCTTAATGCCATTGATTGAACAGATTGAATATTTTCTAACAGTAATAAATCACATGGCTTTCAATAGCGATTTAAGTTTTACAGTTTACCAGGCCAAAAGGAATCCAGAAAATAAACCATAGATGTATATCCCAGTACGAAATCAGCCTCAATGCCATCGACAAAAGGTTGAAGAATTTTTAAAACAAAAGAAAATCACATGGCCTTGAATAAGGATTTAAATCTTACAGTTTGCTGGGTCAAAAGGAATCTACAAAGAAATTGTAGATATATACACCAGGCCAAAGTTCACAGAATTTTCAAGAGTTGAACTTCAAACACGAGCGGCTCATTCGAATGTGAAAGAATTCTCCTTCTATGCCCAAACTGCTCAAGGCGAGAAGATCGGCCAGAAGTTACCAGAGCGTGTGAATTATATAATCAAGAAAAGTAACAAAGAAGACTGAAGACAAATTCTAAGAAATGAATAATTTAGAAAAACAAATAAATAAAAACGGAGAACATATCAACCGAAGACCATAATATGTCTACTGCTTACTCAATCATATACTATTCAGAACAGTCCATTTTTAAAAGAAAGAAAACTAAATCCTATCAGGAAGAAAAAACACAATTCAACCGGCATGATCAGTCAGTCCGACTCTGACTAGTATCTACTCTTTTTAAATGCCAAGTTGTCAAGATCAAAAGTTAGACACAGGTCGTTCAAGACTCTAAAACTACAACTAGTCAGCTATCAGAATAATGTAATACACAGATCAAACCAGTAATATCAACAAGCAGAATAAGCCGACAGCCTGTCAAGGTAAACAAGGCATACTAACTCCTTAAAACTGGTATGTGTAAATATGTCAGGTTTAAATGTGCCTGTGCACACATGACTTAGCACATGTGCATGAGAGAAGGAGGGAGGGAGTGCCGAGTACCATGCGTTAGTGGGTGTTACAGAACAACACTACGCAAAGCTTTTAAGTTGGGGAACAAAGTGGCAGGGCTGGCGCATGATTCAGGCTCTTCACCTTAGTGCCTTCCACTAACAGCAGTAAAAATTCCAAAGCTTTCTATAGAGAACATCAAGGTTAATTTTAAAATTCAAGCTTTCAAGGTCTTCCCTTTTGCCAGTGAAGTTCTAGACAAGTTAGCCCATCGCTTTCAAAGTAATTATGCCAAAAAGAGAGGCAAAAGGAAAAAGAATCACCTCATCCGGTATTGGTTGCAAGTTTTCATTTGTATATCCAACATTAGGTGGTATCACTGCTCTCCTCTTCCCTGCACCAATAAATGGCACGAAGGTCCCATAACTTAGTATCTCATACCGCAAAAGAAGACAAAAAATGATGCAGCTTAAATTATTAAGCAAGCCCCAGGAAATTAACGTTCGTGAACTACTGAACTGCATATCCTGTAAACAGACTGCAGTATGCCCACTGCCCTGGACTTGTTTTCAGATGCATATTGTAGACATAAGTGACTGTCACATTTTGATGACTGATCTACCTAGATATGGAGTTCCAAAACATGAATAGCCAACACCAACAAACAAGAAACATGTGAATAGAAAATAAAGAATCATATTCTGATGAGTGATCTATTCAGATATGTAGTGTTCACCAACACCAACAAACAAGAAACATGTGAATAGAAAATAAAGAAGGCACGAGGCTAGATGATTAAAACACATAATTCATTTGAACAAGAAAAGCCACAGGGTGAGAAATATAAAGCGCACCTCCAACCTTCATGCCAACTAGAATCTCCTTCAAGCCCTTAATAATCTGAAAAAAAAAAAAAAGCAAGGGAACCTCCACAATTACTCAAAATTGATTAAAGAGCTAAAAACGATACATGGAAATTTCTTTTACTCACATAACGGAGAGTAAAAAAAATGCAGAAACACACGGACTATTTGCAATTCTACACTTAGGAGACATAAATTGGAACCTAATTTCCCATAAACCGTATGTCTTTTTTTTTCTTTTAATTCTTTGGCTACTTTAAATTACAAAGAGAAAATTTACTTTTGCACCATAAAAAGAAGTTGAAACTAGAAAATACTAACCTACCTTATCATCTAAAGGAATTATTATCGGATTGCTTTCACCAGTAAATTGATCTACGGTGCTGCATTCGTTATAAAATGCAAAAGAGTCCGTCATAGTTATACGAAAGAGCCTCAAAGAATACCCTTTGAAAGTGAATAATATAATAAAATAACAGCTGAGTGAGTTGATCACCTATGTACAAAATATCCATTTGAACGCCGGCAAACATAATTAACCTTGACCAAATCTCCTTCATGAGCTTCAGGTCCCATTCCTTCGATCATGTCTTACATGATAAATAATAATACAATCAGAAATCAGAATGCCATCTCTTATAGGAAGACACATAACTTTAAGAGTATAATGAAAGGTGCACAAATAACATGCAGAACATTAGCATATTTGCAGATTAACTTCCTAAGAAATCATCTGCCTAATCGATTGTAGCCCGACCAGTCAAAATGATCCAGCAGCGAAACAGAAATCCTCAACGATAACTGTAATAAAAGTGCTACTATAATGAAGAAGTATGTATCAGTCTTCACAGGCCATAGATAACGAGGAAACATGATTATGTAAATGCTGATCTTACCTAGAAATTTAACTCCGCTGGTCATTTTTCTTGGCCTGGAGACTTCAAAAAACAAAGTTGATAGATAAAAGAGGAGATTATAATAGCTAGCGGTAAAAGAAAAAAAGAAACCGATAGCACCTGCTCATATTAGTGAGTTCAAATCTTGAACCTCAATTATCGTAGGGAAAACATTCACAGAATTGAAAAGCTAATGGCTAACCGGATTATCTCAGTATCTGCCATATCTGCCAACGGCTCAGCAATGGTGGAGCACTTATATAATAGTGCAGAATTTAATCCAACTGATCCCAGAAGAAAAATCCTCTTCGGCACTCTACAGCTAATTTTCGTAGGAATTTGACTACTCAACTCCTTAGCAAAAGTATTTCCAACCCTAGCATCCTCCGAAGCTCCAAGTCTGATCAAAAGAACAGCACGACTGGTATGATTTGCATACTAGAATTACAAAGAGTTTATTTCGATAAGCATTAAGCAAATTATTTTGAAAGATAAAGCTCCGTGCCCAATGTTCACAATATTAGTGAATTAACCAAAAAAAAAAGGAATAGCAAATGAAATTGTTGCGTTATGTAACCAAAAATCACAGTGAAACCCAAAATTAGGGTCCCGCCAAAAGTTCACAGACTGATTCACGATTGTGATTGAATCTCCGACCTTATTGCCTCCTGTCTTAGTTCATGTATTGCAAACTGCTCTCAGTTCACTTTTACAATTTTCGTGTATGGGATGAATTCTGAAACAAGCAATACCTAAGCGAAACAACTACCGATCCACAAAGAAGCATTTTCCTCCAAATGAGCCATGATTGTGACAGTCCGCTGTCAGTGGTCAGAATTTGCAGAAGCAAAAATGCAGAAAGATCATATTATCTAGGAAAAAGGATTTGCAAGAATTTGCTCTGCCATTCCTTTAACTGAATAATTGGCTTTTTTTCTTTTCTTTTGAACAAAATTAAGATACCCAAATTAAGAACATCTAGCCACAACTCTTAACTTCAGGTTATTCACGCTCTTGCAACCGCAAAGGGAGATCATATAAGAAACTGGGTAAGAAGAATACAACTTCCACGAGACAGACAAATTCCTTTTCTGTCAAGGAATCGTCTTTGATAGAAAATTTTTGGGGAAAACCAGAAGGGAAAAAAGACCGAACTAGAAAGAATAAAGCAAAGCGCAAGCCTGACCTTGGAAGGAAAGAAAGGCCGTTGATAGACATCAGTGCTTTCGCTAGCAAACTCTCCATCGCCATACCAGAGAGATAAAGACAAGAGTGAGAGAGAGAGGGAGGAACAGAGCAGATAAGGCGGAAGCGAACGCGCCAATATTTGGGTATCCGTTCTCCACGTAGAGCGGCGAGAGTCTAGGCACAAAAATATCGGCACAATTTCTGAAAATATCTCGAATTTTTCGCTAGCTTTATATTATCGGAGTTTCTGAATCTTGCAAAACGTTTTGCATTTCCTTCGGTGTTTCCTGCAGGGTGGCCCTGGTGGGAGGTCCAAGAAACTTGAACAATGTCATTTTAACACTCTCTGAAGTCCAATGTTCCTCTTACCAGTCTCTCCATCTGTGAATTACATGCCTAAATTTGTAATGGCGAGAGAAATACAACGACATACCAGGAACATACAAAAACTCGAGAGACTTGGTTACAACGGCGATCTGGTTCTCCCCGAAATGCTCTTTGAAAAACTCTCAGAAGATGAAACTAAGATCCACCACAGACGGTGAAAGAATTCTCACAGAACCTGTTTGTAGAATCTTCCATCGTCTGTTCTGAACGAATCTTGGACGATTATACTCACACCATCTTTCCCTCTCCCCTTCCCAATGCTCTTCACCATATCATGAGACACACCATTCAAATTCAGCAGCCTGAGGGTGGCCAATCTCCGAACTCCTTCACCCACCCTCCTAAACTCAGGACACTCGCAGATTGACAGTGTTTGAAGGTTGGGCAGGGCTCCTTCCTCCACAACAATGCTTCGCAAGTTTGTGAGATTCATGATGATCAGAGTCTTGAGCTTACGGAAGCTGCTTGTGTAGCATCGGAGTTCTGTCCCGTCGAAGGCGTCATAAAGTTTGAGCCACAGCAAATTTGGCAGTGATTTCAAAGAGAAGAATGGGTTTTGGCCTAGCTTGGAGAAGTACAAGCCTAATTTCATGAGGTTTTCAAGGCAGCCCATCCATGGAGGCAACCTCTCCAAGTGCCCAAACAACCAGACATCCTCAAGATATGGTGGAGGTGCCACCAAGGATTCCAACTGTAAAGGCTCATCTTCACTGACAGAGGACACACTCAGAGAAAGAAGGCTTTTCATTTTCTTAATTGAATCACAGAGTTTCTTTCCTTGATCTTCTTTCACCTTGTATATCGCAAGATTTTTAAGTTGTGTCAAGTTTCCAATCGATTCGACGATTTTGTTGGTAGCATTTATGCCAGAAAGTTTTTGCAGGTCTTGAAATGTGCAGACTTGGCTGGGAAATTCACATCCTGAGATTTGACTGATGGTGAAAGGGTAATCAACACAAGAATACGCAGATACATACCGCAGTTTTTTCATTTTTGATATGTTTGGCAGTCTTTCTATTTGATTTTCTCTGATATCTATTGCTTGAAGGTTTTGGAGCTTCTTCAGGGAAGTTGGGAGCTTCTTGAGTTTGGTTCTTCTCAAATTTAGGTACCTCAAAAGAAATAACTCACCTACAGCATCTGGCAGCTCTACAATGGAGGCACCCTGCAGATCCAAGACTCTCACCAAAATGAAATTCTTATAAGCAATGCTAGGCATTCGCGGAGCAGCAAATACGAAAAGCGAGCGGATGCGCGGTCGTTCCTGTTCACTGGATAATGTCTTCAGATATTCATCATTGGCCCCATGGAGTGACAAACGCCTGATTTTTCCATTAGCCACTGCACAAGCATCGGAACCATTGTGTGAAGAACCATTGTTTTCAGATATTATTTTAGAAAACCCTTGTTGAGTGGATATTGGCACTACCAATTCACGCAGAAGATCATGCATTTTGCATGTTTTCACCCTTCCTTTGATATTTTTCTCCACAATTTGAAGCAAGCTCCTGTTAATAAGCTCCATAAGGTATTGCTTCCCCACCTCTTCCAATGTCATACCCTGCTTTTGTTCAATAAACCCCTCATTCACCCACAATCTGATAAGTCTATTCACTTTTATCAAATAATTCTTTGGGAATATTCCACAGTACAAGAAACATGCTTTGAGATGAACAGGCAGCTCATCGTAGCTGTGACAGGATATATTTCCAACTCTGTCAAGGAATTGATTGTCACCTAGCTCCGAGCCAAGGCGGTCGTGGACTCTTGCCCATTCTATCTGCGACTGCTCTTTCTTAGACATGACAACCCCCAAAGTCACAATAGCAAGTGGCAAACCACCACAACTATCCACCAACTCCTCACAAGATTTTTGCAGATGAGGAGGGAAAGCTCTAGCTGGGTCGTCTAGAAATGCCTTCCTACAAAACAAGTCCATTGAAGCTTCTGGGGACAAGTGCTTAAGGGGATGGACTTTAGCAGACTTTTCTACTTTGTTTTCAATGCCAAACGTAATGTTGTTTTTGCGAGATGTGACCACAATTCTACTTCCACAATCATCATTTGGAAATGCAAAGCTCAGATAATTTAGAACGTCAGCACCCCGAACATCATCTAGCACGAGGACATACCTTTGCTTTCGGAGATACTCTCTGAGGGCATTCCCAAGAACTGTGACATCTTTCTCCTCATTAAAATTGGAAGGAAACATATCATTCATTGATTTGTAGGAACCTTTCAGCAAGCAATGGAGGACCATCTCAGGATGAAAGGATTTGGAGACAGAAACCCACGCATGGCATTGGAAATGTGTCCGAACATCATGACTGTTGTAAGCCTTTTTGGCAAGCGTGGTCTTGCCTAAACCACCCATCCCCACCAACAAGATTGTTGTGAGCGTCTCATCGCCAGATACCAACCACTGTTTTAGTTTTTCAATGTCGCTCTGTATCCCCACAGCATCAGTATCTTCAGCAAGATATGCACCAACCAAGGTTCTTAGACGTTCCCTGTCGGCGTTAATGGAGGTGGCTCCTTCGATCAATTTATTCAAGTTATATTTTTCTTTAGCTTCAGAAATTCTTCTTGTTCTCTCCTTTATGTCTTCTATCCTTGTGGCGAGGCTATGGCGTTCCACCAAGCGCTTGATGAAGTTAAAGCGCTTTTCCAAAGAATCCCAGAATCCACAAGCATGAGGTCCTGCAAAATGAAGCATGAACTCATCCAATATGTCCTCCACATCATATGCTACTTCCCGCACTTGTTCAACCCATGTCTTCACCGATTCATTTCCTTTATCTTCATCCTTCCTGCTCTCTGCGTCCTTTAGAAGAGACCTCATGTTTTGCAGCTCTGATTTTATTTCATCCACTTTGCGTCTAATGCCACCCTGGAGTTTTGCTTCATCTACCAAAATGGCTCCCAATCTTTTGACCAAGAATTCGACGGGAATCTGAGCCATCTCACTTTTTCCTCTTTGCTTTGTCCTTTTAAAGTGATTTTGTTTCAAGTCTCCCTCCCAAGTTTGGCTGCTCTGATCCTCCAAAAAAGGTCGTCTATAACAAATGACAAATAGCAAGTAAAAGAAAATCAGTCTTTTGGGATATTCTTAAATTGGGTGTTCGGCTGTAGGATAGGTTTACGCAGATTCATGAAACATTATAATGAAGTGTTTCATAATCTACCTTAATTTTTGAGACAAATCTATAAAATATTATATTAATACTCTTGGCCAAGGCCCAAATGCCCCCTAAGTTACACAAATAGACAATTTACACTCATGGCACGAAACCCTAATGCTACTATATCCACCCGTAGGGTCTATACATGCTTGCTTTGGCTTATACAGAGAGTTGCTCACAAAAATAACCAATGCCAAAATCTGTGGTTTTTCTCATGAAATTGTTTATATTCCTGTAAGGTATATATATATATATATATATATATATATATATATATATATATATATATATATATATATATATATATATATATATATATATATATATATATATATATATATATATATATATATATTAGCAGTTAGCATGCAGCAATAACTGAAAATCAGGCCTTTGAGACCTGAAGCTACATATATATCTTTCGAGTGAAGTTGGTGTCGGAGTGCAGAATCTAAACTTCTAGTTTATAGATCTGTTTTATTAGGATTCATCATGTGTATAAATCTAGTTCCCTATGAAGAACAATCCTATATCAATATTATGACAGTAGGCCAGAAAGAGGAATAATTTGGTTGAAGTTCGAGTCTTTCTTTAAATTTCTCTTCGTTCTCGTTCACGTTTAAACATGAATTAAGGGGTACCTGTAGCGTCTTTTCCTGAGCGACAGGATCGACTGAGACCTGTATATCAGAAGCAGATCGCAGTTAATCGACACAATCAGACAGATTCGGTGTCAAGGTTAGAGAAGCTACCGGCGCACCAGAGACAAGCGGCAGGCCTTGTGACGAGGAGTCGCACAGGACTGATTGCTGTCACGTCCCCTCCGATCTCTCTGATACTGCTAGAGAATGGACTTGTATCCTTCAACTGGCCTGCGAGAAGAAAGTGAACCAGTGCTCGGAGGAATCAGTAGAGAAAGAACTCATCATCTTTCATACCTCGATTTCATATGAAAACTATATATAATAGAGTATGGCCGAGATGGCTGGATAGCTTCTCCAGATCCTCACGTAATTAAACTTTGGGGCGAAATATCGACTTATTTTCAATTGTTATATGCTAAAAAATAATTTAAACATTATTTAAAAAGATTAGCTTTGAGGAAAACTCAATTTTGACAAAACCTGGTTTTGTAATTTGAAAACCAGGTTTTGAATGTATCACCCAGACAAGGAAAACCAAGTTTTTTGAAACTCATTAAAAATTTGATCTTCATAAAACCATATTTTTACAAAACTGAGTTAGATGATCCAAACGCCCCCTTTCAAAAGATTTACCTTTATATGCACTCAATCAAGGAAGGTCCCAAAAACAACGGACCATCGAGCATCATAAAAATAAGTATACATATCGTACTGGTGTGACCAATCAAATTCAGTCCAAGTTTTCGTCACCATGGGTCGCACTATGACTTGTCTTAATTGGCAAGCATCTTGCTGGGTCGATACGATATATAATATAATATATATTAATTTCTTGAACTCTATAGACTTGCATACTTTAACTAGACCCATCCATCTGCTCCATAGTGCTCTTGTCGCTTGCATGGCCACTTAAAAGAAGAGGGTTCTTTTCTTGGTCACCAACAGTTTACTTATAAGGTTGTGTTTGATAGCTTCAGATCTCAGGTCCGAAATTGCAATACATTTAAGGTTGGATTGAAAAAGAAAGAGGTATGACCTTAAATATATGAATCAAGATCACTGTAGATATCAAATCAGCGATGAAAACAAACACAACCTAAATGATAGGTTGGCTTTCCATGAACTTCACCCTTATACAAGCCAAAGTTGGGTCTGCCTCCTGGGTTGGGAGTCGGAAGGTTGAGAATGACTTTTCTCATGTGTGTGTTTTTAATATGTCCCATCAAACCAATCCCAGGCTTGGTCTCCAATCTCGAGATGGAATTTGGCACGAGGCTATGTGCCCACACAGTGTTCCTGTTACCAAATGTCTCATATTTGGACTCACTAAAGAGTTGGCTCAGCACAAATGTTATTTGTAGCTTTGAGGACACCAATGAAATGTCAAAAAAGGTTTCTTCTATCTTTGCTTACAGAACAACACTAAACCTAGTTAACTCATTGGGGAACAGGTTATGCATGCTACGACCCTAACACAGAACTGTGTGTTCGGGGCTGGAAAGGACCAAAAATCCACCTCTAACGCAGAAGGGCAGTATTTTAGTTTTTAAAAAAGGACCCATATTTGCATAAAAATTAAAACTGACATACCATCTTAAACTTGAGATTAATATATATCATCACCATCATTTGCAGTCAAGCTAAGTAGCACACCAAGAAATGACAGTGACCACGAGAATTCAAACCAAACTTTTTTTTCAATAATATATGTGTCACAGGTTCACCTTCTTTGGCCCATGCGGCCCGGCAATAGCTCATTTCATAAGCCTAAAACTTTTAGGCTAAATGTGTGTGTCGAAGAAAAGGAATGTGGGTGGAAATCAAATATTGCAAAAAAATGGAGGGATGCTTTTGCAACGAGCATAAATTACATTTATCATAATAACAATAGAAGCAAAGAGATTTGAAAAAAATCTCAACTTTACTTACAAGGCCTCTTACAAAGATTCAAATGCGGACCACCCAAAACACAAAATTCTCATCATGCACTAAGGCACTAAGGCCGGTGAGAGTGTGCTCCATTGCAAATAAAAAAGTGTAAACCGAAGATATCGTAAGCAAAAATAAAAGTAAGCCATTCAGGTGGTAACAATATGCTTACTTAATATAAATTCTTCCACTTAGTAGAACAAAAGGGCTTTATATCTGAGAGAGTGGAATGGCCCCTGCTAATCCCGATTAGGACCCTAGTGATTCTTCGCCCCGAATCTGTGAATGGGAAGTGGCGGCAGGGCAACTCTTCGCTCCTTTGTGCAGTTCGAACCCATTCACGTATCTCTCTCCTCATCCGCCATTAGAAGATATGGAGGTGGCTCCGAAGGTCATCTTCCTCAGCAGAGACAAGAGAGGCCACGGGAATGCTTTAGCAAACTCCCTCCAGCCAAGCCCTCAGTCCCAACTCCAGAGAACGTCAGCACAATCTCCCCAACCGTTTCTCCTCCTTTTTCTTCTACGTGTTTCCTTCCTTTGGTTGCTGTTTGTGAAGAATTTTGTTTCAATTGTACAGAACTTGAAGGGGAAAAAAGAGAAAAGGGGAAATGACTTTCTGTTTCTTTCAAATGGTTCAATCCCCCTGCGTGGAGTTGCATAAGGGTGTGATTGTTTTGCATCTGTTCTATCTACAAATCTTGAATATTTGGGATATGCCTTTGTCGACGCTTACTGCTTACATCTTCATTTATGATGAGATTTCTATCTTGCTCCTCGTTTTGGGATAGTGAGTCGATCCAAAACAACCCTTAGAAGCTTTTCGCTTTTCTGGTTGAGTGAGAACTTTCAATGAAATTGATGGCTTCTGGTGATATTTCATAAGTTATCGTGTAGAGCTTTATTCATTTTGACTGCAATTGTTGCTGATCAGAACATTTCTCCACATTTTCTTTCACTTATTGTGGCACTGCTTATTTTCGTTGCAATCATCGCTGCTCAAAACTTTAATCTGTATTTTTTTTCTTGCTGTAGCGCTTATCATGCGTTTTCTTTGGGTGATTGTAACAGTGAATCATCATTTGAACTATCGCTGGAGAGCTATGGCATTAGCGGCACGAATGCATCGGGTGATCTAATCACCTTCATTGATGTTCATGGGTCGCCGGTGGTGTGTTCCTTTACCATTAGTATCCTAACTTGTATTGCTCATGTTGCATTCTTTTCCTTGCTCTGTACACTCTTCGTTCTACAATAATACCATGGCGATGATCAGGATGTGCGTCAGTGCGTGGTGTTTCAGTTATTCGGTTATTTTAAGATCCCAAAGTGTGCTGGAGCATGCCAGTGCTTCATTTCTTAATTTCCTGCATAGACGAGTTTATTCATACATATGGCCCTAGAGGACATTGGAATGATACGTCACGATTATAGAATTAACGGCTGTGACTTCTCTAGAGGAGATCGAGTTACAGGTATACTGATACGGGCCAGCCTAGGAGCCCGTCGAGACAGGACGCCTACCATATACCTTCAAAAGGTGACTATGTTGAAGGAATTATAGTGGTTATTTTCACAATTATGGTATTGGTGATTTCCATATTTATCATTTCTGAGATCTCATTTTATTTATTTTTATTTATTCTAAACATAGAAATCAAGCTCGGAGTTTGAGGTCTAAGTATGCTGGTCTTTTACCCACAGTTGGGAATGCATGTTGCTGAAAATTGAAGTTTTTTGTACTTTCTAGCCCATCCAAAAGAAAAAAAAAAGTGATTCTTGGCTTGGTTTTTCCATCTAAATGACTTCTTTATTGGTAATTTGGTAACAATTTCATCTAAAGCTGGTTAGCCTAGCCCTTTTTGGTCAAGGGACTTAAGGCAGTGGTAGTTTCCAAAATATCACCAAATCGGCCATCGTCATGGTCTGCGAGACATTATTAAGCATGCAGTAGTTGTGTATGACATGTAGAACGGTAAGAAGTTCCCTTAGGCATTGCTAAAGATGCTGATTTACTTTGGATACCATCACTGACAAATGAAAGAAAAACAATTCATGCCATTTTCATAAGAGAGAATCTTCTCTGCTTTCAGGTGTCAATGTTACTTCTGCAGAACTATGAGCCTCCGGTTGCTGCATGTGCTGTCAGTGAGGTTTTGAGATGTATCATGAAAGGAACGACAGGCTATATGCCTTCTATCATAGTGCCCATTGTTGTAGCAGATTCAAGGATTGGCAGTGCAGATAAAATTCCCTCAGCAGCAAATGGAAAGGTTACTCTCTACGCTGCTGAGTTTGGGCCATCAACAGATGTCACTCAGATTATGGTTAGAGGGATGCAATATCCACCACTATCATTGAGATTGCAAAATGAACCTCTGGCTTGCTTGTTCCAAATTGTCCCGGTCTTGAAATTTCCAGTTGTTCTTCTAGTTGCAGCAACCAGTATGATCTCAAAATCAGTCGATCACGAAGTTGAGGTATAAATGTCTTAATTCTTCTTGCTGTTTTATCTTCTTCTCTAAGTTAGGTTCTTCTGAATTTTAGCATAATTACAATTATTTACTTAAAAGTCAGAATTACTCAAAATAAACAGTCGTTTGTAGCTATTCTTGAGAATTAGTTGCAATTAGAAATTGATTGAAAGTTGAAACTAAGAATTTCTTTGGTTCGTGAGTGGATTAGAGCACATCTACAGTTAAGTAGGTGCAGACATTAGGAGTGCTGCAGTTAACCAATTGCCTAAGCTAGTCTTATTTGGAAGCCTTTGATTATGCGAGATAAAGTTGCAGCAGATCTGAACTCTAAACTCAAAGTAATCAAAACAGCATTTATTTTATATTTTTTTTCTCTTTCAAAATGCATAAATTATTTTTTCAGGAATTTAGTTGATGTAAAACACTCAATAAAATCATTTGAACCAATGACAGGAAATATGAGTACCTTGCTCTTCCTCTTTATGTAATTCTGAATCGACCACCTATGCAGCTAAAACGAGGAAGAGTTCTTTTGGATGCGAAGAAATTAAACGAAACTACCTTGCGGACAATTACTGTAAAAAGTTCTGGTTTGCTGACAATTATAAATGTTCACAGTGCATCAAGTAGACAAATGGCAGCTAGTATTACATGTGCTTCTAAATAACACCACAAATTAAAAGATACCAGATTGACATGACCTGCAGCAAACCTCAGGCTGAATGATCAGGTAAAACTCCACATGATGCTGAACGAGCAATCCATTTATAATAAAGAATCTTGCCGTTAGATTGTAGGAGTGCAAATAAGCTTTATGTACCTAACCATCCAATGCTATAGCTGACATATTAAGCGATGAAGGATTTTGTTCGGGGAAATTGTGGTCATTTTATGTTGTCACTGATTTATATATGCAAAAGAAATCTCGAGATATGCTGAAATCAAGTGAAAGGTTTCTCTGTTATTTTCAACTTGAACTAGTATGATTTTGAGTGTGATGTTTAAATGGACACACTCTGTGATGCTTCTCATGCAAGCAAGGTGTATTTTAGCTATGTGCTCAGCCATCTTTTTGCAGCAGTGGATACGAAACTTCTTTTGTTAAGTTTGAGCTGCATGCAGGGACAGGATCAGATTTTATGTTGATTTCTTGATTTTGTTTGTGTATACTCACATTTTGTAATATTTTGGTGGTATCTGACTTCCTGTAGCATAAAATAAGCAACTCTTAGAATTTAGAAAACGAAATCCTGACAACCAAGATATTAAACGTCAATACCTTACATATGCTTTCACTAATCACTTCCAGAATCCTGTCTGTGGTGTATAATAAAATCCTAATGTCTTCCGTAACAATGTGTTTTCTTCTTTAGGCACTTCATGAGCTGGGCGAGTTTTTGGCGTCTCCTGGAGGACTATGCTTATGCAAAGACAAGATTAATGGAAGTTTGACACGAGAGAAAGCTAAGGTTGGTGTGGAAGCTTGGCGTGCAATATATGGCTAAGACACTTGGCGCACGTTAAAATTCCAGCACAAGGAAGGATGAGTGAATTGGACAAATAATGTAATGAATAGAAGGATAACGGCATTACTCTGTTCACCAGTAATATTTTTGACGATTTTTTTCCTTTTTGAGAAGAGGGGAAACGAAAACAGTTGTTGTTTTATTTTTTGTCACAGCTATGTGCTGATTGTCCTGTGGGCAGTGGCGATGTTCTGTTACTGTAGCGGTTCTGAAATTTAGTATACAATCCCCCAGATGGTAGGCAGAAGCAGCCCAGGTGATAAATAAGCCATCAAATTTTTCATGAAACTCTCGAGCATCCGTAATAAATCAAATGACAAAAAATTTTCTCTTATACATGATTTAAAAATAAAAATAAACTGAAAAAAAAGGACGCCCAGCTCCAGACTCCTCGGGTGAGGGTTGCCGACGACTCCGTTGTTGTTTAGCGAGGATTGTCCAGCGAGCGTCCCTCGACCCACCGATTATCCGTTTCCTGCTTATCATTGCTGCCAACCCTTCCAACGTTGAGCACAGCGTCAATATCCGGTTCCACGCTCACCCAAAAGGCTCCTCCTTCTACTCTGGCATCTACGACCTCGTTGGTGATGGTTCTTCAACACCGATGGCAGATGTGGAAGGTCCCAAGGAGATCGCAAGCCACGAGTTCAACAACCGATCCCTCTTCAAGTTCATGAACAACACCGTTACCAGAGATCACCAGCTGCCGCCTCCACAGCAGGGGTTTTGCCCGACCCCATATTAACAGCGAGCGTCCAATCGACCGTCGCCAGATACTGTAGCGAGGGAAACGATTGGCCGACGGTCACCGTCAGTGAGCAGGAGGTTGAAACTCTCCTTCCCAGAGCTATTTTGGGTCTGAAGTGGTTTTAAGGATATTTTGGGTCCGAAGTGGTTTTAGGGTACATCCTTCAACTCAGTCACACCACTCAGTCACACCACTCAATTCAACCCCATCGTAACTTAAAAAGGCTTGTAAAGAAAGGTTTTTCTCCTTTTCTTATAAGATATAAAGCTGCATTGCGCTCATATTATCGATTCTATTGAGTTATCTTGATTGATTTTCATGATTTCCTAATTCACGTGCTATCTTCATTTATTTTCATGGTTTCTTTCTTTAGTCAGGTTCTTGATACTTTTACGTTATAATCTTTATAGATGAAAGATAACGGAGACAAAAAACAGTGCCAGAAGTTTGGTAACAGAGCCCGATATGAAACCTCTCTCTTCCTCACGCTCCCTCTTGAATGAGAAACACGAGAGGTCCTTTCCATATTAATCAAGTCTTACACAGTAAAGAAAGAGAGGGAATCTAGGAACTTCCTTCTCCATCGGATCCTGAATTATTAAAGACATTACGAGGATCTGATTTACATCTATCTGAGCAACTTTCTACAGAAAAATGCTTTTGGCTACCTTCGAAAAATCTCCTTGCTTATCAGGCTTGCAGTCACTTCCACCTTGAGAAACATCTGACTTTCCTTCCTGGTTATCAGTGCCACTTTCTGCAGCATTACCCTTGTCATAGCTACTTCCCTGAAACCGTTCTCTGATAATCTTTGCGTCAACCATACAGCGTCCTGGATGCGATGATATGTGAATTTGATACTATGCCCAACAAGCTTCAGAAAGAAAACAGCTATGAAACTAATTGGATACTTGTAGCTCTTTTCCTTCCCTAGAAACAGAGACATTAGCATCCAACCATTTTAGAGATCACGCTCCAGATGGTCACAGATCTGGAAAATGCATCAGAATCCAAACACACACTTTTGACAAGCCAAAGGAAATTTGAAAGCAAATGCTAAGAATTGAAGCAAGACAGACTAATAAACCAAGAGAACAAGAAGTATCACATGCATAATTAGTTCCTTCCTGAGATCGGTCTTAAGCACGCACAAGGAATGACGCCTAATTGGGAGTCCTCAGTTCAATGCTTGTGAAAATGCTTTCACCAATTCGTTTGTAGAGATGAAGTTTTGCACCGAAATGTTGGTCTTCTCCTTGCACCGGAATCCTTGTAAGAGTGTAATGAGGCATGCCTACCAATTGTAGATTTCTGAGGTTGGTAAGGCGGTGAAGGTCAGGTATCCTCTTCAACTCTGGGCACTCACAAATGCATAGTGTTTGAAGTTGTGGCAAAGCTCCATCACTCACGATAATGCTTCTCAACTTCAACAGCTTTATGATCGTGAGAGTTTTCAGCTTACGAAAGTTGTTGGCGCCCTGAAACTTAAGCTCCCTCCCGTCGTAGGCATCATACAGTTTAAACCACTCTAAGTTGGGCAATTCTTGGAGGTAGGGGAAAGGGCTGTCACGTAATTTGGAAAAGTACAAGCCCAACCTCCTCAAGTTATTGACACTTCTCACCCATTTCGGGAAGCACTCTATTCTCCCAAAGAGCCAGATATCTTCGAGATGAGGTGGTGGGTTCTTCAGGGACTCCAGCCTTAATTCGCCTTCAGAGTCGGATGATATGCCTAGAGAAAGAAGGTCCTTCATCGTCTCAATGGATTTACAAAGCTTCACCCCATGTTCTTGTTTTACCTTGAATAACCCAAGGGTTTTAAGCTGGGTCAGGTTGCCAATTGTTTCAATGATCTTGTTTGTGGCATTTATACCTGACAGTTTTTGTAGGCATTCAGATTTGCAGATCTGGCTTGGAAAATCACATCCTGAGAACTGGCTAATGGTGTATGGATGGATGAAATGTGAATATGCAGACACATACCGCAATTTCTTTACCTTTGATAAGTTTGGTATCCTTTCAATTTGATTGTCCCTGATATCGAGCGCTTGCAAATTATGGAGCTTCCCGAGTGACCTTGGAATTCTCTTGAGATTGGTGTTTCTCAAATTCAAGTACCTTAAGTGGTACAAATGTCCTATGCTATGAGGCAGTTCCTCAATGAAGACACCTTGCATGTCCAACACTCTCAACAACATGAACTTATGAAGCAGGCTAGGGATGCAGGGGGAATCGAACATCAACAAAGAACGAACTCGCCGTGCATTCTTAGGAGCACGCAGATAGATGTCTTTTATGATTTGATCGGTAGCACCAATGAGCGATAAAGACCTGCTTCTTTCATTACTGGTTGCATGATCTAGGGATCCATTGCCGCTTTCATGTATTATTCTTGAAAGCCCTTGCCTTTTAGACATCGGCATCATCAGTTCTCGGAGAAGTTCATGCATTTGGCATGACTTCATTCTTCCTTTGTCGTCTTTTTCCACCACCAGTAAGCTCCTATGGGTAAGTTCCTCAATATATTGCTTCCCCACCTGTTCTAATGTGGTGCCTTCTTTTTCTTCCACCAACCCTTCACTTACCCAGAGTCTTATCAACTTATTTGCTTTGATCAAGTGGTTCTTTGGAAATATGCCACAATACAAAAAACATGCCTTGAGGTGTATGGGCAACTCATCAAAGCTTAGTGAGAAGATGGCTCTCACTCTACCAAGTCCAGTGTTGACCTCTAATTCCGAAGACAGGCGTTCATAGAAGCGAGTCCATTCTAATTGTGTGCGCTCGCTTCTTGAGATAACAGCCCCCAAGCACACAAGAGCAAGCGGCAGACCATTGCACCTGTCAACTAATTTCTCGCAAGTTTCTTGAAGGTGCTCGGGGCATCTACGTTCCTGGTCTTCTCGAAATGCGTTTCTACAGAACAGTTTCATTGAATCTTCAGGCTTCAAGGGCTTAACTCGATGGATCTTGGTCGGAGTTAATGTCTCAACTTCTATGCTGCCATAAGCCACATTTTCTAATCGAGATGTAACGATGAGTCTGCATTGGTGGTCATGCTTAGGAAATGCAAAACCAATGGTGTTTAAAACATCGCTGCTCCATACATCATCTAGCACGATAACATACCTTCGACTGTGGAGATGTCGTCTGATGGCTTCCCCTAGTGATGTGACATCCCTCTCCACAAGGAGACCATCTTTAACCCCGAGGTCGATCCACAGGCGTTGAAGGACATCCTTCGCGTTGAAGGATTGGGTGACAGGAACCCATGCAAAGCAGTTAAATTGTGTTGTAGTTGCATCGTCTCCCATGAGATCTGCATTTCTCTTGAGTTTGTGGTAGACTTTCCTTGCAAGGGTCGTCTTGCCCGAGCCTCCCATCCCCACCAACAAGATTGTGGCGAGTTCTGGGTCTCCACTTTGTGCCCACGTCATCAAGATGTCTACGTTCTCGTCGATCCCTTCAGTATGAGAGTCTTCAGCAATGTATGCTTCATTAGTAGTTGTCAATTGTTGGCGCTCGACCGCTGCTCGGTGCTCGTCGGTTGGCGAGCTCGTTCCGTCGTCTAATCCTCTCAGATTGTACCTGTCTCTTCTAGCAGAAATAGCAGATATGTTTCTCTTCATGTCTTCTATCGCCATTGCAAGTCTGCGTTGCTTGAATAGATTGTTAATCCACGTTGGTGATCTAATAAGAGATGCGGTCAGAGTGCCAAATTCAAATCGCACACGACCACCAAAAGGAAGCATAAACTCGTCGAGTATGTCCTCTATATCATAGGCTGCCGCCCGCACCTGTTCAACCCATTCTTGCTCCGAGACCGGTGCTCATCTGTCAGCAACTTACTGTCTGCATCCTTGAGAAGAGACCTCATGTTCTGCAACTCCAACATGATCTGTTTAAGCTCTGGTCGAACACTCCCTTGGAGTCTTATTTCGCTCACCAAGAAATTTCCCAATGTTTTGAGCAATAACTGAACAGGAATTTGAGCCATTTCTTATTTTTGTTCGATGTCTCCTACAAAGTGAAGAGTAAGCAATATGAGGACTACTAGCTAGTTAAATTACGTAGCAAATCCACCCGTAGTTGCATGTGGCGTCATCCAACCAAAAATTTATATAGCAAAAAAAAAAGTTATATTTGAAGATAAAAGGAAGGCATGGTGTTGAGAACCAGTATATAAAACAGATAAGGGGGGAGAGAGAGAGAGAGAGTTATGTTAATTTTACAAGAATGGCATTCTATGATCGAGTAAGGTCTCCTTGAGTACACCTTTGGATGGATGGAAAAAAAGGTCTCTAAGGTACTTTGTACCTATATTTCATTTTCAAGTTGTCTCAAATTTTAAGGAATTGAAATCATGGGAAAGTGTATCCCAAGACAAACAGTTTCCATTTTTCCAAAATAAAATACTAAAGTCTCTCCAATGAATTAGTTGTAACTTGACAGTTTGCTATAAACATGGTTTCTTTGGTGAACTCTTAGAGGTGTTTGGATGGCAGTCTAAAATTAAGATTTGGTAGCAAAACCAGTTTTAGGGTGTCTTTTGGATGATGTCAAAACTAGGTTTATCCAAAACACAAAAAATTTTCAAAATCTGGTTTCCAAAAGAAGAATGAATAACCTCCCCCTCCGCGGCCCCCTAGCTGGTTATACACAAAAAAAGTTCGTCGTGCATGCAACACCCAAACACAAAATGCATTTTATAAAAACTCACTAAAAGCATTTGCTTTCACAAAAGCAAGTTTTCATAAAATTGGATTTTTGAGGGTGTCATGCAAACTCCCCCTTTAAGTCTTTTGATGTGCTTCTTAAATACTAGTTTTTGTGTTTGGGCGACAGACTCAAAGCACAGGCTTTTTTTACAAAACCAGGTTTTGTCAAAACCATGACTTGTCCCATATGGAGCTCTTGCTGAATGCTGCCATCATTATAAAACCGTGGTTATCTATAGCGAGCCATTAAGAAAATCTATGAAAGTTTGTGTGGCTTGAGCTTGAACGTACCATTCTGAATCTAACACCGAGATCTGGATTTGAATGTCAAGGATCCAAAGGGGAGAACTTTTGAAGTAAATAACTGAATAAAAGTTTATTAAAAATGTGTATGAGAAGAGAGAGAGAGAGAGAGAGCGAGAGAGAGAGAGAGAGAGAGAGATCACAGGAGCCTGCACGCCACTTTCGGCAAGTCTTGTTCTATTATTTATCTTTGCACTTGGGGCGCCTGATACAAGAAAAGGTCGGATTTATTCAACATTGGTGCTGCTCTCTCTTATGCTTTTTCTTCATCCTCTTCATACAATTGGTTCACATAAGCGGAGCTCAAATCAAAGAAGTCAAGGTCGGCTTGCCTCCCGCCGTCAAGCGTATCCTCTGCTCGTCTGAGCTCAAACCAAGTTCGACAAGAGATTGTTCTTTTTTTTTTTAAAGAAAATATCAGACCATTCCCTCAACTAGTGAAGCAAGAAGATATATATTTTGGGGCACAAGCAATAAATGTGCATTAAATTTTTCAATATCTCTTTTTGACTTTGTTGGAGGTCTTTTGGTCATTACACATTTCTGAGCATAATTTTTCATGTGTAGGGATGTGCACATAGCCATTCATGTAACAAGTTTCATAAATAGGGCTCTGCCCCAACTTGACACCCAGTCACACCCCAGTCAATGTCTTTACCAACTGATCATGTTACGAACTTAGGCTTCTTCATAAACTCTTTAATTTTCTAATTACACCTAAAGTTCCAGCAATAATATAAAAAATATGGCCAAAATTTTTATAATGCTGATAAACAAAAAATTGCAAAACGCTCAACCGCCAATAACAAACAGGCCCTCACCTTTTACAGCAGAAACAAAGACGCCCTCATTTTCCCAATAAATTTACAACCAACTCCTTTTTATTTCAATTTGAGTAGAGAGTCAAAATCATCGAATAAAAGAACCTTGGTATTAATGCTAAAAGGAGGATTTGAAAAATTATTGGTTTTCTATTTGTAGATCGAATGATGATTTACAGGGATTTGAAATCAATAATATTTTTAGCCCTATTTAGGTAGTAGATCTCGATCGTATCCCAAGAGTGTTGATTTCATACATACATTTTTGCTGACAGCCACGGCAGGGCAGCTCTACATCGGTGATTATGTCTCCGAATTTGAATTTGGTTTTAATTTCCATCTATCAAGCATTCTTTTGCCGAATACATACATTAAAAAAGAACGATGCAAAGACCGACAGCAGCTCCATGGCGATAGAGGCCATTGAGCTTTGGGTGAAAAAGGTAGAAAAGGCATACAAATGAGGAACCCCCAAGGACGAAATCAAACTCCAAAATCGAGGAGAGACAGAATGAAGTCAGATGAAAGTTGAGAAAAATTTATGAACATAGGTCAGGATCTGTACCTCGATCGAAAGTCCCCAACTGAAACCTAATTGCGCTTGCTTCACAGAATCGATCTCTCCGTTTTGAATGCCAAATCTGAATTTGCGCAAGAATTTCAATGGGGGAATTTGTGATCTAGAAAAGAACTGGAGATAGTTTGATCAAGAATTTTCCAGCAGGTGAGGCAATTACCTGAGAGCAGAATGTATCTCAATGTACCTTGTTTACGAGCTTCCTTTTGTAACTATGAGTTATGACGATTGTCGGTCATACTAGTCCACGTTCAGAGAATCGTGCACATCAACTAACCCAATCCAATCGACCAATCGCTTCTTGCCCTTATCTCCTGAACGAGCCAAGCTGCAGAAAATAATTCCGGCGTGACCGAGCAATCCCAAAACAAGTGGTCGTGAGTCTCCTTGTGCAAGTGGAGTCAGAGAGAGATGCCTTTGGGACCATTAACTGGCGGAAATTTCAGCAAGCTTGGAGAAGCGTGAAGGGTACAATTCAAATGGAGATTAGGCGATGGATCGAAACTCAAATTCTGGAAGGATTGCCGGAGCGACATTCCAATAAAGGAGATTATCTGTGGGACTTTCTCTCTCCCAATGGACTATAAGTGTGTCCATACTGCATCTTCCCCCTTCAGCTAGGGATATTCTGGTATTAGTCACTTTCTTGCAGGTTTAAAATTTTCTATTTTTATTTTTAATGAATTTAAAGTATTTAACATTTTTGTTTTGATTCAAAAAATGAAAAGCAGGCACTACAAGCCAATGAGCCAAACCGGTGCGGCATCAACACTGAAATTTACGAATTGAAAATTGTTTTTTTTTTTAATTTTAAGTTTTCGAAACTCTGGTTTAATTTTTTTTTTCCTTTTAAGAAGAGTGCAATGTTTGTAAAACCTACAAATTTGGAAAAGTGAAAGCCAGATATCTTTTTTTTCTTGAATATAATTCTGAATCTGGAAATTGTTTTGGATGTAAAGTTCAATGGGCCTAATGAAGTCTAGCGATGACACCCATTTTCATCCATGAACTGGACTGGATTTTATCTAATACGGATTGCCCAAAATGAAGATCATGTACGTCGTGTGTTTCAAAATGCTAGGCTCACTAACAATATCTCAAAAGCAGAGATTGCAGTGAGAAATTTTCTAAAACCGGAAAATATTCTTTCCACAAAACAACGAATCTTACAAAGATTTTTCTTACTAATTCTTAAAAAGAGTTACTTCTAAATCAAAGGAAAACGAACTTTTTTGGGGAAATTATAAGTTTATTCCGCTTTTCTGAATAAAGGAAAATATGTGGATTCAAACTCATGTAGTGAACTCGTGCTCAAGCAAAAGATTGCTGCGCCATCAATGGTGAAACACCGTTTGCCTGGAATTGCAACAAAAATTTGCCAAACAGGTGGATACCAAGTAAATGGAAAACAAAAATCCGAATTTTGGGTCTGAATAATAGGCAGAAAGACAAAATATAAGTCGACTGGACACCAAGATGGAAGGAACAATCGCTCAGCAGATGCAGCAGATCATGTCTAAGAAACAGCAGATCATCTACGAACTAGTTAAGTATTCAAGTAATGCCTTCACCGCTACAACGCAACCCACCCCAAGGTGGATCCTTGTTCTGCTCTCGGCCGTCGGCTTGGTGCCGGCCTCTACTTATCTGTTCCCCATCACCATCCTCACCCCATATTTCCTTTTTAGATGGGGCGCGTTTGGTAACAGGAAGAGTTCGTTTGGATGTGAAGAAATGAAAAGAAACTACCTTGCGGACAACTACTGTAAAAGGTCTGTTTTGCAACCTTGCTGACATAAATGTACTCTGATGTGCATCATGTTGACATAATGGCATCTAACATTACATGTACTTCTAAATAGCAGCACAAATTAAAAGTTACGAGATTGACATGACCTGCAGCAAACCTCAAGTTGAATGATCAGGTAAAACTCCACATGATGCTGAACGAGCAATCCACTTACAATAAAGAATCTTGCCGTTAGATTCTAGAAGTGCAAATAAGCTGTACGTATCTAACCATGCAATGCTATAGCTGACACATTAAGTGATGAAAGATCTGTTTTAGTTTGGAGAAGTTTTGGTCATTTTAAGTTGTCACTGATTTATATATGCAAACAAGGTGCACTTTAGCTATATGCTCAGCCATCTTTTTGCAGCAGTGGATACAAATCTTCTATTGTCAGGATGGAGCTGCATGCAGGGACAGGAGTCAGATTTTATGTTGGTTTCTTGTTTTTGTTGGTGTATAATCACATTTGTAATATTTTGGTGCCATTTGACTTCTGTAGCATGAAATAAGCAAGTCCTAAAATTTCTAAAAGGAAATCCTGACGGCCAAGATGTTAAACGTTAATACCTTATATATGCTCTCACTAATCACTTTCAGAATCGTGTGCTGTTTAATAAAATCCTATTATCTTCCGTAACAGTGTGTTTTCTTCTTTAGGCACTTTATGAGCTGGGCGAGTTTTTGGCATCTTTTGGAAGACTATGCTTATGCACAGACAAGATTAATGGAAGTTTGACACGAGAGAAAGCTAAGGTTGATGTGGAAGCTTGGCGTGCAATATATGGCTAGGACACTTGGCCCGCGTTAAAATTCCAGCACAAGTAAGGATGAGCGAAGTGGATAAAGAATGTAATAAATAGAAGCATAATGCCATGACTCCGTTCACCAGTAATATGAATTTTTTCCTTTGGGGGGCGTTTGATGAACAGGAAATATCCTGTTCATCGAGAAATAAATTTCAAATTTTTGAAATTTTTCCATGTTATCAAACATGGAAAAATTTCATCGACCGTTGATGGTGATTTCAGGAAATTTTTTCCGGAAAAAAATTTCCGTCTGAGAGACGGAGATTTTTTTCCGGAAATAATTTTTTGCCCGTTAGGGCACG
>JAANDH010000584.1:103645-185740 GCA_011799765.1 Nymphaea thermarum
GGTTTTACAAATCTGGAAAACTGGAAATATATTTCTGTACCATCAAACTTAGAAATATAGAATTGGAAATATATTTCTGAGTCATCACACACACACCCAAATCGGAATTGAAAATATTTTTCCTATTCCATTTTTCCATTTACTACATTTCCAGAAATATATTTCCAGAAATATATTTCCAGGCCATCAAACGGCCCCTTGAAAAGAGGGAAAACAGAAACAGTTGTAGTTTTATTCTTCACCACAGCTATGTGTTCATTGTACTGTGGGGCAGTGGCTATGTTCTGTTACTGTAGCTGTTCTAAAATTTGGTATACAATCCCCCAGATGGTAGGCAAAGTAGCCCAGGTGATATGTCATGGTAATCCAACTGTAAAAATTACAAGGAAAACCTGCAAAATGGCGCGCAACTAATGAGCTAACATCAAAAGACCGCCGCACTTCTCACTAACCATAAATAGCATCATTTTTCCCATCAAACTGTCGAACATCCGTAATAAATCAAATGACCAAACATTCCTCACTTATACATTATTTAAAAAAAAAAATCAATTAAAAAAAAATGACCATTGCCAGACCCGTCGGCGAGAGCTGCCGGCAACCTCGCTGTTGTCTAGCGAGGGTCCCTCGACCCTCCGACACGGCGAGGTTCAATGGCGGCCCGCTGCAGCCTTCGGCGAAGGATGGGCAGCCGCAAAGGGTCAACCCCTGCAGAGTCATCGACCCTCACCGCTACAACGAGACCGGACGACGAGGGTCGGCCGAGCCTCGCCCTTGCTGCAACTCTGTTCGTCATTCTCACCACCAAATTCATCAAGACCATGTCAGAGCTCCGTTAATCAAGCATTCTTCATCCCCACTGCCACCTTCCATCTTCATCCCCATTGCCACCTTCCAATGGACCCAAATCCTATTGTCGTTGTCTTTTCCTAATGTCGACCGCATGGCCTAATACATGTCTGGCATCATCCGCGCCTCTCTGACCCACACTGCCTTCTTCTGCCTCCCTCCGTTTCCTGCTTGTCATTACTGCCAACCCTTCCAACGTCGAGCACATCTTCAATATCCGGTTCCACGCTCACCCAAAAGGCTTCTCCTTCTACTCTGGCATCTACGACCTCGTTGGTGATGGCTTTTCAACACCGATGGCAAGCCACGAGTTCAACAACCGATCCCTCTTCAAGTTCATCAACTACATCGTACTCTACAGCAGGGCTTTTGCTCGACCCATTTTAGCGAGGGTCGAATCGACCGCAGCCAGATACTATAGCGACGGCAAGGATCGCCCGACCGTCGCCACCGTCCAGTCTCGCCGTAGCATGGACAAATGCGATGAAGCAAAGCGCCGAGTAATCTCTCTCTCCCTCTTTTATTATTATTATTTTTTACTCTGCACCATCAATTCCTCTATTATTATTTTATACGGTTCATGAAAAAAAAAATCGTTATTGGGAAAGAAAAATGGTCGTATAATGTACAAATTAAAATGTTGTTACGTTATAAAAACAAAGAACTCTCTAGCCAGCTACTCATTTTAGCACCTTATGGATAATTCATCGTAAGGTGGATCTAGTCAGAACGTCTCTCTGTGCAATTTGCTTTCTTTCTATTCTTTAGATTCATTTACAGGTGCTTTCCTCATCTTAATCTTAATTTTCTCTGTGCATGTTTTGTTCTGTACGTGAAGAAATTTTGATAGAATGGCTCTGTTCAACATTATACTTTGATAGCTGCCCTTGTGTGCCTAAAAGCGAAAGTCGAGAATATAAGTAGAAACATTTGCATTTGTGAGTAATTAAGAATAAAGAGACGCCATGTCAGGGGCGGAGCCAAGATTTTTTTTATGGTTGGCTAAAGATGATTCGCAAGTTGGGCCAAGGTCGGGTCAAAAGGAGCAACCAAGAGCGGCGGGTCAGACCAAACTAAAAAAAATTAATTTTTTCAACGTAAAAAAAAAAATCGGCACTCACCCGGGCTATGGCCTGGGCGGGTCTCCCTCCCTCTGACCCTGGCCATGTCCACCCGCTCTGACTCCTCCAGCATCTGCGCCGATGCCCTCCCTTTTTCCTTCTTCCCTCGAGATTCAAAGCTACCTCCCTTTTTCCTTCTCCCCTCGAGATTCAGAGATACTTGATGAGCTCAAGTGTCATGCATATTACTGTTTGCAATGTAGCACCTAACGAAACAAACTGAAGATCAAACTGAAGAAACATCAATAATACACCACTCAGCCTAATTAGCCATGCCACGCCCCTTGTGGTCTCTATAAGAGTTTAACATCTTCGGAGTTAAAGGGGTCCGTAAAGAAAGGTTTTCCTGCTTTTCTAGATAATTCTTCATTTACTTATAAGACATAAAGCTGCATGGCACTGATATTATCGATTCTATGAATTATTGGATCGATTTTCATGATTTCCTAAGTCACGTGCTACCTTCATTTATTTTCTACGTTACACCGACTCTCGCTTAATTTTTCTTTTGTCAATTTCTTGCTAAAAAATTTTTAGGTTACAGTCTTTATAAATGAAAGATAACAGGCCACCTAAGCCTCTCTCTTCCTCACGTTCCCTCTTGAACGAGAAACATGGGAGGTTCTGTTCATATTAATCTAGTCTTACACAATAAATAAAGGAAGGGAATCTAGGAATTTCTTTCTACATCAGATGCTGAATTATTAAAGACATCATGAGGATCTAATTTACATTTATGTAAGCAACTGTTCACAGAAAAATGCTTTTTGCTACATTTGAAATATCTCCTTGCTTAGCAGGGATGCAGCCACTTCCACATTGAGGAAACATATCCGACTTTCCCTCCTGATTATCAGTGTCACTTTCTGCATCATTATCCTTCTCATAGATACTTCCTTGAAACTGTTCTCTGATAATCTTTGGAGTCAACCATACAGGGTCCTAGATGCGATGATATGTGAATTTGATATTGCGCCTAACAAGCTTTAGAAAGCAAGCAGCTACGAAACTAGTTAGATACTTGTAGATCTTTTATTCCCCAGAAACAGAGAAACATAGCATCAGACTATTTTAGAGATCACGCTTCAGATGGTCACAGGTGTGGAAAAAGGATGACAATCCAAATGCACACTTTTGACAAACCAAAGGAAATGTTAAAGCAATGATAAGAATTGAAGCAAGACAGATTGATAAACCAAGAGAATAGGAACTAGCACATGCATAATTAGCATGTTTGGCAAAGTAGATTGATATGTTCCTTATGTCCCGACATCAATCTTAAGCATGCACAAGGAACGACGGCTAATTGGGAGTCCTCAGTTCAGAGCTTGTAGAATTCGTCATCACTTCCTTTGTAGAGATGAAGTTTTGCACCGAAATGTTGGTCATCTCCTTGCCCCGGAACACTTGTCACAGTGTAATGAGGCATGTCAACCAAGTCCAGCTTTTTGAGGTTGGTAAGGCGGTGATGGTCAGGTATCCTCTTCAACTCTGGACACCCACAAATGGATAGTGTTTGAAGTTGCAACAAGGCTTCTTCCTTCACGATAATGCTTCTCAACTTCAAGAGCTTGACGATCGTGAGAGTTTTCAGCTTAGGAAAGTTGTTGGCGCCCTGAAACTCAAGCTCCCTCCCGTCGTAGGCATCATAGAGTTTAAACCACTCTAAGTTAGGCAATTGTTGGAGGTAGGGGGTAGGGCTGTCACGTAATTTGGAAAAGTACAAGCCCAACCTCCTCAAGTTATTGACACGTCTCACCCATTTCGGGAAGCGCTCTATTCTTCCAAAGAGCCAGATATCTTCGAGATGAGGTGGTGGGGTGTTCAGCAACTCCAGCCTTAATTCACCTTCAGAGTCGGCTGATATGCCTAGACAAAGAAGGTCCTTCATCGTCTCAATGGATTTACAAAGCTTCTCCCCATGTTCCTGTTTTACCTTGAATAACCCAAGTGTTTTAAGCTGGGTCAGGTTGCCAATTGTTTCAATGATCTTGTTTGTGGCGTTTATGCCTGACAGTTTTTGTAGGCATTCAGACTTGCAGATTTGGCTTGGAAAATCACATCCTGAGAACTGGCTAATGGTGTATGGATGGATGAAATGTGAATATGCAGACACATACCGCAATTTCTTTACCTTTGATAAGTTTGGTATCCTTTCAATTTGATTGTCCCTGATATCGAGCGCCTGCAAGTTATGGAGCTTCCCGAGTGACCTTGGAATTCTCTTGAGATTGGTGTTTCTCAAATTCAAGTACCTTAAGTGGTACAAATGTCCTATGCTATGAGGCAGTTCCTCAATGAAGACACCTTGCAGGTCCAACACTCTCAACAACATGAACTTATGAAGGAGACTAGGGATGCAGGGGGAATCGAACATCAACAAAGAACGAACTCGCCGTGCCTTCTTAGGATCACGCAGACAGATCTCTTTTATGATTTTGTCGGTAGAACCCATGAGCGATAAAGACCTGCTTCTTTCATTACTGGATACATGATCTTGGGATCCATGACCGCTTTCATGTATTATTCTCAATAGCCCTTGCCTTTTAGACATTGGCATCATCAGTTCTCGGAGAAGCTCATGCATTTGGCATGACTTCACTCTTCCTTTGTCGTTTTTTTCCACCACGAGGAGTAAGCTCCTCTGGGTAAGTTCCTCAATATATTGCTTCCCCACCTGTTCTAATGTCGTGCCTTCTTTTTCTTCCACCAACCCTTCACTCACCCAGAGTCTTATCAACTTACTTGCTTTGATCAAGTGGTTCTTTGGAAATATGCCACAATACAAAAAACATGCCTTCAGGTGTATGGGCAACTCATCAAAGCTGAGTGAGAAGATGGCCCTCACTCTACGAAGTCCAGGGTTGACCTCTAATTCCCAAGACAGGCGTTCATAGAAGCCAGTCCATTCTAATTGTGTGCGCTCCCGTCTTGAGATAACAGCTCCCAAGCACACAAGAGCAAGCGGCAGACCATTACACCTATCGACTAATTTCTCGCAAGTTTCTAGTAGGTGCTTGGGGCATTTGTGTTCCTGGTTTTCTCGAAATGCGTTTCTACAGAACAGTTTCATTGAATCTTCAGGTTTCAAGGGCTTAACTCGATGGATCTTGGTCGGACTTAATGTCTCCACTTCTATGCTGCCATAAGCCACATTTTCTAAACGAGAAGTAACGATGAGTCTGCATTGGCGGTCATGCTTAGGAAATGCAAAACCAATGGTGTTTAAAACATCGCTGCTCCATACATCATCTAGCACGATAACATACGTTCGACTGTGGAGATGTTGTCTGATGGCCTCCCCTAGTGATGTGACATCCCTCTCCATAGGGAGACCATCAATGTGGAGGTCGATCAACAGGCGTTGAAGGACATCCTTCGCGTTGAAGGATTGCGTGACGGGAACCCATGCGAAGCAGTCAAATTGTGTTATAGTAGCATCGTCTTCCTTCTCTGCATTTCTCTTGAGTTTATGGTAGACTTTCCTTGCAAGGGTCGTCTTGCCTGAGCCGCCCATCCCCACCAACAAGATTGTGGCGAGTTTTGGGTCTCCACTTTGTGCCCACGTCATGAGTATGTCCACGTTCTCGTCGATCCCTTCAGTATGAGAGTCTTCAGCAATGTATGCTTCATTAGTCGTTGTCAATTGTTGGCGCGCAACGGTTGTCGAGCACGTTCCTTCGTCTAATCCTCTCAAGTTGTACCTGTCTCTTCTAGCAGAAATAGCAGATATGCTTCTCTTCATGGCTTCTATCATCATTGCAAGTCTGTGTTGCTTGAATGGATTGTTGATCCACGTTGGTGATCTAATAAGAAATGAGGTCAGAGTCCCAAATTCAAGTCGCACACGACCACCAAAAGGAAGCATAAACTCGTCGAGTATGTCCTCTATATCATAGGCTGCCGCCCGCACCTGTTCAACCCATTCTTGCACCGAGACCGGTGCTCCATCTCTCAGCAACCTACTGTCTGCATCCTTGAGAAGAGACCTCATGTTCTGCAACTCCAACATGATCTGTTCAAGCTCTGGTCGAACACTCCTTTGGAGTCTTATTTCGTTCACCAAGAAATCTCCCAATGTTTTGAGCAATAACTCAACAGGAATTTGAGCCATTTCTTCTTTTTTGTTCGATGTCTCCTACAGCGTGAAGAGTGAGCAATATGAGGAAACAAGACTACTAGTTCGTTAAATTACGTAGCAAATCCACCAGTGATTGCATGTGGCGTCATACAACCAAAATTTTGTATAAAAAAAACAGAAAAAAGAAAAAATATATTTGAAGATAAAAGGAAGCCATGGTGTCGAGAACCAATATATAAAACAGATAAGGGGAGGGAGGGAGAGTTATGTTAATTTTCATGATATGATCGAGTAAGGTCTCCATAGGTACACCTTTGGATGGGTGGAAAAGAAGGTCTCTAAGTTACTTTGTATTAATATTTCATTTTCAAGTTGTCTCAAATTTTAAGGAATTGAAATAAGCATGGGAAAGGGTATCCCAAGACAATCAGTCTCCATTTTTCCAAAATAAAATACTAAAGTCTCTCCAATGAAGTGATTGTAACTTGACAGTTTGCTATAAACATGGTTTCTTTGATGAGAACTCTTTGAGGTGTTTGGATGACAGTCCAAAATTACGATTTGAAATCAAAACCAGTTTTAGGGTGTCTTTTGTACGATGTCAAAACTTGGTTTATCCAAATCAAATTGTTACAAAATCTGGTTTCCAAAAGAAGAATGAATAATAACCTCCCCTCTGCATCCCCAGAGCTGGTCATACACACAAAATTTCTTATGCATGCAACACCCAAACACAAAATGCATTTTCAAAAAACTCACTAAAGGAATTTGTTTTCACAAAACCAAGTTTTCATAAAATTGGGTTTTTGATGGTGTTATCCAAACACCCCTTTTAAGTCTTTTGATGTGCTCTTTACATACTAGTTTTTGTGTTTGGGTGACCCACTCAAATCACAGTTTTCTGGGAATAGCCTAAAGGGGCGGGGTTATTCATTCCCATTTTGCAAAACCAGGTTTTGTCAAAAGTATGACTTATCCCATATGTAGCTCAATTGCTGAATGCTGTCATCGTTATAAAACCGTGATTTCAGATTCTCACTATATATAAACCTCTGTCTCGTCAAGATCCGGAGACAGTACCTAGCTGTATGATGAGAATAGATATATACGAGAACAGAAACAAATAGAGAACTGGTCCTGCACGCCTTCTCCATTACGCCCGTGTTCATGTAAGGATGGCAAACGGCTGAGCCGCTGAGGGGTAGTCAACTTCAGTCGCCAACTAAGTCCTAGATACATTTGAGCTCTGATCGTTGTAGAGCATTTCTAACAGCTTTCACAGTGTATAGACACCGGCTTGGATCTCTACCAATTGCCGTCCTTCGTGCTTATGTGATCCGCACTGTAGTTGGCAATGGTAATTATTTGTAGCAGTGATTTTTCACTCACCTCCGTAGACGATATTTATAGCACTGATGTAAGTAACTTCTCTATATTTCTATAGCGGTGACTTAAGCTTGAACGTACCATTGTGAATCTAACACCGAAATCTGGATTTGAATATCAAGGATTCAAAGGGGAGAACTTTTGAAGTATAGAACTGAAGAAAATTTTTATTAAAAATGTCTATGAGAAGAGAGAGGGAGAGATCACAGGAGCCTGCACACTGCTTTGTAAGCTATGATAATGAAATTTCAGTCAGGATTATGAGAGAGAGTTATGTGCATCGGGATGTTACTGTGTACAGTTGTCGGTGATGACATGTGTCATTTAACCCTCTTCAAAGGAGACTCCGGCCCACGCACAGGGGTATACGTTATGCATAGTCAGAGCTGCACAGGCCTATGCATACAACGAGTTTCATTATATTCTTGTCCAAGCTTATCGGGCAATGTTCAACACAGGTAAGTGTGAACAAAGGCAACTTATTATTTAGAAGATTTTTGGTCATATAAAACTTTAGAAAAGGGAAACAAATTTTGGTGTAAAATACCACCTTCTAGTACCAACTATATATATATATATATATATATATATATATATATATATATATATATAGTTGACTTTTCTGGAATTAAGTTTTATTAGCCACGTTAAGAGCTTATCTCTGCTGAAGTATAAGCTAATAGGAAAGAAATAGCGGCGCGCGAGTGTTTCTCTCTTTTTATATTAAATAAGGAGAATCTTCAGTTTTATTGACCCCGTTAACAACTTACCTCTGCTCAGTTATACGATAAGAAGAGACAACAGAGACATTTGTTTTCTTTTTCTAAATAAAAGACGCACGGAACACCTTTCATTGTAAAGATCGCTGATAATTAAGTCCAACGGCAATTTCATTGGAAAAACTACAAAAATATAAAAAAAATTAACCATAAATGACTTAAATACATAACAGGGATAGAGTTGATATAGCAATTAATTTATCACCACTAAATAAGTCGCGCAAAATTGAGAAATGTGGGATTCAATGTCAGAGCCAGGAACCAAATTCAGGAGGCTCATTATTATTTTTTAATTTAGCTCTGCGCATGGCAGGATATGTTGTAATAAATGTTATAATAAATCAACCGATCTGAATCAAGCGGCTCAACCATGAAGCTTTCAATCTAGAAGGAGAAAAGCCTTATACATTTCTTTCTTCACTTTTCTTTGTCCATTCGACATTTTTGTTGTGCTTTGGTCATTGCTACTTCTTGTTTCTCACATAACTGAACCTTGTTAGAATCTGATACTAATAATACGATCGTAGACCAAACGAACCAAAATCACCCAACTACTGGCCGTCATCCAGTTTGACAACTTAGCCAGAGAGAGAGAGAGAGAGAGAGAGAGAGAGATGGATCCACTCATAGGGCATACTACGGGATACTCAAACCTGGTTTCATGCACAGGCTCCTGTGCATGCCAATGGTGCACAGGCTCTTGTGCACCTGCACACCTCAAACTGGAAGTCTGATATCAGATAAACCATCTGTATCAGATTCTGAAGCTACCCATTTGTATAGTACAGGAAAAGATCAAATTAATCAATAGCACAGAGCCCAAATATGATCTGTTCAATCAAAAAGAGAAGCAACGTATACCTGATCAGATTATTAACTCAGCACTTGCCACAACTACTGAATTTCTTGAAGGTGGCAGCACCTTGGTTTTTGAACCTGCTGGAGGAAGGTTGACTAGGGTCGTGAGGAGAATGGTATCTATAACCTTCTTCTTCATCTATTTATAGAGCGAAAGAGTTGAAGGAATCGAGGATTACCAAAGCTATTTTACTTAGTCAAATTAATGATACCAGAGAACGTGTAAGCATATATGATAAGAATGTGGCATTAATTATTTTATTGAATACTATGGTCAGAACCGTACGTCTTGCAATAGATTAACACTCCATGTTATTGTTGTTATTAATTATTTATTCTCTAATACACAATAATGTTTAAGTAATGGTAAGTTATGTGGCCGCACATAATATCCATTCTTCCGTCTCAACTCAGGACAATAAGACGTGTTGTAGGGTGTGGGGATCGATACCTTACTACAACTGTTCCTTTCTTTGCCAAGTTAGGAGGCGAGAAATACCTGGTACAACGTACGTGATTTCATCAACCTGAGTTTGAAGATGGAAGAACGCTTGCTCTCAGAAGTATATGGTTCTTTGAGGATTTTTGCGCTACTAGTTTCTCTCTCTAGATTGAAATGAAAATGATGATCCGATCTTCCTGCACGCACGTCGTTGGCTTTTCCTTGACCCACCTTAATTTCCTTTTATCCTTGTCCTGTTTGCAATTAAGTTTTCTTCCGTTCTTGCGGGCTTCCTTCAAAGACATTTATGGTTTTCTATACCATTTTTTTTTTCTAATGGAAATAAGCCTTTAATATTTAGGTTTTCTCCATCGCAATTCATTTACGATAGCTTCGCCTTGATATAGATTACGTGCTTTATGAACAAAGAATGAAATTCATTAAAGGATCACTAGTCATATCAATTGAGAGGAGTAGTCGACTTCTAATTAACTATATGACCAGTGAGATACCATCTAGGGTTTAAATACATCAAGCTGCTAACTATATGACCATGCCTGGTTTGCCTTTAGTTTTTGTTGTCATTCTCCATTGTTCTCTTGACTCTTTTTTATAATGTGATCTCCATTGGGTTAAGAGTTTTGCATTGCAAATCGACTAACCCAAACTTATTCGGATTGATTTCTATCAAGGTGATTCCCGTAGCCAGTATATGGGATATTCTAGCCATATAGTTTAGTCATACTTCATTGTCATTTCTTGTTAAAATAATATCGTTAGCATATAGTGATAATATGCAAAACAAAACAAACTCCCATTCTTCCAAACATAGGCATTCCAAAATAATTAATTGGCAACGTACCCAATATTTGTTATAGCTCTATAAAAAGTAAAAGGCAACTGTCTAATTATAGACCATTTGAGACCAACTATATAAGGATTTATCAATGTAGATACCTTGACTTGACTTTATTTTAGTCCATGACATACTCTTCTGGCTGTTCTATATGTACATATAAAACTCACCATTGGGAAAAAAGTGGTTTTCACATCCATTTGCGTTGCATCTAGACCAAAAAGTGCAACCATGGCTGAAATAATTCTTACGCGAGCAAATCTTGGTACTGACAAGTAGGTTTCCAGAAAATCAGTTTTTTTTTTTTTTTTTTTTTTTTTTTTTTTCCCCTATGGGCAACTTTATGCAACTATTCTACCTTCATATTTAGATCAAGTTCGTTTCGTATGCCTTATATTTTTCTTTAATACTTATTCTCCATTCTAAAAGAATTGCCCATTCTAATAGATTTCTTTATCCATAGCCTTTATCCCATCTAATGATTCATGCTAATTTATCATTCTAATGTATGTCAGAAATGTTAATATCATTATATAATAAAATCCTCAGTCATATTCACATCAGAATAATTCAAATATTAGGGAGGGACCATAGGCCTTTTAAGTCCATTTAATAACTAAAACGTGGACGCAGCAGAATGGATTTTACATCACCAGAGTGTTAATTTAACATCATCCAGCAATTTAAATTGATCTTTAATTGGTTTGTTGAATTTATGTTGAGGTCTTTTATGAAGTCCACAACTCTACTATCAATGAGTCTCATAATTTGCATTTTTCTTATATCTAATAAATACTCATATCACCAAATAATTATTGTTCATTTGGTCAAACTGTGGATCCAATATATCTTTATGTGCTCGAGATTCACATATCTTGAGATGACTCATAGTCTCATGGTAATCTGTCTCTCATAAAGAATATTTAGGACAGCTTGACAAAGACACCTAGGAATGTTTTCTGGCTCATGTTTGATAAATACAAGACCCTCACATTGCTTTAGAAATGCAACAGCAATATCCATGGCCTCCATGGCAGCAATCAAAAGACATTGGCCGTGGTGGTTTAAAGGTTGAGAAAGAAGATTGAATACGGAGAATTAAGCTGTTTCACATAAGTCAAATGACATTAGTGAACACGTAAGCATATATCACAAGAATGTTAGTGGTCAACCATGCCTACATTGAACTGTCATGCAATAAATTAACATTCCACATTGTCATTAATTCAGTATTATATATCGTTGTTGTTGTTATTATTATTATTATTATTATATAATTTTCTTTTATACACCATGCATTACATTACAAAAGTTGCAGCAATTTTTGTGGGTGCACATGGCATCCACTATTGGATGTCAACTCTGGTTAATAAGGTGCGTTAGGCAAGAGTACCTTGTGGCAAAAATTTTTAGTTCCGCCACTGCATCATGCTTCATTGCTTTCCCTCTTTCATATGTCAAAGTGAAACCCTCTGTAGGTGATTTCACCCTTCGATGCAGATGTTTCATGTAATTTGAACAGATATCCGAGTCGGCACGTGGGTATGCCCACATGGTTAGGTGGGTACAGCTATATTTTAAAACATTTAAAATTATATTTCCAAACTTAATTTAATTTTTATATTTTAATTTTTCTTTTCTTTTATATTTTCCTTTCATTAATTCTATATTTTCCTTTCATTTTTCTTAATTTTGTTTGAGACTTTCTGAGATTATAAGTATGAACAATTAATGTTTCTTTTTTATTTTATTACTTTTAAAAATATAAAATTTATTGTACCCACGTACCTATAATTTTTAAAATTACGTGTCCAAACTCATACAGTACCCTCACCATGTAACATTGGGGTGAAATCACCATCTTCGACCCTCGCCCTCTGTGGCAGGGGGAAGCCCTCTTGCTTCAATGGTGAAACGGAGAGGCAAGATTGTATCAAGGGTTAGAGAGAGAGAGAGAGAAAGAAAGTGGAAGAGAGAGAAAGCGCTGTGTCGCCGTTGCCGGAGGCCAGAGCTCCCGTCCGGATGAACAACCGGAGAAGAGAACAGAAACCCTTCAAGGGCCAAGGGCACGAGAGAAAACAGAGACGAAAATGAAAATTAAAAAAAAAATGATATTTAGTAAATTTGCAGAAACGGATTTTCGGTAAATTTTCAAGAAAACTCGTAATGCTTTTAAGAGAATTACAGAGGCAACATCCCTTACCTTTATAAAATTAAGAAAAGAAAGAGATCACATCCCAATGGTTTCCGAGTTCTTTTTATGCATGCCTATCAAACGGTGGATCCTGCTTTTTTGTAAGTTCTTAAGGTCCGGTTCTTTTTTTTTTCATCTTTTAGGAAAAATGAAGGCAGTTTTTTTTTTTGGTTATTTAAATATAATTCTTAAGTCTGGAAATTGTTTTCGATGTAAAGTTGCGCACATACACATGCCCACATTATTGCATACATTCTTGACTTTCATCTATGAAATGGATTGTGCATGTTTGATTTGACACGGACGCCCTACAATCTTGGTCATTTACGTCCCGATTCCAAACAGTGAACAAGTTTTAGCGAAGGGAATTTTGTTACGCTCAAGGGTCGTTTAACGTTTTCCATAGAGAAAAGATCATTAGTCTTCTAACCAGTCCTTTTTGAAAGTTGATCGCTATCATGTAAATCTATCAATTGTCGAACGGTATTTTGTAATTTTTTTTGCTATACATAAAATTAACAGTTCCGACGCGGACCACTGTTTTGTTGACCATAGGTGACGTAAGATTATGGAAGAAATGGCAGCGACATTTTCCCTCGTTTTCTCAATGAAAAACCAAAGCACTTATCAACGCAAAAGGACAGAGAGTTATGGTGCAACTCTAATTATACGTGACAAAAATACAGCATGGAGGACAAGGTTTATATTGCAATTAAGAATTTAGTACCTCCTCCTCTCTCTCTCTTTCTTCTTATTTTTGTATTTGCGGTTTGTTTTTGTTTCTAGGGGACCTCTTGTCCCCAAATTTTGCTATATATTCCAATTTTATTGGCTCTCTCCCTCTCTCTCTTAAGAGTTGTCACAATTTTGCGCTAACTCGTCATGTTCAACTGGCCTGATGTTCATATTCTTTGTAAGACTCGCATTCTTAGCTGATAAAATATAAGTTTTCGAAGGGGCGAAGGGAAGGGGGGCCGGCCTAGGTCATAGCCCCACCTCAGCCAATGAATTTTTTTTTTACATTGAAAAATATATATTTTTTAATTATTTTATGTATTTTTTGTATTATAATTCAATTTGGTCCTACCCAGATCAAGAGGTGGGACTGTCGGTTCGTTCTTGAAGAAAATTCTGTCTTCGCCCCTGAGTTTTCAAGAGGTATTCAGGCAACCATGGTTCAAATCCCAAGAGTGAAAGCCATAAAACACGAGCAGGTACATTGAAAAGGTTCTAGTGTAATCTGAAATATTCAAGTTTCAGACCAGAGTAATGTGAAATCGGAGACCTAGCAGCAGCTAATGTTCCCAAGAACATAGAGGACTTCCATGCTGAAGAGACAAAGAATTCCTCACATTAAGAAGAAAAATGGAAAAGGAAAAAATAAAGGAGGGACACAAGCTGACAATAAACACTCCGAAATAATATACTTGTATTACTTCGTCTTAACTATTTCATTAATTTCCACAAACCGACCCCAAGGGCTTGCCAAAGGAGAAAGATAGTTACTCCATTTTTTTTCGCATTTTCTTCTTTATTTTGTCTTTATACAGTTGTGCGAGATGATTTTACACAGTTATATATCCCAGAAATTGCTAGTACTCTGTAATTTTGGACAATGGGAGCACAGGCACATTGGTTGCCCATACGAATTGTTGATTGATAACAATAGATGCCAGGGAATCTTTCCTTGATCGTAAGAGTCCTTGCCAAAGAACCCTCAAAAAGAACTCACTGTGAGGAAGCGTTGTGCTAATGGTCATACCGAAACAGAACCTGGTTTCGATAAAGTTGCACACAGTCGCTCAGGACTGAAACCTGCCACGCATTCCCTTCTTCAATGATAGAAACAAATTCCAAGAGGAGCATGCTAAAGTGCCTCTTTATGAGTTCTTCGATGGCTTTCAACTATTGATTCAAAATGGGCTCTGGATAGTGCATCGGAATTTTAGGAACATCATCTTCCATAGCCATAGCAGATGCATAAACAACAAACAGTTTCTCAAAGTTGGACCTTTCGATATACTGCTATCTGAAATAAGATGAAGATAATCTTGGCAACCAACATAGATGATTCATCAGAAACAGAACAATAGGTCGGACAACAATGGATAAGCATTATATACTTCAGAAGCTGGATATATACATAAAAAGAAAAACAATATTGTTTTTGTGTGTAATGAATAAAATTCATCGTACACAATATAACCAGCGTGTTGCACACACACACGCTGAACGGAAGGCTCGATCCTGAGCTGCAGAGAAATAAAGCAAATCAGATGCATATGGCAAACCACTTTGTTTAATCATGTAATTTTTGCTACACAAAATCATCGTTCCTGCTCTGAATAAATCCTGCTCCTGCCTTATCAAGTTATATATATGCATACACAAGTATACGATACTAGCTGGCTTACAGATTTTACTGGAGATATTACCAGAAGGCTAATATTTAATTTCCATTGCCAAAAGCGAAAAATCTTCTGTAATATCGATGAAGTTGTTCAAGAAAATGGAAAAATCTTTTCTAAGTAGGCCATGTGGATCTCATGTACACGCATGGTCAAAGTCGATTAAAACAAGGCACTGGGATTGCCTGGGTACAAGGTTTTAACGGATCCTACTTGTCGTCATAATGGGGCTAAGTTACAGTGTAATGTGGGGAACCTTACAGCACTCAAAATTATCAACTTTTAGCCTCTCGTAACGTCATCGACCTCAACTTAAATCACATTTTCAGTTGGTTCTTGTGGAAGAAGTAAAAAGTTATATTCCTTCTGTTCATGGAGAGAGAGAGAGCTAAAAACGAATTCAGTTAAAATGGATGGCAAACTATACAATAAATCAAAAACAAGAATTCTGCCTGAATCTAGCAATAAGGTCCAGATGCCAAAGGAACATGTTTCGGATATGTGCGACCGAAAACAGAAAGGCCAAGACTTTGAAAGAAAAGGGCATCTCTTGGATCTTTGGGCACTCCCCTGGACGAAACAGAAGATCTCAAAAGAAAGATGATTGTGAAACAGCCAGGGAAGGATGATGCCAAGATGCCTGGAACAGTTTTTGCATATCTCTGTTTTTTTTTTCATGCACTCAAAGGATACGCTTACAAAAAGAAGAGAATGGATCGAGTCAATACTGAGGTTGCGAGGATCAGCCGATTAGAATCAACTCCAAGGCAAATTCATTCATTTCAGCTTCCTGGTTTTGTAAAATAATTCAACTTTTTAAATTATTTTATATATTTTTCATTTATTTGGTAAGAAATGACTTTAAAATATTTGTAACACTGCGGACCCATAGAACCGACGGCAGGCTGACGTTTCTCCATTTATAATGTGTGAGTAGAGGTGACGGAAGCAGTCAAATCTCGTTATAAAGTGAAGGGCTTTTAGATTCGACTTTTTGCAAGTTTTGATGGATGTGGAGATTCGGGTGACAAATCAACGGCTAGACTTAACAATTCGGTCAACATTCAAAAGCTCGATTTTTTTTTTTTTGTTCAAACATTTCATAATGCTAAAAACGGCTATTAGCATTATCAAATGTCTGAAAAAACAAAAAACGTCCAACTTTTGAATGCTGACAGAATTGTTACGTCGTGCATAATGATTTGTCACCCGAATCTCCACATCCATCAAAACTTGCAAAAAGTCCAATCTGAAAGCCCTTCACTTTATAACGAGATTTGACCGCTTCCCTCACCTGTACTAACACATTATATACTGAAGAAACGTCGGCTCGCCGTTGGTGGCGAATATCGTTGCAAAAATATTGATACGGCCAACGATTCTATGGATCCGCAGATCATCTCAATCTCTTAAAAATATTAAAAATGATTTTTGAAAAAAATATATATATAAAATAATTAAAAAAGTTGAAATATTTTATAAAACCTGATGCTGAAATGAATGAATTTGCTATCCAATTATTCTCGTCGGCTGATCCTCGCAACCTTAGTATTGAGTCGATCCATTATCTCCTTTTTTGGCAGCAAATTAAAGTGTCTCCTTTGGGTGTATGGAAACCAAAAAAAAAAAAAGGTTACAAAAATATGGCCCTCCGCCAAGGGCCTGGCTGCAAGCTTGATAAATCACTCAAGAAAATCAAGACAAATATATATATATATATATATATATATATATATATATATATATTAGATTATCAATTGAAATCAACCAGCCAACGGCTATAAGGGGATGACTTTTTATATTTTGCAACACTAAAAACTGTCACAAATTGTGCATTACGTTGCCAAAGACCGTGGTCAATGAACTGCCCTAGTAGAAAGCAGCACTATGGCTATGGTAGAATGTACCACCAGACACATTTTTAAATGTCCAAAATATTTTTTAAAAAAAAAAAACATCTGGTAATGAACGTTTGCCGGCTGATTTTGATTCACATATATAAGTGAATTTTATGTTGCAGTGTAGGATGTTGCTGGATGGGTAGTTAGCACCGTCCCTTTCATTTTCTTCTCCAATCCTAATGAGACACACAAACATACATGTATACATGTGTAATGGGCGCATCAAATTTTCTGGATTTTTATTTCTTCAGGCTTCATACACAAGTACAATGTAATTAATAATCGGTGGTTTTAATTCGTTCTTGGCTTATAACATCTATTCTACACATTACATTTCCGTGGTACATTTTCAGTCTATCTATCCACTTAGGTGAATAAGAATATATTTGCAAAACCAATACATCACGCTGCATTCACGCTGCATAGTATGCACATAAATTGCAATGGTAGAAGCACTCATAAACGATAGGACGTTTATTCGCCACCATGAGTTATGACGATTGTCCACGTTCAGAGAATCGTGCACATCAACTAACCCAATCCGATCGACCAACCCTACTAAAGGATCGAGGATACATCGTGCCCGAGTAACCAATCGCTTCTTGCCCTTATCTCCTGAACGAGCCAAGTTGCAGAAAATAATTCCGGCGTCACCGATCAAGTGGTCGTGAAGCGTGAAGGATTAACTGGAGGAAATTTCACCAAGCTTGTAGAAGCGTGAAGGGTACAATTCAAACGGAGATTAGGCAATGGATCGAAACTCAAATTCTGGAAGGATTGCCGGAGCGACATTCCAATAGAGGAGATTATCATAGTTTGGATGTATCCTCCAGTGGAACCAGTAAATCAACCTGTCTTTTTAAAGAAATGACTCAAGACTCGGTTGATTATCTGTGGGACTTTCTCTCTTCCAATGCAGTAAGTGTGTCCATACTGCATCTTCCCCCCTCAACTTGGGATATTTTGGTATTAGTCACTTTCTAGTTTCTTGCAGGTCTAAAATTTTCTATTTTTGTTTTTAATGAATTTAAAGTATTTAACATTTTTGTTTTGATTCAAAAAATGAAAAGCAGGCACTACAAGCCAATGAGCCAAACCGGTGCGGCATCAATACTGAAATTTACGAATTGAAAATTGTTTTTTTTTTTTTTTAATTTTAAGTTTTAGAAACTCTGGTTTACTTTTTATCCTTTTAAGAAGTGTGCAATGTTTGTAAGACCTACAAATTTTGAAAAAGTGAAAGCCAGATATCTTTTTTTTTCTTGAATATAATTCTGAATCTGGAAATTGTTTTGGATGTAAAGTTCAATGGGGCTAATGAAGTCTGGCAATGGCACCCATTTTCATCCAGGAACTGGACTGGACTTCATCTAATACGGATTGCCCAAAATGAAGATCATGTACGTCGTGAGTTTCAAAATGCTAGGCTCATTAACAAGATCTCAAAAGCAGAGATTGCAGTGAGAAATTTTCTAAAACCGGAAAATATTCTTTCCACAAAACAACGAATCTTACAAAGATTTTTCTTACTAATTCTTAAAAAGAGTTACTTCTAAATCAAAGGAATACGAACTTTTCTGGGGAAATTTTAAGTTTATTCCGCTTTTTTGAATAAAGGAAAATATGTGGATTCAAACTCTTGTAGTGAACTCGTGCTCAAGCAAAAGATTGTTGCGCCATCAATGGCCAAAATCTGAAATACCATTTGCCTCGAATTGCAACAAAAATTTGCCAAACAGGTGGATACCAAGTAAATGGAAAACAAAAGTCTAAATTTTGGGTATGAATAATAGGCAGAATGACAAAATATAAGTAGACTGGACACCAATATGAAAGGAACAATCGCTCAGCAGATGCAGCAATTTATGTCTAAGAAACAGCAGATCATCTTCGAACTAGCTAAGTATTCGAGTAATGCCTTCACCGCTACAACGCAACCCACCCGAAGGTGGATCCTTGTTCTGCTCTTGGCCGTCGGCTTGGTGCCGTCCTCTACTTATCTATAGTGGTTGTCATGCTTTGGAAATGCAAAGCCAATGGTGTTTAAAACATCACTGCTCCATACATCATCCAGCACGATGACGTACCTTCGATTCTGGAGATATCGTCTGATGGCTTCCCCTAGTGATGTCGCATCCCTCTCCCTAGGGAAACCATCTTCAACCCCGAGGTCGATCCACAGGCGTCGAAGGGCACGCTCTGCGTTGAAGGATTGGGTGATGGGAACCCATGCGAAGCAGTTAAATTGTGTTATAGTAGCACTATCTCCCATGAGCCTACGACAAATTTTCTTTGCTGCAGAAGCACCATTTCTCATGAGTTTATGGTAGACTTTCCTTGCAAGGGTCGTCTTGCCCGAGCCTCCCATCCCCACCAACGAGATTGTGGCGAGATTTGGGTCTCCACTTTGTGCCCATGTCATCAAGATGTCTACGTCCTCGTCGATCCCTTCAGTATGAGAGTCTTCAGCATTGTATGCTTCAGTAATATTTGTCAATTGTTGGCACTCGGTTACTTGGCGCTCGACGGTTTGCGACCACGTTCCTTCGTCTAATCCTCTCAGATTGTACCTGTCTCTTCTAGCAGAAATAGCAGATAAGCTTCTCTTCTTGTCTTCTATCATCATTGCTAGTTGCGTTGCTTGAATGGCTTGTTGATCCACGTTGGGCATCTAATAAAAAATGAGGTCAGAGTGCCAAATTCAAACCGCACACGTCCACCAAAAGGAAGCATAAACTCGTCGAGCGTTTCCTCTATATCATGGGCTGCCGCCCGCACCTGTTCAACCCATTCTTGCACCGAGTCCGGTGCTCCATCTCTCAGTAGCCTACTGTCTGCATCCTTGAGAAGAGACCTCATGTTCTGCAACTCCAACATGGTGTTTTCAACCTCAGGTCGAACACTCCTTTGGAGTTTTATTTCGTTCACCCAGAAATCTCCCAATGTTTTGAACAATAACTGAACAGGAATTTGAGCCATTTCTTATTTTTTGATCGATGTCTCCTACAACGTGAAGAGTAAGCAATATGAGGAAACAAGACTACTGGCTAGTTAAATTACGTAGCGAATCCGCCCGGAATTGCATGTGGCACCATGCAACCAAAAATTTATATAGCAAAAAAAAAGGTATATTTGAAGATAAAAGAAAGCTATGGTATCGAGAACCAATATATAAAACAGATATGGGGAGAGAGATTGAGATAGAGAGTTATGTTAATTTTACAACAATGGCATTTTATGATCGAGTAAGGTCTCCTTAAGTACACATTTGGATGGGTGAAAAAAAAAGGTCTCTACGGTACTTTGTACCAATATTTCATTTTCAAGTTGTCTCAAATTTTAAGGAATTGAAATAAGCATGGCATAGGGTGTCCCAAGACAATCAGTCTCCATTTTTCCAAAATGAAATTGCAAAGTCTCTCCAATGAAGTGATTGTAACTTGATAGTTTGCTATAGACATGGTTTCTTTGATGAACTCTTAGAGGTGTTTGGATGACAGTCCAAAACTAAGATTTGGAAACAAAACCTGTTTTTTGGATGGTGTCAAAACTAGGTTTGTCAGAAACAAACTTTTACAAAATCCGGTTTCCAAAAGGAGAATGAATAACCTCCCCTCCCCGGCCCCCGAGCTGGTTATACACAAAAAAGTTCGTTCTGTATGCAACACCCAAACACAAAATGCATTTTCTAAAAACTCACTAAAAGAATTTGTTTTAACAAAACCATTGTGTTTTTGAGGGTGTAGTCCAAATTTACCCTTTTAAGTCTTTTGATGTGTTTTTTAAATACTAGTTTTGTGTTTGGTGACGCGCTCAAAAGCACAGCTTTTTTACAAAACCAGGTTTTGTCAAAGCCATGACTTGTCCCATATGAAGCTCAATTGCTGAATGCTGTCATCATTATAAAACCGTGATCATCTACAGCGAGTCATCTATAGATGGTGTAAAATACCATCTTTTAGTCTCAACTTCATATATTATATATAGATATACTTGACTTTTCTGGACTTTAAGTTTTATTAGCAGAGCTTATCTCTGCTGAAGTATAAGCTTAGAGGAAAGAAATAGCAGCGAGCGAGTGTTTTGTCTCTTTTTATATTAAATAAGGAGATCTTCAGTTTTATTGACCCCGTTAACAACTTACCTCTGCTTAGTTATACGATAAGAAGAAACAACAGCGACAGTTTTTTTCTTTTTCTTAATAAAAGACGTACGGAACACTTTTCAATGTAAAGATCGCTGACAATTAAGTCCAACGGCAATTTCATTGGAAAAACTACGAAAATATAAAAGTTAACCACATAATGACATAATACAGCACAGAGATGGAGTTGATAGAGCAATTAATTTATCACCCCCAAAATAAGTCGTGCAAAATTGAGAAATACGGGATCCAATGTCAGAGCCAGGAAACCAATTCAGGAGGCTCGTTAATTTTTTTTTAATTTGGCTCTGCCAATGGCAGGATATGTTATAATAAATCAACCGATCTGAATCAAGCGGCTCAACCACGAACCTTTCAATCTAGAAGGTGCATAGCCTTATACATTTCGTTCTTCAGTTTTCTTTATCCATTCGACATTTTTGTTGTGCTTTGGTCATTGCTACTTCTTGTTTCTCACATAACTGAACCTTGATAGAATCTGATACAAATAATACGATCGTAGACCAAACGAACGGAAATCACCCAACTACTGACCGTCATCGAGTTTGACAACTTTGAGAGAGAGGCATGGATCCACTCATAGGACGTACTACGGGATGCTCAAAGTTTCAAACCTGGTTATATGCAGTCTCCTGTGCATGCCAATGGTGCACACCTGAAACTGTAAGTCAGGTATCAGATACAACCATCTGTATCAGATCCTGAAGCTACTGACGGTAGAGTACAAAAAAAATATCAGATTAATCAACAGCACAGAGCCGAAATATGATCTGTTCAATCAAAAAACGAAGCAACGTGCACCTGATCAGATGATTAAATCAGCACTTGCCACAACTACTGAATTTCTTGAAGGTGGCAGCACCTTGGTTTTTGAACCTGATGGAGGAAGGTTGACTAGGGTCGTGAGGGGAATGGTATCTATAACCTTCTTCTTCATCTATTTATAGAGCGAAAGAGTTGAAGGAATCGAGGATTACAAAAGCTGTTTTACTTAGTCAAATTAATGATACCAGAGAACGTGTAAACATATATGACAAGAATGCGGCTTGAATTATTTTATTGAATAATATGGTCAAAACCGTACGTTTTGGAATAAATTGACACTCCATGTTATTGTCATTATTAATTATTTAATCTCTAATACACAATAATATTAAAGTAATGGTAAGCAGGGGCGGTTAGGCCATGGTCATGGTCCAGCCAATGAAAAAAAAACATTTTACCTTTAAAAAAATAATATTTTTTAATTATGTATTGTATTTTTTGTTTTAAAATTCAGTTTGGCCCTACTCGGATCTAAAGATCGAACTACCGGCTCGCTCCTGAAGAAAATCTTGGCTCCGTCCCTGATGGTTAAGTTATGTGGGCGCACATAATATTCATTCTTGGATATCAACTATGGCCAAGAAGGCGTGTCGTAAGGTGTGGGGATCGATACCTTCTACAACTCTTCTTTTCTTTGCCAAGTTAGGAGGCGAAAAGCCCAGGTACAACGTAGGTGATTTCATCAACTGAGTTTGATAAAAAGAACATACAACTCTGCTTCCAATCCACTGAGATGGAAGGATGCTTGCTCGCAGAAGTATATGGTTCTTTGAAGAATTTTCGCTCTAGTATCTCTCTCTAGATTGAAATGAAGATGATCCGATCTTCCTGCACGCACGTCGCTGGCTTTTTCTTGACCCACCTTAATTTCCTTCCATCTTTTTCCTGTTTGCAATTAAGTTTTCTTCCGTTCTTGTGGGCTTCCTTCAAAGAGATTTTTGGTTTTTTTTTATACCTTTTCTTTCTAATGTAACTTATTTTTCAAAACTCAAGGTTTGATATGAAGCCTTTAATATTTAGGTTTTCTCCATCGTAATTCATTTTCGATAGTTTGGACTCGACATAGATTACGTGCTTTATGAACAAAGAATGAAATTCATTAAAGGATCACTAGTCATATCAATTGACAGGAATAGTCGATTTCTATGACCAGTGGGATACCATCTAGGTTTTAAATACATCAAGCTGCTAACTATAAGACCATGCCTGGGATACCTTTAGTTTTTGTTGTGATTCTCCGTTGTCCTGTGACCTGTCCAGGGGCGGAGGGAAGGGGGGGCGCCTAAGCCATGGCCCCACTCAGGGGCGGAGCCAGGATTTCGTTTAGGGACGGGCCAAAAAATACAACCTCAAATTTGGGTAGGGCCAAAATGAATCTAAATAAAAAAATACATTGAACAACTAATTTTTTTTTATTTTTTTAATGTAATTTTTTTTTTGCTACTTAGGGGCGGGCCACGGCCTAGGCGGGCCCTCCCCTCCCTCCACCCCTGGCCCCACCTCAGCCAATGAAATTTTTTTTACATTGAAAAAAATAATATTTTTAAATTACGTAATATATTTTTGTATTAGAATTCAGTTTGGCCCTACCCGGATCCAGAGGTCGGATTGCCAGCCCGTTTTTGAAGAAAATCCAGGCTCCGCCCCTGATCCTGTCTTAACTCTTTTTTGTAATGGGATCTCCATTTGATTAAGAGTTTTGCATTACATATAGATATTCTATCGAGGTGATTCCCGTAGCCAGTATTGGGATATTCTACCCACATAGTTTAGTCACAATTCATTGTCATTTCTTGTTAAAATAATATCGCTAGCATATAGTTAATGATTCCAATATAATTAATTAGCAACATATCCAATATTTGTTATTGCTCTATAAAGAGTAAAATGCAACTGTCTAATTATAGATCATTTGAGACCATATATATAAGGATTTTTCAATGTGGATCACTTGAAGTCCATGACTTAGTCTTCTGGCTCTTCTCTGTATATAAATTTTATTTTTTAAACTCACCATTCGGAAAAAAATGGTTTCCACATCCATTTGCGATGCATCTAAACCAAAAAGTGCAACTATGGCTGAAATAATTATTAGGGGAGCAAGTCTTGCTATTGATAATCCAGAAAATCGGTTCTTTTTTCTATGCGCAGCTTTATACAACTATTCTACCTTCATATTTAGATCAAGTTTGTTTCATCTGCCTTATATTTTTCTTTTAACACTTATTCTCCATTCTAAAAGAATTGCCCATTGTTAAATTTTTGTTTTCTTTGTAGGTTTCTTTATCCATAGCCTTTATCCCATCTAATGATTCATGCTAATTTTATCATTCTACTGTATAACAGATTATCTACCATGTTATCAATGTTAATATAATTATATAGTAAAATCCTCTGTCGTATACACATAATAATCATTCAAATATCAGGGAGGGACCATATAAGGCCATTTAATAACTATAAAGTGGACCCACCAGAATCGGTTTATTCATTGCCTTATTGCTTCTTAGATGGTTCATCACCAAAGTGTTAATTTAGCATCATCCAGCAATTTAAATTGATCTTTAATTGGTTTGTTGAATTTATGTTGAGTTCCTTTAGGAAATCCACAAATGTACTATCAACAAGTCTCATAATTTGGATTTCTTTGGAGATCTAATAAATACCCATATCACCCAACAATTATTGTTCATTTCGTCAATTTTTTGGATCCAATATATCTTGATGTGCTCGAGATTCACATATCTTGAGATGACCCATAGTCATGGTAATCTGTCTCTCATAAAGAATATTTAGGACAGCTTGACAAAGACACCTGGTTCAATGTATATGTAGTTGCAAAAATAGCATCACCTAAAAAACGTAGGGTAATTGTACTCCTAACTAAATTAATCTTACCATATCCAAGAGGGTTTTATTAAGCCTTTCAACATCATCATTTTATTTGTGGCTAAGGTTTTTTTTTTTCGTATATCAATTCAAAAATTTGTATAATATTTAAAGAATTCCTTCATTGTAAGTTCACTTCTTCGATCATATCTTATTATCTTAATGTACTGATGAAATGAGTTTTCAATTTCACTTCTTATATTCTTTAAATTTCTCAAGAGTGTATGGTTTTTATGAATTACACAGAGGTACTGATAGATTGAGATATCATCAATGAATATCACAAAATGTAGCATGTCATTACGATTTTGAATCTTAAACATCCACAGATGTCCATATACAAGACCCACACTTTGCTTTTTGAGCATGTAAATTTTGCATCAGACATGCTTAGAAATGCAACAGCAATATTCATGCAGCAATAAAAAGAAATTGGCCGTGGTGGTTTAAAGGTTGAGAAAGAAGATTGAATACGAGGGACTCGATATGCTTCTTCGTCGTATATTTTTAGAGCGAGGGAGTTGAAGAATTTAGCTTTTTCACTTAGTCAAATGACTTTAGAGAACACGTATGCATATATCACAAGAATGTTAGTGGTTAACCATGCAATACGTTGAACTGCCATGCAATAAATTAAGATTCCATGTTGTCATTAAGTCAGTATTACAAATAGTTGTTATTATTATTATTTTATTCTTTTCTAGTATACACCTTGCATTACATTACAAAAGTTACAGTAAGATTTGTGGGTGCAAATGGCATCCCCTATTGAACGTCAACTCTGGTTAATACGGTGTGAGGCGACAGTACCTGTACCTTATAGCAAAAAATTTTTAGCTTCGCCACTGCATCAGGCTTCATTGCTTCCCCTCATGTGTCAAAGGGAAACCCTCTGTGAGTGATTTTCTACGCCGAGGGTATAACACTCTGTTATAGAGGGTGATACTATGTGACATGGGTACATGTAATTTGCTTAGTTACCGTGTCGGGTATGTGACATGGTACCCACATGGGTATGTGGGTACGGCTGCATTTTAAAATGTTTAAAATTAATATTTTCATACTTAATTTTTCTTTAATTTTGATTTTTCTTTTCTTTTATATTTCCCTTTCATTAAGATTTTATATTTTCCTCTCATTTTTCTTAAATTTTGTTTTTATTTTGTTTTAGACTTCCTTAAAATATTATAAGACTAGTTTTTATTTTTTTAAAAAATCTACATGTAGAATAAAAAAGAAAAGTTTTTTTTGAGGGATGCCATAGCCCCTGGCCGCCCCCACCTTGGTATCGCCCATGTTCAGAATATGCTTATTTTATGCTAGAGGAAGTCAAATACCCCGATAATATTGCAAAATGTGAATGTAAAGAGATAAAAGCTTGAACTTAGATAAAGCTGATATATATATATATATATATATATATATATATATATATATATATATATATATATATATATATATATATATATATATATATATATATATATATATATATATATAGAGAGAGAGAGAGAGAGAGAGAGAAGGCTTGTTTAGTCCGCTCAACTTCTTCACCAGCATTACCTACACCGCGTAATTGAGTCTATAAGATCACCACATGAATTGACTCAAGTTTCTTATTGCCAAGAAGAAATTTTCTTTCAGTTGTTAATAAAATATTGATGTTCGATGCATGCGTCCATGAATAAGAAACGAATGCTGCAGTGCTGCAGTAGTAGTCAACCGGGTTCATTCATTTGAATTTTGATTTTCAATTATTTTAATCGATACCAAGAAATATACTTCGATTGGAGGTTGGAAGTTAGTCGTATACGTCCTCTTGCATAAAATATTAGGCATCAAAAGATTAATACTTATTTGGGTTCTATTCTGTGATACTTTCTGTTTGTCTACTTTGTTGGCCATTAGTTTAAGCTTATTGTAGGCTTCCAGAGTCACATGTTTGATTCATCATTCAAGTGTATAGAAGAAATAAAAAAGGATTAGAAAAGAAAGCAAATAAACAAATTAAGCAAATGGGAACATAGACAAGCTTTATTAATTCGCTTACAAACGAATTTTCTGCCATGAATCCTGCTGCTTCACGAAACAGTTCATAAGAAAAGCCATGAAATCATATTCCTAACTTTAGCGCCACAAATCAACTACCTGCCTGCGTGCGCACACACGACCTGGGTCTGTGAGAGACAGAGAGAGAGAGACTATTGATCGACCGAGATGCCATTTAAGCATATTATACTCAATTTTTGGAAGTGGGCATCCCAAACACCAGAACGTATTTTGGAACCAGTATGGTCAGCGTAGTACATACCGAATTTGCAGTTAATTCTCCGAACAAGAAGAAATTATCGCTGACAGAAGTTTTAGAAAGTCGCCGTTTTTTATAACATCAAATGTTTATTTCATTTTTCTTTTTATTTTCAGAAATTCAAGGACATATATTTTGATCCAACTCCTATTTTAAATTTCTTATGCAAAAAGGCTTTTCTACTCTCTGACACTACCCCAACCTAAGTTCCATTTTATTTTCATTTGTTCGTAGTTACCAACCATTTTATTACACTCAAGAACTCATTTAAAGTTTTCCACATCGAAGGGTGGGCGCTGGGCAGCCAGGCTGCCGGCGAGGGTCTGGTACCCGACCCGGTATGGGCCCGAAATACCCAGCTCGGGTCGGCCTGACCCGACCCGGCCAGTTAAATAGTATTAAAAAAATTATTTTTTATTTTTTTAAAATTTAATAATATATATTTAATTATTTAAAAATATAATTTATATTAAAAACTTTATTTTAAAATTACTTTTTATTATAATTCCAGGCCCAACAATATCAGCACCAATCCGAACCCTGCTTTACCAGGCCGCCGAGCCGAGCCGAGCCGGCCCGGCTCGAAGCCCACTCCCAAAGACCATGGTCAATGAACTGGCATAGTAGAAAGCACCACTATGGCTATGGTAGAATGTACCACTTGCAACATTTTCCAATGTCCAAAATATTAAAAAAAAAACATCTGACCATTTGCCGGCTGATTTTGATTCACATATATAAGTGAATTTTATGTTGCTGTGTAGGATGTTGCTGGATGGGTAGTTAGCACCGTCCCTTTCATTTTCTTCTCCAATCCTAATGAGACACACAGACATACATGTATACATGTGTAATGGGCGCATCAAATTTTCTGGATTTTTATTTCTTCAGCTTCATACACAAGTACAATGTAATTAATAATCGGTGGGTTTAATTCGTTCTTGGCTTTTAACATCTATTCTACACATTACATTTCCGTGGTACATTTTCAGTCTATCTATCCACTTAGGTGGATAGAAGAATATATTTGCAAAACCAATACATCACGCTGCATAGTACGCACATAAATTGCAATGGTAGAAGCACTCATAAACGATAGGACGTACAAAGATTGGCTTTTTGTTTTTTTTTTTATTCATTCAACAGACTGAGCCAATCACATCTAACTTACACAAGTCGAAGAAAATGGACTGGGAGAAACGGAAGCCTTCAACTTCAACCTCAAACGCGTCGTGCCAGAGGCAATCCACGCGAACCTGGTTAGCACAGGCACGACAGATTGGAGATACAGGAAGCTAAGAGCACAGGCACGACAGAGTGTTGATACAGGAAACTAAATTGTTGCAACAGGAAACTAAAGCGCAGATGCAAGAACAAGCCGCAGCCCTGCCATGAAAGAGAGTATCAGCAGCTTAGTCCCAAAGACATGGTAAAAAGAGAAACAGAAAAAGAAAAAAGCAACTGCCATCATGGAATATTTTAGACGAAAAACGATCTTTCCCTTCTGCTAAACGGAAGAAACCGATTTCTTCGGAAAATACTCTTTTTTTTTTTTTGGCAAAGTGAAAGAAGAACATCTCAGTTTAATCTTGCCAATTAATGTTTGAGACTAACCATCGGTGCCAAAGGATCATAAAAGAAGAAAACGGGCGCATGGAAGACCTTTGCCAACTTACGTTGCTTCGAGACAACCACGGCCATTCTTCTCTGGAGGTGGCTGCGGCGGAGGCGGCTGCACGTACTGCGGTGGCGGAGGACCCGCCATTGGAGGTGCGGGGTTCCCTGGTGCAAGGTAGGGATTCCCACAGTTTGGAGGTGCCAGATTGTTATAATTCATCTTGCAGAACTGCGAGTCCCTGAAGAAGAGGAGGAGCAAGGAGGAACGGGAGGTGGGTGAGGAAGAGAAGGATGTATTGAAGGATGTATTGACAATGGGAGACTTATCTCGATCGCCAAGTCCACGGCGCAGCGTGCATATGTGATACAGTAGTTGGTGCTGGGCTGGCAAGTTGCGTTGACCCAGCACAATAAATTTTTTAATTTCTATCATCAACGAATGCTTTCAAAATATTGCGTTCAACTTTTTTTTTTTTTTTTTGAAAAATACTCGTCTTAGCGGGATTCCACATCATTTTTAGGATGTCAAGGAATCCCATTTCAACTAAGCTATTTCCTTTATTAAGTTTGTTATGCCTGGTTTTATTAGTTCAAATATTTTTCAGTCATAATACGAGAATATGAAAGAAGAAAACTTTCAAACCAAAACAAAATACGAAAGGCAATCTATTTTTGCTCCTCAAACACAAAAAACTTTTTCACTTTGACGATGAATATTTTTTCTGGATATGCATTCATACCCTTCATATGCTTTAGAAAAGATTTGTTGGCAGAGATTTTGTCCTAGATATCGAACATTGTCTTAAGGATGGATTTCACTAATTAGTAGTTAAGGAAAAATAGAGGATGAATCTAAAAGTAAGCAGCTGGGAATTTGAAAAGAGATGCAACATATTAAGAAGAAGAATCAATGATGTCACCAAGGTGGGACCGTCCTGAGGGACCTGTAAAATAATTAACAAATGATGCATTCTACATAGACTGAAACAAGGGTAGCTTAAGTCTCCAATTTGAAACACGACAACTGGGACAACTTTTGCACTTCTCTTCTTATACCTATAACTCCGTTAACCTTTACATTAAGCTTCATGTTAGATAATGCTAATAGAACATGACACGTTCCCACTATTTAACTTACTATGTAAGAGTCATTTTTATCGTTGACAGCATAAGTCCTTTTAGCTCAGCAAATAACTCGTTGAACATTTCAGTATGCCTATGCTAGTAGTGCATATTTATCTAAATTTGGTAATGCTGGCAAATAAGATCAGCTTCTAACTCTGTTAATTGAGATTGTCATTTTCCAAATAAAAGATCTTCATTTCTTATGCTTTCATATATATACTGCTAACCATTTACGTGTGCCCCAAAATTATATTTTCTTGCTTCACTAGTTGAAGGAATGGTCTGATATTTTTTTTTTTTTTAAAAAGAACAATCTTTTCTCGAACTTGGTTTCAGTTCAGCCGAGCATAGTATAAGGTTGACGATTGGGTCATTTTGCATAGTAGTGGAGACCAAAGATGAAATGTTTTAGATGTGGAAGATTGGGTCATTTTGCTCGTGACTGTAGAGTCAAAATAAATGAAGGAAATACAGTCACGACAAGTAAGCAATATGGGGGAGCTAATGAGACTGTACAGAAAAATTCGTTTCTGTACTCAATGGAGGTAAAAGAAAATATTATGCAAGAAAGATGTAATTCCGCCCATACGAAATCAGTAAAAGGTAAGGAAGAAAAGATCAATTATCAAACTGATTGGATAATTGATTTTGGATGCTCAAACCATATGACTGGCGATGAGAGCAAGTTTGTAAGCATGAAAGAATATGACGAAAATAAAGTTGTTGTTACTGCTAACAACACAAAGCTCTCAGTGGCGCATATTGGAGAAGCGGAGGTTGCAACCAATTTTGGCAAACACAGGATTTTACGAAATGTCTATCATGTTCCAGGAATAACTAAGAATCTGTTGTTTGTGCCACAACTTACAGCTTTAGGGCACTATGTTATGTTCGGCCCAAATGATGTAAAAGTTTATAAGGATGTAGATGTTCAAGGAACTCCCATGTTTGAAGGAAGGAAAGTTGAGTCAATATATGTCTTGTAAGCAGAAACAACATATATTGACAAAGCAAAAAAGCATGACACTGCAGATATCTGGCATGAGAGACTCACTCATGTTGGATACAGCAAACTTCAGGAGATGTCTAATAAGGGGCAGTTGATTGGTCTGCCTAAGCTTGAGGTACGAACTGACAAAGTATGCCCATGATGTCAGTACGGAAAGGCGCACAGGAGGCAATTCAAAGAATCCAAGTATAGAGCTAAAGCGCCTTTCGAGCTAGTACATTCAGATGTATTTGGTAAAGTACCAGACCCATCAGTTGGAGGTAAGTGGTATTTTATCACATTTATTGATTATTTTTCAAGATATACTTGGGTCTATTTCATGAAAGAGAAGTCTGAAGCACTTGAAAGATTCAAAGAGTTTCACCAGATGGTGAGAAAAGAACTTGGGTATAAAATTCAGTGTCTACGCACTGATAATGATGGCGAATATACGTGAGACATGTTTATGGCATACATGAGGCAACATGGTATTCGCAGACAATTTACTTGTTCCTATACGCCTCAGCAAAATGGAGTGGCAGAACGAAAGAATCGTCATATAGCAGAAACATGTCGAAGTATGATGCATGCAAAGAACATGCCACCAAGATTTTGGGCCGAGTGTGTCAGCACCGCTGTACACGTAATCAATCGACTACCGATGCCGAGATTTACTTTTAAGTCTCCATATGAAATGCTTTATAAAAAGAAGCCATCTGTGAGTTATTTTCGAGTATTTGGTTGTGTTTGTTATGTTTTTGTTTCTGAGCAACACATGACTAAATTCAACACGAAGGCACAGAGGTGTGTCTTTGTCGGATATGATCCATATCGAAAGGGATGACGATGTGCTAATCCTAGCACAGGACAAGTTTATGTTTCTTGCGACGTCATCTTCGATGAAGCATCATCCTGGTGGTCTGAAGAAAAGAAGATGCTTCCAGACTCTCCAGTTTTTGAGAAAGATGTTCGAAACAAAATACAATTTGAGATGAATCACGGAGAACCTGAGCCAAAAGACATAGAAGCAAGACAACCAGATAAAGAAGTTCATTGCCCAAGACCAATAGAACGAGCAGATCCATGGAGAACAGGAGCCAGTCCTCTCCAACAAAAAAGTGCACAAGAAGAAAGACCATCACAATTTAAAGAGCCAGAAGAAGCACCCACAACACTAAGAAGATCAATGAGAATACGAAAACCAAATCCCAAGTATGTAGATGCAGACTGTGCCATCATGGAGGAGATCGAGCCAGCTTCTTTTGAAAAATCAAAAGATATTGAAAAGTGGCAATCAGTAATGAAAGAGGAAATGAAGGCATTGGAGCATAACGAGACATGGGAGCTCGTACCAAAGCCTGCAGGAGTAAAGCCCATTACTTGTAAGTGGGTTTACAAAATAAAAAGAAAGACAGATGGTTCAGTCGATAGGTATAAGGCTCGACTAGTCGCGAGAGGATTTTCTCAGCAGTATAATATTGACTTTGAAGAAACTTTTAGTCATGTTGCGAAGATCACATCTGTACGTGTTCTGATAGCCGTTACTGCAAGCAAATCATGGAAGCTATGACAAATGGATGTGAAAAATGCTTTCTTATATGGAGATCTTGACCATGAAATCTATGTGGAGCAGCCTCAAAGATTCAAATCTCCAAACAAGCCAGACTACGTCTGCAAGTTAAGAAAAGCACTCTATGGACTAAAGCAAGCACCCAGAGCATGGTACGAGAAAATAGCTGAATTTTTTGTGTTTAGTGGATTTCAAGTCTCCTACAGCAAGAAATAAATCTCATTCGTGAACATTTCACGGTGAGATTCGAAATAAAAGAGTTGGGGGAGTTGCGACACTTCCTTGGATTGGAAATTGATTACGAAACTCAAGGATTATTTTAAGTCAAAAGAAGTATGCTCATGACTTACTATGTAAGTATGGTATGCTCGGTTGCAAATCTATCTCAACACTAATTGAGGTAAATGCGAAGCTTAGAATTGATGAAGGAGACAAGATAGAAGATGTCACTATGTATCGACAACTGGTTGGAAGCCTAATCTACTTAACACTGTCAAGACCAGACATTGCCTATGCAATTGGTGTCGTGAGTAGGTTCATGCAAACTCCAAGGAAGCCACATTTAGAAGCACTCAAAAGAATATTAAGGTATATCAAAGGAACTCTTGACTTTGGTATACTTTATGTAAGATGGACAACTTGTCAAATTGTTGGTCATTGTGACGCGGACTATGCAGGTGACTTATCAACACGAAGATCAACCACTGAATATATATTCAGTCTTGGAAGTGGTGCAATTTCATGGTGTAGTAAGCGACTATCGACAGTTTCACTGTCCACAACAGAAGCAGAGTATAGAGCAGCATCTCAAGCAGCACAAGAATGTGTGTGGTTGATGCGACTACTGAAATACATCAAACAGGATGTAGATTATGCAGTAAGTATCTACTGCGATAATCAGAGTGCATCAGACTTGCAGAGAATCCTGTCTTCCATGCTCGAACAAAACACATAGAGGTAGAACATCATTTTATCAGGGAAAAGGTACTCAAAGGAGAAATTCAATTGCAGCCAATTGCTTCAGAAGAGCAAGTTGCTGACATCTTCACCAAAGTCTTACCAGTACAAACATTCGTCAAACTTCAAGGAATGTTAAGAGTTTTGAGTAAAGAGTCGGTAATGAGGGGGAGATTGAAGAGAGTCATCACCGACTCTCTTGAAGAATCGAGAAGCTCGTAGTCTCTTCCTTCTTAAGTCGGTGAGAGTCTCCATTTGCAAGGTCAGTGGATTAAGGCGGTGAATAAAAAAAAAGAAAAAAAAAAGGGCAAAAATGTTGAAGCCGGTGGAAGCTTCATCCACCGACCTCCCTCTCCCTATAAATAGGGACATTGGGCCTTTTTGAGGGTGTGTGAAAATTGTAAGTTGAGTGCTTTTGGTTGTGAGTTGAGTGTGCTCCCTTTATGAGTTGTGAGTGTGCTCGTGAACGTGCTCGAGCATTACAGTTTCAAGTAGGTGCTGTCAGGGCGTTGGGTGTGTTAGATCACTATGTGAGCGATGTGAGTTTTCTTGTGTAATGTTTATTTTGATGAATAAATAATTGATATTTTAAAGTATACTCTGCCCAAGTTATTATTGAGAATTATTCTAGACGTCGAGATTTTGCTAGATTTTCTCCGCATAAATTCGAGTTTGTAGCTGAGTCATATCTAGGGCCCGCATTACGTTTCCCTACAGCTGTATGATGAGACTAGATATATACGAGAACAGAAACGAATAGAGAATTGGTTAGATACACACGTATGGACCGAATTCTCTTGGAACCGGTCCTGCACGCCTTCTCCATTAAGCCCGTGTTCATGTAAGGATGGCAAACGGCTGAGAGGTAGTCAACTTCAGTCACCAAACTAAGTCCTAGAGACATTTGATCTTGGATCGCTGTAAAGCATTTCTAACAGCTTTCAATGTGTATAGACACCCGCATGGATCTCTACCAATTGCTCTCCTTGGTGCTTATGTGATCCCCACTGTAGTTGGCAACTGTAAGTATTTGTAGCTGTGATTTTTCAGTCACCTCCGTGGAATCCCTTTTCTCCTCATCCGGAAACTCTTCTTCATTCCTCTGGGGGGAGTTCGCAAGCTATTTATAGCATTGATGTAGCTTGTATAGATTTCTGTAGAGGTAACTATAGTCTACTGGACCACCTGTTGTTATCTATAGCGAGCCACTAAGAATATCTATAACCGTTTGTATGACTTGAGCTTGAATGTACCATTCTGAATCTAACACCGAGATCTGGATTTGAATATCAAGGATCCAAAGGGGAAAACTTTTGAAGTATAGAATTGAAGAAAATTTATTACAAATGTGTATGAGAGGAGAGAGGGAGAGATCAATGGAGCCTTCACACATGAAATTTGTAAGCTATGATAACGAAAATTCTGTCACGATTAAGAGAGAGAGTTATGTGCAGTGGGATGTTACTGTGTACAGCGGTGCATGACATGTGTCATGTAACCAACCCCCTTCAAAGGATACTCTGGCCCCCCACAGGGGTATGTGTTATGCATTGTCATAGCAGCTGCACAGACTTATGCATATAATCAGTTTCATTATACTCTTGACTGGCGATGTTCAACACAGGTAAGTGTGAACCAGGGAACTTATTATTTAGAAGATTAACTTTTTTGTAATATAAAACTTTAGAAAAGGGAAACTAATTTTGTTGTAAAATACCAACTTTTAGTCCCAACTTGATATATTTTCTTTGTATAGTTGACTTTTCTGGACTTAAGTTTCATTAACCAGAGCTTATCTCTGCTGAAGTATAAACTAATAGGAAAGAAATAGCGGCGCGCGAGTGTTTCTCTCTTTTATATATTAGATAAGGAGATCTTCAGTTTTATTGACCCCGTCAACAACTTACCTCTGCTTAGTTATACGATAAAAGAAAGGACAGCGACATTTTTTTCTTTTTCTTAATAAAAGACGTACGGAACACTTTTCAGTGTAAAGATCGCTGATAATTAAGTCCATCGGCAATTTCATTGGAAAAACTACGAAAATATAAAATATAACCATAAATGACGTAAATACAGCAGAGAGATGGAGTTGATATAGCAATTAATTTATCACCACTAATTAACTCGTGCAAAATGGGATTCAATGGCAGAGCCAGGAAACTAATTCAGGCGGCTCATTAATATTTTTTAGTTTGGCTCTGCCCATGGCAGGATATGTCATAATAAATCAACCGATCTGCTGCTCAACCACGAAGCTTTCAATCTAGAAGAAGCGTACGATAAATTAACACTCCATGTTATTGTTATTATTAATTATTTATTCTCTAATACACAATAATGTTTAAGTAATGGTAAGTTATGTGGGCGCACATAATATCCATTCTTCGATATCAACTCTGGCCAATAAGACGTGTCGTAGGGTGTGGGGATCGATACCTTCTACAACTGTTCTTTTCTTTGCCAAGATAGGAGGCGAAAATCCCAGGTACAACGTAGGTGATTTCATCACCTGAGTTTGATAAAAAGAACATACAACTTCTCTACTGAGATGGAAGAACGCTTGCTCGCAGAAGTATATGGTTCTATTAGGATTTTTTCGCTACTAGTATCTCTCTTTCGATTGAAATGAAGATAATGATCCGATCTTCCTGCACGCACGTCGTTGGAATTTCCTTCTATCTTTTTCCCGTTTGCAATTAAGTTTGCTTCCGTTCTTATGGACTCCCTTCAAAGACATTTATGGTTTTTTCTATACCTTTTCTTTCTAATGTAACTTATTTTTTAAAACTCAAGGTTTGTTATGAAGCCTTTAATATTTAGGTTTGCTCCATCCTAATTCATTTTCGGTAGCTTGGCCTCGATATAGATTACGTGCTTTATGAACAAAGCACGTAATTATTGTTCATTTCTTCAACTGTAATAAGTCTCATAATTTGGATTTCTTTGGTTATCTAATAAATACCCATATCACCAAACAATTATTGTTCATTTCGTCAATTTCTGGATCCAATATATCTTTATGTGCTCGAGATTCACATATCTTGAGATGACCCATAGTCTCATAAAGAATATTTAGGACAGCTAGACAAAGACACCTGTTTCAATGTATATGTAGTTGCAAAAATAGCATCACCTCAAAAACTTAGGGTAATTGTACTCCTAACTAAATTAATCTTACCATATCCAAGAGGGTTTTATTAAACCTTTCAACATCATCATTTTATTGTGGCTAAGTTTTTTTTTTTTTTTTTTTGTGTATCAATTCTAAATTTTGTCTAATATTTAAAAAATGCATTCATTGTATGTTCACTTCTTCGATCATATCTTATTGTCTTAAATGTGCTGATGAAATGAGTTTTCAATTTCACTTCTCATATTCTTTAAATTTCTCAAAAGTGTTTGATGTTTATGAATTAAACAGAGGTACTCATAGATTGAGATATCATCAATGAATATCACAAGATATAGCATGTCATTACTATTTTGAATCTTAAACATCCACAGATGTCCATATAGATGGTCTGTCATAGACCTGTAGTGACATAGAATACATCCTCAGGGAATGTTTTCTGGCCCATGTTTGACAAATACAAGACCCACACTTTGCTTTATGAGCATGTAAATTTTGCATCAGAAATGCAACCGCAATGTCCATGGCCTCCATGGCAGCAATCAAAAGAAATTGGCCGTGGTGGTTTAAAGGTTGAGAAAGAAGATTGAATACGAAGAATTAAGCTGTTTCACTTAAGTCAAATGACATTAGAGAACACGTATGCATATATCACAAGAATGTTAGTGGTTAACCATGCATTACATTGAACTGTCATCCATATTGTCATTAATTCAGTATTATAAATAGTTGTTATTATTATTATTATTTTATTCTTTCCTAGTATACACCTTGCATTACATTACAAAAGTCATAGCAAGTTTTGTGGGTGCACATGGCATCCACTATTGGATGTCAACTCTGGTTAGTAAGGTGGTGAGGCAACAGTACCTTGTTGCCAAAATTTTTAGCTCTGCCACTGCATCACGCTTGCTTCATTGCTTCCCCTCATGTGTCAAAGGGAAACCCTCTCTGGGTGATTTTGCCCTTCTACGCACAGGATTTCACTCTGCTATAGAGGGTGACACTATGTGACATGGGTACATGTAATTTGCTCAGTTACCGACATGGGTATGTGGGTACGGTTGCATTTTAAAATATTTAAAATTAATATTTTCAAACTTAATTTTTATTTAATTTTGATTTTTTTGTATATTTCCCTTTCATTAAGATTTTATATTTTCCTCTCATTTTTCTTTAATTTTGTTTTAGACTTTCTTATAATATTATAAGTGTAAATTATTAATGGTTAAGACAGCCATGTGCCACCGGCTGTAGTATCAGAGGGAGAGGTTACTTGCGACTTGCGTCAACGTCTTTACCAACTGATCACGTTACGAACTTAGGCTTCTTCATACACTCTTAAATTTTCTAATGAATAATTTATCACGTCAACTTGGATGTCGATGTCGAACTACAAGTTGGGGTCTGCCCAAGCTGGTAAATGGCGACGACACACCTTTCATTATGACGTTGAAGACTAAGTTCCAACTACAAATGATAATTAAACTTCAGTAATAAATTGTATTCTATAAAGAATATATCCCACGATCAATCCAACTACAAACAGACGATAATTAAACATCTTATCCAAGTCATTCCTCATTCCATAAACTTCAGTAATAAATTGTATTCTATAAAGAATATATCCCATTATCAATCCAACTACAAACAGACGATAATTAAACATCTTATCCAAGTCATTCCTCATTTCACAGAAAATAACTTATGGAAAAGAGTCTTGACATCCCCCATTTCGTCTCTCAACACCAGTCCCACCTCCATTATATTTCCCTTTTCAACAACCCAGTACTTCTCATGGCCACGAAGCCTTAGTCGTCTGGGTGCATGAATGGCCTTACATATCTCACGATCTGCCTTCAAAGGATGCAGCTCAGTACAAGTCATTTTTCTTTCATCTTTTATTATCTTTAGTCGGTTTTATTTAAAGACAGAAATGTATGGATCTGCCAAGTTTTGATATTAGTCTTCCTCTCTATGCCATTCGGCAAACAGATCAAACATTAATTACAGTACCGAAACCTCCATTTGAAACATCGGGATAGAAATAGACCTGCCATCCTGGTTGCTCTACATCAGTGATCAGATTCCTAGTTGGCTATTTCAATTGGTGGAGCCGGTTGCCAATCTCACACTCAAATAAACTGCTGATAAGTCAGTTAACTATGTTTGTGGATTTCTCAACTTTCAGGTATTAATTTCTTCATTCCCACGCTAGCAACCTCAACCCGAGGCACACTAGTTGGAAAGATGGCCCGGAGATATCCAGGAAGACTATCTAGGTTAGCACTAGAAGGACGAGCCTTTTAGTTAGAGGCGGAGTCAATAAAAAATTTGTCGCAGTACCAAACTATAGTTTGAAAATTTTAACAGGGATCAAAATAGAAATTTTCACATTTTTTTATATATATTAAACTAATTTTTTTAAATTTACATATAAATTTTTAAAGTTTTTAAAATTTGAGGGAGGGCCAATTGCAAACCAGAAATGAAATTCTCTGTGTAGTGGTGGAAAAGGTGAATGACAAACTTTCCATTCAGGAAGAAGAAATGCATGAAAATGAAGAACGCCATAGAAGAAAAAAAGCACAAAAATAGAGAGGCAGAAAATTTATGAGCATAGGTCAAGATCATTACCTCGATCGGCAGTCTCCAACTCAACTCAACCCTTGCGTTTGCTTCACAAAATCAATCTCTCTATCTAAATCATATATCTGAATTTCAATGCGGGAATTCGAGATATAGAAAAGATGTGGAGAAAGTTTGATGAGGTAGGCGGCATGAAATGAGAATATATATGCAGCTCGCCTAGTGATACCAAGTCTACGTTGCTATCGTTCGAGGCTGTACATCTGAGTCCTAACTGTATTTATAACGATTAAACTTGACTTCTCTGACACCAACGACATTTTCATTGACCAAAAAATTAAACTCGAGTTTCTTAAACACAGACCACCTTTTTATTGACCAAGCAAGTTGGTGTGCACGCAACAAATATACACTCAAAATAAATATACAATAAAGAGGATGGTTGGCATTTTTTATTTTTTTTATTTTTTATAGAGAAGAGACATTTCTTTTTACCCTTTTAAAAGTTTTTCTTTTTATTATTTTAATGTAGGTATTTGGGTCATTTTTATTCCTGTGCACCATTTTATTAAACGCTTCCCGTGCACGCAACCAGCTTCAATATAGATCGAAAAAATGGCAGCGGCATTTTTCTCTCTTCAAGAAGTCAATGCAAGCGGACACCGACTATTATGGCGCAATTTCGTTTAAGAAGGCGAAAGATAAAATAAATTCGCCCTGGAGATGAAGGTTTACATAAATTAATAATTTATCACCGCTTATCTCCGTCATGCAAGACTGAGCAAAATAGCAATATTGGGAGGGGAAAAGAGGAAATGGGAGGTGACAGAGGAGAGGAGAGGGGTAATAATTTATCACTGCTTATAATGCGGAATCGACCACCTATGAAGGTAAAACCAGGAAGAGTTCTTTTGGATGTAAAGAGATAAAAAAGAAACTACCTTGCTGACAATTATAAATATTCTCTTTCTTTGTGCATCAAGTTGACATAATGGCAGCTAATATTACGTGTACTTCTAAATTGGAGCACAAATTAATAACTGCCAGATTGACATGACCTGCAGCAAGCCTCAGCCTCAATGATTAGGTAAAACTCCACATGATGCTGAACGAGCAGTCTACGTATAATAAAGAATCTTGCTATTAGGTTCAACAGCGCAAATAAGCTGCGCGTATCTAACCGTCCAATGCCTAATACATTAAGCGTTGAAAGATTTAATTTAGTTCGGGGAAGTTGTGGTCATGTTAAGTTGTTGCTGAAATCAAGTGTGAAAGTTTCTGCAGTTTTCAAGAGAAACAGCAACGTTTTCAAGTTTTTACATGTGAACTACCTGAAAGTAGTATGATTTTGAGTGTGATGTTCAAATGGACACACTCCGTGATGCGATCTCATGCAAACCAGGTGCACTGTAGCTCTGTGCTCAGCCATCTTTTTGCAAGACTGGATACAAAACTTATTTTGTGAACTTTGAGCCGCACGCAGGAACATGAACCAGATTTTATGTTGGTTTCTTGTTTTTGTTAGTGTACATTCACATTTTGCAATATTATTGGGTTATTTGATTTTCTCTAGCATAAAATAAGCATATTCTAAAGAAGAGCGATTAAGGGGGGGGTTGGCGCCTAGGCCGTGGCCCCACCCCAACCATGAAAAAAATAATTTTTTTTAATTGTACCATGTATTTTAATTCAGTTGATTCTGACATCCTCTAACATTCATCTTTCATATATTACTTAAAAATAAAATAAATTGGAAAAATAAAAGGAGACCATCGCCAGTCTCGTCGGCGAGGGTGGCCGGCGACCCCGCTGTTGTCTAGCGAGGGTTGTCTAATCGAGCCTCGCTAGACGGCGAGGCTCAATGAAGCCCCGCTGCAGTCTTCGGGGAGCAGAATAGTCGACACTCACCGCGACAACGAGACCGGACGACGAGGTCTCGTCCTTGCAGCAACATCCGGCAACCTACTGACGAGGTTATCTCCCTCTTTCTTCCATCTCTTAGTTAAAGAACACGGAAAGAACCGTTCTGTTGACCTTTGCTACTCTTCCGTTCACCACTCTCACCACCAACTTTATCAAAACCACAGTCAGAGCACCATTGGTTGCGTTCTTCTTCTTCTCTATTACCACTGGTCCTAAAGCAGACTGACTGGCTGGTGAATCCCGTGGGATATGCATCGATAGTCGAATATAACCTATGATGTTGTATTTTTGTCAGAATAGCTTAAACAGTTGGCCATGAATCAACGTTTATGCAGCTTTACTATGATGTCATATTTTTATCGTATTTTCTCGTTTTTGCAGTTATCATTGTGTCCTCGATCTCACATTTAATTTTCATGTGTAGTTCTTTTAAATAGCAGACGCTTGGAAGAGTAAAGTGATAACCAGTTGGCAGAGATGGACACATTTCTGCTCCTGTGCAAGCGTTCTACTTGACGAATTTCCGTATGGAAATCCTGCCTGTCCATGTGGTCAGGAAATTAAGACGTGGGGGAGCATGTCTCGGCTTTGTTTTGTCTATGTTTGTTAGAAATTGTAACGTATGTTCAGCTTGGTTATGTTTACAACACTTGCCAAATGAGCATGTCTTTTATAGGAGCAAATTAACACATATTACAGATCTTGAAAATAATGGCACAAAGAATACTATGGCATTCTGGAAAAAGTGTTTCTTAAATATGTTTGTATGCAGAATAGGTATGATAAATATAGGAAAGGTAGTTATGGAAAGAACGCTATTTCGATTTGACTCAAGTCGAAATCAAAGTTATTTTGGTGTAGAACTGTCCTGATATAATTATCAGCAAACTGAGTTCAGAAACGGTTTTATAGTTTCGGCTCAGGTTTGTTCTGCTTTGAGTATGAACAGTTCAAATTCCAACAAATTAAAGAAACATTTGCTTTAGCTAATTCGGTTATTGAGCGTTAGTATGATTATGAAGTCAGATATGGGCATCTATAGACCGATAAGCTCAAGTATACATAATCCGAGACACAGGTTTGAATCTCAACCTCTGAACATGAAGTCGCTATGAACATCTATGGATGCCACTGTCCAAAGTAAGGGTGCAAGAACGGAAGGTCGATCCCGAGCTGCAAAGAAATACAGTAAATCAGATACATATTGCACACGACTTTGTTTAATCATATAATTTTTTATACATAAAATCATTGTTCCTCCCTTGAATAAATCTGCTCCTGTCTTCTGAAAAGATCAAGGCATATATATATGCATACACAAAACCAGCTGGCAGCAAGATGTTAATTTTCATTGCCAAAAGCCATAAAATCATTTATAATATAAATCAAATGTTTAGGAAAATGCGAGAATCTTTTCTAACATAAATGAATATACATATTATGTGAAAGAAGCACTCTTTGGCGCTGTTCATTCTCGTGAAATAGGCCACGTCACCCACGTGGATATCATGCAGTTGCATGGCTAAATTCGATCAAATCTAGGCACATTACGTGGGTGGGAGCTTTTAAAGGATCTGACTCGTCTTCGTGATGTGGCTAAATCACAGTGCAATGTGAGTGTAATGTGAGGAGCCATAAAGCACTCAAAATTATCCAAGTTTCTTGAGGTAACTTCACCCACCTCACATAAATCTCATTTTCTGGTGGTTTGTGGAAGAAATGAAAAAGTTGTATTCCCTCTCATCCCCCCTCTCTTTCTCTCTCTCTCTGTTCGGCTACGACGCCGTCCTTCGTCTACGATTACTGGGTGGCTTTGATGTTTCATCTGTCCACTCTCTCTCTATGCTGCTAACTTGTATATTATGTCCTTTTATTTTGTTTTTGTAGTTAGGGGACTTATTGTCTCTAAATTTTGTTATATATTTTCATTTTATTAGCTCTTTATCTTTTTTTTTTTCTCTCTCTCTCTTTATATATATATATATATATATATATATATATATATATATATATATATATATATATATATATATATATATATATATATAGAGAGAGAGAGAGAGAGAGAGAGAGAGAGAGAGAGAGAGAGAGAGAAAGAGGGAGGGGGGGATGAAAGTGGAATTCAACTAAACGGGACACATCGTGGAGGGATGGATGGTAAACTATACAATAAATCAGAAGCAAAAATTCTGCATGAATGTCGCAATAAGGTAAAGATGCCAAAATGTCTCCACAATAGGAGTCGCTTCAGCTTCGCAGGTTGCAAAGCATGACTAAAACATGTGGCTGCTCTCTAAAGAACATGCTTCCGATCATGGACCATATGTGCGACCGAAAACAGAAAGGCCAAGACTTTGAAAGAAAAGGGCATCTCTTGGATCTTTGGGCACTCCCCTGGACGAAACAGAAGATCTCAAAAGAATGATGATTGCGAAACGGCCGGGGAAGGATGATGCAAAGATGCCTGAAAGGCTGAAACGGTTTTTCAACTTCCTTGTCGCCCCAAAGAAGGTGATATGAATTCTCTTTAGCCTTTTCACATAAAACACAACGCTGGCAACTCGTCAGCAATAATCAAAATAGTCAACCCAGCAATCCTTCAATAACCAAAATACACAACACTTTAGCCTTTTCAAAAGATCATGGACCATATATATATAGTTCATGATCATATACAACTTTTTCCTTCAATAACCAAAATAGTCAACCTATCAATCCTTTTATAAATAAATCTGCAACTCGATCTTTTGTCTTTACATGCCATGGTTCTATCTCTATCAGCTCCACTTTCTGCTGAACAAAGTGATGATCTATCTCAATATCCTTCGTTCTATTGTGTTGAATGATATTAAAGCAATATTAATTGCATTTTGATTATCACATAATAACATTAACCGTAAAATATTTTCTCCTAGATCACCCAATAGATGTCTCACCCATGTGATCTCAGCAATGTTCACTGCCATGGATATATACTCAGTCTGTGTCTTAGACTGTGTTACTGCCTTTTACTTCTGACTACCCAATGATACAAGATTGTTTCTAATGGATACACAATAGCCAAAAATTGATAGTCTCTCACCTGTGTTTGCATATGTAATAACTTCATGTCTTTGATCCACATACTTATTTCTTCAATACACAAGTCAGTCCCTTATGGTTCCTTTTAAAATATCACAAGATGCACTTCATAGTCTTTATATGACCCTTTTTTAGAAAATGTGTAAACTGTGACACTTGATTAACTGCATATACAATATCTAGTCTAATAAAAGTGAGACATTGTAGTATACTTTCCAAACTCCTTAATGCAGTGCACTTGGAGTATTAATTTGCCTGCAATTAGACATCTATGCTCTTTCTAATAAATCATGTATATTTATGCTAGACAAGTATCAACCTCTCAGCCTATCAATTTTCACACCTATAAAATATCTTAGTTCTCCTAAGTCTTTAATAAATATAAATATATATATATATATATATATATATATATATATATATATATATATATATATATATATATATATATATATATATATATATATATATATATATATATATATATATATATATATATATATATAAGTCCCATGATTTCAGGTAGCGTTAGGTTTGCACTTTGTCTTGTATGATAAATCAAGCGTGTAGCCTTGACCCTTGGTGGAGGACCATATCCACACAAACTTTTTTTTGTAGCCCCACACATTTTGGCTGAGAAAAAGAAGTTAATGGAGTCCATACTAGGGTTGCCAGGATCAGCCATTTAGAATCAACTCGATGGCAAATTCATCCATTTCGAGCGTCCCACGTTCCAACAAAGGATGGGCATTGGGCGAGACCGGGCCGGCCCGATAAAAATGTCAACTGATGCTCGGCTACTATATCGGAACAGTCCGAGGCCTGGCCCGGGCTCATGTGATATCGGGCCTCGGGCTTCAGTTTATGCTTGAGATGCGGCCCCATTATTAACTGATCTGGTGGGCTGAACCGGGCTTTTGGGCGGACCGGGTAAACTGAGAAAAAGGAAAAGCCCAAATCCAAAAGTGCGGAGAAAACCCTTGTCTCTTTCATCTCGTTAAAATCTCTCACCATCTTTCATCTACATGCCTTACTGTTCTCAAAACCCTAAGCCTAACTCTGGAGGGCTTCTGGTTGCATATGAACCATGTGGAGCAAGACTAGGAGGACGAGGATGAGGGGAGTGTGAAGCGGGACGGTGGTGTGAGAAGAGGAAGTGGGACAAGATGGATGAGGACATCCTGCCTGTCATCTTCCAAAAGATCGATCTCGAGAACTTGCTGGGCTTTTGGGTGGCGGTGACGGCAAGACAGCAGCGGGCGATCGACGATGGGCCAGACCGGCAACCGGCGATGGGGAGAACTGGAGAGACAGTCGCAGATCACAGTCTGGCTCGCTGGTCACTGCTCTCGTACAGCCAAACGACGGTCGACGATGAGTCGATGAGGGAGAATGAACAGTTAAACAAAACAATGAATTTGAAAGTTGAAAGTCAAAAGGCCGATCGAAACCCTAACATTAACCGGCTTTTCCGACCCCCGAATATCAAATTTTGAAGCCCGGGCCCGACCCATTTATTACCGGGCCGAGCCCGGTATTAAAAGCCCATTAAGCCTGATTTCAGAGTCCGCGCCAGAGTCGGGCCGGGTATGAGGTATCGAGGTACCCGGCGGCGGCCTGGTACCCAAACTTAGTTTCAACTTTCAGGTTTTTTCAAAATATTGCAACTTTTTTAATTATTTTCTATATTTTTCACTTTCAGGTTTTTCAAAATATTGCAACTTTTTTAATTATTTTCTATATTTTTCATTTTTTTGGTAGGAAATGACTTTTAAAATATTTCCAACAGATTGAGATGAACTGCGGAATCTGGGGACCCATAGAATCGACGGCGGAGTCAATCGAATTCAGGGGCCGATTTTCGCTACAATATTAGCCACCATCGGCGAGTTGACGTTTCTCCATTATATATAATCTGTGAGTACAGATGAATGCGGGTGAGGTGAGAGAGTGAGCGGGTGAGGTGAGAGAGTGAGCGGGTGAGGTAGGGTTTTCTTTTGCCATCGCCCCCCGGCCCATGCCGGGGGAAGTGCAGCAGAGATGGACTTGGAGGACGTCTCTGCTTTTCCTCACCTTGGAGCACAGCAAATGCAGCAGAAGTTGCAGGAGGAGGCGATGGCTTCTTCGTCTTGTAACCAGAAAGGGGGAAAGTTGCCTGGAACCTTTGTGGGTGACGAAGGATGTGAGGGGCGAGGAGGTGCTGCCACAACCCGGCAGTTATCTGTACTGGAGGGTGATTCGGCATCTGCAATGGAGGGGATTGTAGAAGATTCGTCCCAGAAAGGGCATCTTGGCTCTTTTGGGCAGAACTGTGTACCGAGTGAAGCGGATGGCCTTCGGGCTAAAAGTTGGGCCAATGTCGTTCACGGGAGCAGAGCACAGGAGGAGGCTGAATGGCCTGCGGCGTCTGTGGTAAGGTCTGGAAATGAGGTTAACATCAACATTCCCAGCGAAGTGTACAAGAAAATGGAGCAGAGATTCAATTTTTCAGCGATTGCTAGTCTATACGGAGGACGCCAGAATGTCGGTCTCGACTTCAAGCATGTTTTTCAAGAGCTGAGACGGTTGTGGGGGTCGGTTGCTAACCCACGATTCTCCATTATTGGAAATGGTCGTTTCTTGGTGAGGGTCTCCTCAGAGGAAGAACTGGAGATGGTTTTAAGGTGCCGAACATGGTCCGTTGGTGGCCGTTTTCTGATTGCTAGCAGATGGAAGCCAGGAATGGAAATGAAAATCAATGAGGAGGAGTCGGTGCCCATTTGGATCCATCTGCCTGCACTTCCTTCAGTTTTCTGGGCAGATTATAGCTACAAATCTATTGCGCAGGCATTGGGTGGGTCTTTTGTGAGAGCTGATAGCTGCACGCTTCAGATGGAGAGGCTGGGATATGCTCGCATCTGTATTGAAGTCCCTCTCAGTTTCCAGCCAATACCAAAAATCTCCATGGGTGTGGATGGAGTCTGTAAACACATACAGGAAGTTTGGTATGAGAATCGTGTTCGATATTGTCACAGGTGTGGGACAACTTCTCACTTCTCCAACATGTGCAAGCTTCAAGGAGTTAGAAGTGAGGAGGTAGAGAGCAGGGACGAGTGGAGCAAAGTCAAGATTTTAGCCAAGAGCTGGGCAGGGAATCGCCACAAACCTCCAAATTTGAGTGGGATAGATGCCAATCGATTCTCAGTTCTTAGTGGAGGGGAGGAGAAAATTACAGACCAGGTGGTTCGATCCTTAACGCCGCATGATAGGGCTGTTTCTCAAGCTGTCATCAATGTATCTTCTAAGGAAGCACAAGGGAGTCAGAAAAACAAGGCGGGAGCTCTGGCAGCTACGGACAGGAAAGGCAAGTCTAAAGCCACTGGCAGTAGTCGAGCTTCTACTAGTGCAGCCTCCAATCAGGGGGCTGGAGGTAAGGTTACTGCCCTTAACCCTTTTTCTAATTCTATGCATATTAGCTCGAATTACAATTTAAAAAAGGATGGGCCTCCTAGATTTCTATTGAACCTGAATGGGGAAAAGGAGGCTAGTCTCTGCAAGACACCGGAGGAGAGGGAGACCCCAGTTCTCAAATTTTCGAGTGTCTCTGAGGAATCAGATCCCTTATGCATGGAAAAGCGTGTCAATAGTAGGCCAGGCTCTAAGAAGGGCCTTCGTTATACTGGTAGGGGAAAGAAGGGGAGACCCCCTTTGAAGCCCACTAGCTTAGTTGAGCTTCTTATGGCACATTCACCTGGCACCAAAAAAAGGAAGATGGCGGTCAGGCCAGAGGGGGAGGTTGTTCAACTGGAGATTATCGAAGATGCCATCTCTGCTGAAGGGAAGGGCTCTCATAGGGATACCATGGAGGCTTGTGAGCCTCATGAAAATGATCCCAGTTTTTTCCAATGAAAGTGCTTTATTGGAATATCCGGGGCCTTGCTAGGATGGAGGCTCAAAAGGAGTTGAGAGACATTGTTTTTCAAGCGAAGCCTGAGATTGGATTTATCTCTGACTTTATGGTAGATTCCCATAAATTGCATGTCACTATGAGTAAGCTTACGGAGTATGACTTTATGTCTAATGATACGATGCTTAATGGTAGGGGTAGAATTATGGCTTTTTGGAAGAAGAATGCCTTGCAAGTCCTTAGTTCAGTTGAGGACACATATTGGGTCGGTGTGTGCCTAAAGGACCTGCGTGATGGAAAAGAATTTGTGATCTTTGGTATTTACTTGCCTACAAGGCTTGCAGATAGGCTTGAGAGCCTCATTAGGCTTGAAGTTGTGGTTTCCGGAGTCGGCGGGCCTTGTATGGTTATTGGTGATTTTAATGCGATGATGGGTAGCTGGAACAAAACGGGAGCTCATCCTCTAGCTAGATCTTCTCTGGCTTTTAATCGCTTTATTACTTCCTGCAACCTATCTGAGGTGGAAGATCCCTCCAAAAAATTTACGTGGTCTAATCACAGAATGAGATCCCAAACTGTTTTGTGTAAGCTAGACTGGTGTTTTGTGAATAATAAGTGGATTACTGAATTCGGTGGCATCGGAGAGCTCAAGGTCACCACGTCCTCTACTTCCGACCATAGCTTTTTAATGTATCGAAATTACTTGAAAGGAAGATTGATCAAGGGGCGTCGACCCTTCAGACTCTTCAAGCCTTGGATTATGGATATTGATGGGTTGGATATAGTCAAGAAGGAATGGGCTGCCATTGTCACTGGATGCCCTATGATCAAGCTTCTTAAGAAGCTAGGGTTGGTCAAAGCTGCCTTACTGCGCTGGAATGCTGAAAAGTTTGGTAGGTTGGAATGTCGGATTGATAAACTTCGTCTTCGCCTAGACCACTGTAGGCTTCTTGCCGAAAATGGGGATTCAGAAGCTTTAAAACAGGAACACGAGATTAGAGGGTTGCTTAAAGAGGCCCTTCGCATGGAAGAAGTGATGTAGAAGCAAAGGTCTCGAGTGCGTTGGCTTGCAGAGGGGGACAAAAACACTTCATATTTTCATATTATGGCAAACTGTTAGAGGACCAAGAGGTATATCCGAGCCATCGAAGTGGAGGGGGGAACTCATACAGAGGAGGACAACATTCTGCAGGCTTGTACAACTTATTTCCAGCAGGCTTTGAGAGTTGATGTTGCTTCCGGAGATCTTTTTGTTGGTATAGAAGATGGCAATATGGTGTCTGATGAAGAGAATCAATGGATGCTTCGACCCATCATGAGAGAAGAGATAGTCATGGCGGTCAAAAGTCTTGACAAGGACAGCACTGCTGGCCCAGATGGATTCCCTAACTATTTTTACAAGGATTGTTGGAGCATTATTGGGGATGATGTGGTAGCAGCTGTCCGAGACTTTTTCTTGAAAGCTAAGCTAGTTGGCAGTGTGAACCACACCATGATCTGCCGGATAGCAAAAAAACCTAACGCCATCAGGATAGAGGATTATAGGCCCATCTCTTTATGCAACACCATTTATAAGGTTATTGCAAAAATCCTAGTAATTAGGATGAGAGATGTCATCATGAGATTGGTCCAAAGGAACCAAGCTGCTTTCTCTAAAGGGAGGCAGATTCAAGATAATATTTTATGGGCGAATGAGATGGCAAATTCTAAAGACTTCTGGTCGAAAGGGGGTTGTTTTCTTAAGTTAGATCTCTCCAAGGCTTATGACAGAGTTTCATGGAAATTTCTTCAGAATAGTATGCATGTTCTAGGATTTCACCCCAGATGGATAGAGTTAGTGATGAAATGTGTGTCAACTGTTTCATACGAGATGGTGGTCAATGGTTGCTTGGGGGACAGATTCACTGCTTATAAAGGTCTTAGACAAGGTGACCCAATGTCCCCTTACCTTTTCATTCTGGTTATGGAAATTTTCAATCGTAAAATCCAAGTAGAGGTTCGCAATAAAAACATCCACATTCCTAGAGTCCGAAAAATATCCCAGGACGTAGGAGCAGTTATGTATGCAGATGATGTTCTCATGGTTTCTAAGGCCTCAATAAGTTCTTTTTGTGCCATTAAAGAGATGCTAGAGCAATTTAAGCGGTTGGCTGGTATGAAGGTGAACAAAGACAAATCTGTTATTTTCTTGGAAAAGACGTTGGACTGTACGTCAGATGATCTCAAGAACATACTACAATGGCCTTTTGGTTCCCTTCCAGCTGAGTATCTTGGAGTTCCTTTTTTCCGAGGCAGACTCACTGAGGACATGTGTTGTCCCCTGTTAAAGAAAATGGAAACTAAGTTGGCTAGCTGGAAAGCCCGCATCCTCTCTTATGCAGGGCGCATCATTCTTATTAAATATGTGTTATTTAGTCTTCCCCACTATTGGATGATGGTGTTTCGCCTCCCTCGCAGAATTAATAAGAAACTTGAAAACATTTGTATGAGATTTCTCTGGAATGATGGTGATTCTGTCCGACATATCCATCATATTAGTTGGGCTAGACTTTGTAATTCTTATGATTCTGGGGGCATCGGCTTACACAAAGTGGAGGACTTGAATCGCGCTCTTTTGGCTAGCAGGTGTAGCAGACTCTTGATGGATGATGGCATCTGGGCCTAGGTTTATAAGGATAAATACCTTCAAAATAATAGCTTTTGGACCCTTAACGGGTCAGTTAGAGGCAGCTGGGGCTGAAAGGGCCTCGTTTGGGGCTGGAGACTTATTCAAGATAAGACAAAGTGGAAGCTTGGGGATGGCAGCCGATGCCGTTTCTGGCTTGACCCTTGGCATGGCAGACCGCTTATCCACAGGATTAGTGGAGACAACTTAGGGAACATTGCGATGGAACTCAATATTTCTGTCCAAGATAAGGTGCGATCGGGCAGGCGTGTCTCGAATGACATGGTGGAAGCGAGCACTGATCTGAGTGATATTTTAGAGTCTATCCCTCAGTCTACTGAAGCTGACCAAGTTGCTTGGAAAGACAATGGCCATATCTGTCTTGGGGTGGGAGACATCCTCCATCACTCTAGGGGTTCTGGTGAGAGAGAGAGTTGGATGAAATATGTTTGGCAGGGTAAAGCTCCGTCCAGTGCATGCTGGTTCAGTTACCTTGCGAGTGAGGGCAGACAGCTCACTTTAGACAGAATCAAGAAGTTGGGTTTTCAACTTGCTAATTGTTGTTTTTTTTTGTAGGGAAGCTGAGTAAACTAATGAACATATTATTTTACATTGCAAGGTAGCCAAAGAAATCTGGGAATGGATTTCGGCCAAGTTTGACGTCATATATTCACCCACTCGCAACTTCCAGTTCGAAATCAGGCGATGGATGCATAAGAAGGTGCATGGTGGGTGGAGGAGGGTGTGTTGGAGAGTCACTTTTCCTATTGTGTGTTGGCGCATCTGGTGGCATCATAATAAGATAACTCATGATGGAAAATCAAGTACAACACTTAATATTAAAGAAGATATTTGGTCTACTTGTCTGGACACCTTCCTAGGTATCAAATGGCCTAAGGAGACGGAAAGTAAAGTGCGCATTTGGGCTACTTCTAATCTTATGTGCTCTGACAGGCGTAGGGCACCCTCCAATTTGTTATATTTTGAGGTTGCTCAGGTCGAAATTGCTGGGCAATTGAGGGTTGCTGGGAACTCATATTTTAGTGATGGAACTAATGGTGTGTCTATATTGTTGAACTCTAGAGGTAGAGTTCTTGCAGGCGAGTTGGAGGTGTTGGATAAGATGTTCAGGTTTCATAAGGAGTATGGAGGTTGTATATCTATTTGTACCAGGGTGGAAGCCCTCGTTCGGAGGATTCGACATCATTATGATGGTAATAGACTATGGCCGGAGTTCGATAGGCTCATTAAAGACTCTCATTACAATGTTAAAGTTGAAATGGATTATCCTACAGTTGATTTTGGTTCCTTCATTACCGCCCACCTTAAGGAGAGGAGAGATGTAATTTTGTGTGCAGGTTAACTAATCTTGGTTTTTTGTCTCTTGTATTTTTGTTATATGGCATATGTTTTTTGGAAGCGCTGAGTCAGCCTTTGATTATATTGTATATGAAGGATAGCTGACCCTTTGGTGTTATCCTTTCCCCTTTTGTACAGTTATTTTTGTATAATAAAGGTAGGGGGCCGCATCCCCCAGCAAGGTGTTATTGATGAAGGGAGCAGCCAAATGTCGTTATAAAGGGAAGGGCTTTCATATTGGACTTTTTGCGAGTTTTGATGGATGTGGAGATTCGGGTGACAAATAATTGTGCACGACGCGCCCTCCAATGGGACCTCACGTTGCTTGAGCCTAGACGTAAATGTCGGTCAACATTCAAAAGTTCGAATAGTTTTTCTTAATGCTAAAAACGGTAATTTGTAAATTATGCATTCCATGGTTCCGTAACTTCCGTTTTAAAACACCAATCCCTTTTTGGAGTGTGATGTAGCAAGCTTGAAAAGCAAAAGAAAAAAAAATGCCAAACTTTTAAAGTAAAAAAAAAAAACTTAAAAAGGAAGGAAAAAATCAATACATAAGAAACTAATAAAGCAGCAAAAAATAAATAGATAAGAGGAAAAAGATAAAAACTAGAAAACATAAACAATTAGTTTGACACTAAAACAATGTGAAAATGCCTAAAATGATAAAAATGGAAAAAATGAGAAATTTTAAAAGCATTTTTCCCAAAAAAAAAAGAAGTTTGTGACTATGCTAAACCCACAGTCAATTATGGAATACACAATTTGTACAAAGTAAAAACAAAAACTCAAAGGATAAGGGACGTTTAGCCAGCTGATTTCAATGTGGACTATATATATATATATATTGTCATGTATTGGATTTTGTTTGATGGCTCAAATTAAAAAAAAATGTCACTACGCATACAAAAAATAGTTGTTAGAAACACCATAAAATGTCATTGCATCATAAATTGTCGCCAATACTCGTAACCGCTGTTGTTTAATGACAATTCTTTCTTTCTTTCTTTCTTTTTTTAAGTTTTAGCTATTCGGTAACATTCAACACATAACAACATAAATTATGTATAGATAGATATATATATTTATATATGTGTACCAGACAGTGGAAAAATCCTACACCACCAAATAGCCAACATGTAAACCGGCCAGAAATTTACGTTTCTAAAAGTTCACCCTGGTGGTTTGGCCTGCAAAAATTAAAAGAATAAAATCAACAAACAAATTAAAGAAAAAGAAAAAAGGGTCGGAGCACCTGCCTCCTGAGTATAGGGCTGTGTTGATTCTGCAATAAAATCAGTGCTCTGCTAGGTCACAAGGGATTTTATTTAATTAACCATTTTCATTTGTCATAACTGTTTACATTATTTTTCCATAAAGATAAAATAATGACCAATTTTTGGATGAACAAGACCTTTATAATCCGTTGATCAGAAAAAAGGCCCAAAGGTCCCCATTCCCTTTTTAAGGGTCTAGAGTTTGGGGCTGCTTCGGCGTACTTCAGTTCACCAAGTACTGCTTCAGCTATCAAGACATCTTTTAGGGCAGGTTTAATGTTATTTATTTGCTTATGTTTCCTGTCTCCATGACTCACTAGAATCCTGCATGTCAAGATGTTAGTGAAGATGTCAGTTGTCACTCCATACTGGTTAGTACTAAGTGTTCATGTACATGTTGCCCTTTTCATGTTTTAATTGATATAGATCACAGACTTGTGAATGGAAATTTACATTAACAATGACTTGTCTGTTATTGTTTGTCAAATTTCTGTGTGGTTTTAGTGCATCTCCAGCTACATTCTTTGAAACTGTGTAGTTGTTTTTGTGGAGTTATTTGCATCTTTGCTCAAAAAAGATGAAAATGTTGTGTTTTCTCGCATTCATCTGCATCTTCACAAAAACAACTTCATCATCTTTCAGGGGAATTGGTCATGGCAGCAGCCAAAGACAGGAGAACAAAATACACCTCTTGTTTATGTCCCCCGTTTTTGTTTTTTTTCTTGTGTGTGGTGGTTGAAGTGGTTTCTGCAAATGTTTTTTTAATGCCATGTTGAAGCAATTTGCTGAACTTCATATCATATTATGGACTACCTTTGCATTAATTCAAAGGCTGATTGATACTGCAATTGAAGTTAGACGGCTGTGATTTCCAACTAAATAGTAAGCAATTGTGGACAAGATGGTCTGAAAATCTTCATCCGCCCCCTTCTTCCTCCATCGCTCCTTTCTTCCTCCGCTCCCTTCTTTCTTTTATTTTCCTTTTTTTTCTAAACCTGAAAATATATTTCTTTTTCATCAAACTAAAAAATAAATTTTTTTAGTTATTTTTCTGATTCTATTTTTTCAATAATTTCTAAAAATATATTTTTCCAATTTCAGATTTCAAACCATCAAACCCTACGTTAGTGAAAAGGTTGGCAGCCGGGGTAGGGATATATGAAATTAATAGGCGCCAGGTGTATAAAAGACAGATTCGATAGTCGGGCTGGAGCACTTACTACAGTGCGGAAGTGACCAAGATACCCTTAGGCGTATAAAATTAAAGCCATCCCCCAAGAAGGATAAAATAGGAAAACTGAAAACTTTTTCAATAGACGAGGATGCCCTTGTGAGGGCACGTGGTGGCATGTGAAGCGTCGACATAGGTCGCGTTAATCTTAAACGGTCCCTGGACAGCGTTAAGCTCAAGTAGAAACGAAAAATGAACAGTTGAGTTTATTAACTGTCAGCCGAAGTAGAGAACAGGGCCCGATGATGGCTAAAAATAGATATACGAATGACCAAACAGCTGACAAGGTAAAGGTGTTTTCTTTAACTTCAATAACCGCTATCAGGAGATGATGAGCTCATGAAGGTTTTTAACAAAGATACAGACCTTTAAGATGCTTCAATTTCCTATTAAAATATAATTGGTATCAGTTCTTGTCAGAAATGTTCAATTGCCAGACTTTATCTCGTCTCATTTTTATCAAACCCAAAACCACATATGAAAGGCAATTTATTTTTGCTCCTCAAACACAAAAAAACCTTTTCACTTTGGCGATGAATATTTTTTTCTAGATATGTACTCATACCCTTCACATGCTTTGCAGAAGTTTAATTGGCAGAGACTTTGTCTTAGATATCGAACATTATCTTAAGGATGGATTTCACTAATTGATGGTTAAGAAAAAGGTTTAGAGAAAGATGCAACGATGTCACCAAGGTGGGACATTCGAAGATGCAACGATGTTGCCAAGGTGGGACAGTTGTGAGGCACCTGCAAAATAATTAAAAATGATGCGTTCTTTAGCCTAAGATGTGCACGCAACAAAGCCTTTTAGGAAGGAAAAATCCGTGCTCCGCATTTTGTCCTTTCAGTACGTGGAAGCACGCAACATCGAAACGCAAGTCAGCCCAAGCACGAACTATAAATAAGAGCTACTTGAAGAAGGTAGTCACACGCCACATATTATAGAAATCTCCTCAATCCCAAGCATTGACGAGAGATGGATGGCTTGAGGCTCAACTCCAACTGCGAGGTGTGGAACCGCTGGCGCACACTGATCCCAATCGCTATCGAATTCTTTCCCCAAAGATGGAAAGCCTCGTTATTGTGCGAAGCAAGAGTACTCTGAGCTAGCTCTTACGTAAAAGGTACGTTCGATATTAATGCTGATGACATATCCTTTGCTTTTTTGGTATGGATTTTGTTCAGAACAAAAAGATCGATGCCCTCTACCCAGACTGAAACAAGAGTAGCTCGAGCCTCCAATTTAGACAACTTCAGCACTTCTGTTCTTATCTAATGCTCAACCGATATAACTTTGCCTTTTATCTCCTTGTCTAATGCTCAATGTTTTTAATGAACAGAGAAGAAACAAAAAGTTGTCACAGTTGTTGCACCTGAATCTGGTACTGTTAATGTTTGTTGCTTGTTCTGTTTCAATTGCTTATACCTCGCAAATTACTGTATGCCTTTTACCTCAGCAAATAACTCGTTGAATATTTCAGTATGCATATGCTAGTAGTGCATATTTATCTAAATTTGGTAATTCTCGCAATAAGATCGGCTTCTAACTCTGTTAATTGAGATTGTCATTTTCCCATTGAAAGATCTTCATTTCTTTGGCTTTCATATATATACAGCTAACCATTTGCTTGTGCCCCCAAATATATATTTTCTTGCTTCACTAGTTGAGGAAATGTTCTGATGCTTTTTTTTTTATTAAAAAAAAGAACAATCTTTTCTCGAACTTGGTTTGAGCTCAGCCGAGCAGAGTATAAGCTTGACGGCGAGAGACAAGCCGATCTTGACTTCTTTGATTTGAGCTCCGCTTATGTGAACCCCTTGTATGAAGAGGATGAAGAAAAGCATAAGAGAGAGAAGCACCAATGTTAAATACTGTTTGACTAGGTGAGGACGGTAACGTAAAAAACGAAGCACGAATTAACATGCAACTGCATTTTTTTTCCGATCCTCCATACCCCGTGGAATTCTCGGGTGAAATGTGTGGTGGGAAACTGAGAAAACAGGCAACCACTTATCTGGGATTCGTAATTTTGGACATGATTTGCTCTCGTAGTTCGTTATTGCTAATGCTCCTGCTATACACCGGGAAACCCGACTAATGCCTGTCTAGAACTTCTGCAAAAGCGAGATGCGAAATGATTCAAATATAGCTATTTTGATTGCCTTAAATTAGAGTGCGAAGACGCAGGAGGGGAAGTTGGCGGCGCGATGGCTGAAATTGCCGTCGGTTTCTTGCTCCAAAGGTTGGAACGCGTTTTGGCAGACGAAACCAACCTCTCGACACGTGTCCAGCATGAAGTGAACGCCCTAAAGATTGAGGTGGAGAACATGAGATCCTTTTTAAGGGACGCAGAAAGTAGGCAGAGTGTGTTGGGATTTCTCCCCTCATGCATACATAAAACCAAACGTATGCCCTAAACAGGATCATGCTTATGCTAAATCATTGAATTAAACAGAACCTTAAACTTAAAGCGGAAGCGTACCTGATTCCATCTGAAGAACTGGATGGTAGATCGCGGGGTAGGATCTTCCAAGGTCCTTGCGGCCGCACATGAGGTCTCTCTCAGATGGGGAAGAGACAACCCTAGAAACCAACGTTTCAGGCAACCATTGCACGACCCCGAGGACCACTACCATTTTATAATGAGGACAATTACGAATTCCACCCATCAAAGAGTCCGTAATTCTGTACTGGTATCTATACATTTCAAAATTACCCCATACAATCTAAAATGACGTAATATCCCAAAATGCAATCACTTAAGCGGATATTTACGTTAAGACAGCCATAATGTCTGAAATTTCTCATAGACATATGCCGGCCCACCAAATGATCTTACAATCTCCCACTTGGGCCAAATATGTCTTTATACATTCAGACATTACACAAAACCTTAGAAGCTCATAATTGCTATCTTATTAAACGTCATTTTCACCAATCTCGTCCATGACCATATCAACATAGAACAAAACGGCTTTCGCTATAATAAAATTAGCTAAACCTTCAATGATCACAAATGTTAATATAATCAATGACATAGATCTGATATGGATGTATAGCATGAGAATTACATGTAATGTGATTACAACATGTCTATTCTCAACTGGTCCAACTTTAAAACCTTATGGAGATCAAAACACAAACACGTAAGCACAGAATGGAATCAAAGAACTTTAAACTTTATTATGCAGAAAAACTGAATATGTGTCCATACATAATAGCAAACAAAATACAAACTCCCACTAAACCAGCACATCATCTAAGGATAACACCCCCATATGAACAACATGTTCGTGAAAGACCTTATGTGTTAAATCCTTGGCATCCCACAACAGACGAATAGGGAATCCTTTCCATTTCCTTAGATTACTTTTGGGGCACTATTTGAGACTAAACTTGTCTCCTTTAACAACTGGAGTATCTCTTGGTTTACAATCCTTCATGTCATATCGCTGAAACACCTTATCAATGTAGGCCTTTTGTGATAATCCAAGAATACCCCGAGAACGATCTCGAAATATTTGGATCCCCCATACAAAAGATGCACAACCAAGATCCTTCATGTCAAACTTTGTTGACAAAATTTCTTAGTTTCATGCAATATGCCCACATCATTACTTGCCAGCAATATATCAACGACATATAAAACCAGAAAGATAAATTTGCCCCCACTGAACTTTTGGTATACACATTCATCAACCAAATTAGTTTCGAAGCCAACTGAAACTACAACTTGATGAAATTTGTAACACCACTGACAGGAATTTTGCTTTAGCCCATAGATGGATTTCTGGAGTTTACAGACCATTTTCTTTGCATCACCTAAAACAAAGTTTTCTGGTTGCACTATATATGTCGTTTCATCAATGTCTCCATTTAGAAACGTTGTTTAACATCCATCTGATGTAGCTCTAAGTCAAAATGAGCCACAAGTGCCATTATAGTCCTGAAAGAGTCTTTCGACGAAACTGGAGAGAAAGTCTCTGTATAATCAATGCCTTCCTTTTGAGTAAAGCCCTTAGCGACAAGACGTGTCTTATACCTTTTGATGTTACCTAATGAATCCCTCTTGGTTTTAAATATCCATTTACAACCAATGGGTTTCACACCTTCAGGCAAGAAAACAACTTCTCATACGTCATTATCCATCATGGACTTTATTTCCTCATTTATGGCATCCATCCACTCAAGAGATTTAGAACTCTTTATTGCTTGCTGGAGGTTGACAGGATCATCCTCCATTAAGCCCATATCAATATCATGCTCTTGGAGATAGACAAAATCATTTGAAATTGTATTTCTCATCTCTCTAGTGGATATCCTTAGTGGCACATTTACTTGATTTTTTTGAGGTTGTTGAGTTTGTTCTCCAGTAGGGAGATCGACATCATTTCCTTCTTCTGAATAGAGTGGACTCAGGTCCCTCTTCAAAGGCAATGGTTCTAACCTGATCACCTCCTCAAACTCAATATCCTCAAAGAAATGGGCATTTCTCGTTTCAAAGAAAGACTTACTGGATGAATTATTATAACCCCTTAATGTTTGTTCATATTCCCTTTATACATTCCATGCAAACGTTAAAGTCTGCAAAATCAAGGGATTCAAGAATTCCTTTCGACATAAGCCTTTTATTCTCTTTTCAGAGATATGTCCTAAGCGCCTATGCCATAACATAATAGAATTCTTATTAGCTAATTTTCTTTCAGTACCACTAGACATAACATGCAATGTTTCATGATATGAAGCAAACATATCAAGCAAATAGAGGTTATCGCTACTAAACAAAGAACCAGTGAAATTCAAATTTGAATGCAGAAACAACTTAAATCTACTTCCTCCATTATGAACATTAATAACCAAATTTGTCCAACGAGGAAATAGAAACCAAATTCCGCCTAAACGACGGTACCATATAAGTTTCTGTCAAATTCAAATAACTACCAGTCTTTAACAATAACCGAAAATCTGCTATGGCTTCAACCTTCGCCTTCTTGTCATCGCCCACATAGATGAATCTTTCAGCATCATTTGGCGTTCGACAATTTAGGCAGCCTTGCACAGACACTATGTGAGTAGTAACACCAAATCTACCCACGAAGTGTTTCTGGGTACTGAAGTTAAATTAACCTCAAAACAAACCAAAATGAGAAATGTACCCTTCATTTCACGCCATGCGTGATAGTTAGTACAATCCTCATTCATATGACCTTCACCCTTACAAAAGAAGCAGTCTAATTGGCTTTCCTTATGTTTCTTTTGTTTCTAAATGGATGACTGGTCCTTAATAGTCTTTCTTTTCTTACTTTAAAAATCGAATAATTTAACTCAGGAATAATTTTCAAAATTTGCAAATATCATATAAGCAGAACTCACTATACAAAGAACAAACCAAAGCATGCTCACAATCATTACATGTACAAAGATGAAATAACAAATATAAATGAATTTAATACAATGGCCCAAAACCCATCACAAGGTACCAGTGCAACGCTAATATCCAATCTTTGGATTGAAATACTAACTGCAAGTGGTATTCTTGGTCAACAATGAATATAGATAATTAACCCTGTCAAACAACGAGCCTATCTTTGGATTGACTCGCTATTCACATGGAAACCTAAAAAATTATCGCATATTCATTGTCCTGTATACTTAAACCTGACCAAGCAACAATCCTCCTTTGGGCTGATCATTGCCCGCATGGATTAAGTATACTATCATCCATTATTCAAAACAGGCAAATTCGTACAATAGAGGTCACTTTGGCGACATATAAGTATAAACTTACTCATTTCAAACAACAGACATGGCCAAAGATCAAATTCAAAATCCAAACAATCATCTAAAGTACACCCACAAATTTAAAACATTCACAACATGATAAATGAATTAAAATTTACCTACAAAATTTGTCATTCATTGAATCTAAAACCAAATGATTCAATGATGTGACACATACAAAATCGTCTTACATGAATCCAAAACCTAATACATAAACCAAATTACATACAAATTTGCCCTACATTAAATCCAAAACCAAATGATTCAATGATATGGGCCCAAAATAGTCCAAAATTTTATGAACCGGTACCATAATCGTGCTTAAGAGGGTCAAGAACCACTGAATCGGCCTTAAAATGGCCCGTATCGGTTTTAAACCACAACTAAAACACCCATATAGCCCTAAACGGTGCTGAACCGGTCTAAAAATTGGACGAATCGGTCAAAAATAGACCGTATCGGTTCCAAAACCCACTGAACCGGTTTGAAAAAGGCTAAAATAGACTTGAAAACTGAATAAATCGGTCTGAAAAGCTTTGAATCGGTTCAAAAATCAACTGAATCAGTTTTGAAATGCCCGAATCGGTTCTAAAACTGAATGAACCGTTCTGAAAATGACTTGAATCGGTTCTAAAATGGTTCGAACCGGTCCCGAAAGGTCCGAATCAGATGGAATCAGTTCTGAATCACATTGAACCGGTCTGAAATGCCACTGAACCGGTCTGAAAACAACTGAATCGGTCCAGAAAATATCTGAATCGGTCCTTAAAGTCTGAACCGGTTCCAAAATGGATCGAATCGGCCCCCAAAATGTCTGAACCAGTTCTAAACTTTATGAACCGGTTCCAAAATGGACCGAATCGGCTCCAAAACGGCACGAACCGGTTCTATTTTAAAACCAAGCCGTATGGATATGGGTCGGGTCCGACAGGACCCGACCCGGTCCGAAAAATTTAACACGCGGGCGGAAGCGGGCGGCAAGCAATTTTTTTTTTATATATATTGATGGATCTGGATCGGGTCTGTCCAGACCCGACCCGGTCCGACCCAAATTGATCGCCCGAGCTTCGTCTCCACCGCTCGCCTGCCGAACGGCAGGCGGGCGATGGAGTTCCGCCGGCAGGCCACCCAACTCCGTGGGTGGCCGCCGGAGGGCGTCGCCAGGACCGCCGGAGGCCGGCCATCGCCTAACGGTCGGCCGCCGCCCGCCAAAACGGCGGAATCCGGCGGTTCTAAGACCCATTGCATTCTGCCCCTTTTGTTGTTCTTTCAGAAACCGAAAAAGAAATCGGAAGGGGCGGAGGTGGGTGGGCGCCGGCCGTCGCTCGAAACGGCGGTCGCTGCGCGCCGTGCCGCCATAACGGCCGGCCCGGGCCGCTGCCCTTATCGCCAGCCCGTGCTCCTCCGTCGCCCCTCCCTTCTGTCCCTTTTCCTTCTTCTGTTTCTACGACTGCTACAGATGTGCAGACACCAACAGGCCACCCAACGGCGTGGGTGGCCGCCGGCAGGGACACGCCCGACGATCAGAGGCCCATCATCGCCCAACGGCGACCGACGCCGCCGATCCTTGCGTCCCCTTCTGTGAACCTCCAGAAACCTCAGACGCTTGAAACGGAAGCCCGACGGCTTCAAGCCTTCAGCACGCCCTCAACCCAATTTTTTTTTTTTTTTTTTTTTTTTGAAAACTAGCAGCCGATTAACCAAACGAGGAACATCGAATGGAAAGAACGACGCACAAAAACATCGAAAACTCAACGATTCAACAATAAGCATGGGCTCTGATACCAATTGTTGGGATTTCTCCTCTCATTGAATTAAACAGAACCTTAAACTTAAAGCGGAAGCGTACCTGATTCCATCTGAAGAACTGGATGGTAGATCACGGGGTAGGATCTTCCAAGGTCCTTGCGGCCGCACGTGAGGTGTCTCTCAGATGGGGAAGAGACAACCCTAGAAACCAACGTTTCAGGCAACCATTGCACGACCCTGGGACCACTACCATTTTATAATGAGGACAATTACGGATTCCACCCATCAAAGAGTCCGTAATTCTGTACTGGTATCTATACATTTCAAAATTACCCCATACCATCTAAAATGACTTAATATCCCAAAATGCAATCACTTAAGCGGATATTTACGTTAAGACAGCCATAATGTATGAAATTCCTCATAGACATATGCCGGCCCACCAAATGATGTTACAGAGTGAAGATGCGCCAAACCAGGTTCTGGAGACGTGGGTCGAGCAGGTGCGACGAGCAGCCTTTGATTCGGAGGACATCATAGATGAGTTTAAAATTCACTTTGGGGAACCCAATGGAACCGGTTTTATGGGCTCTCTGCGAAGGGTTTATCGGTCGATCACGCGCTTGAGAGAGCGTCATAATCTCCAAGGAAGGGTCATGAAGATAAGGGAAACGATAAGAGTGATATCTGAAACAAGGGTTAATTGGCTAAACTTGAATCAGTCTAGGGAAGGATCCAGCTTCAAGAGTGCCGACCTGAGTTTGAGGTTGGATCTTCCCGCAGAGATTGCTGAAGACACTGCTGTCGTGGGGATAGAGCACGAGATTAAGGAAGTGAAGGATTTTCTAGTAGGAGGAGGAAAGGAACTGACGACAATCTTATTGCATGGGGGGGCAGGAATGGGGAAGACAACCCTTGCTAAGAAAGCGTATAACGACTACAATGTGCTGTCACATTTCGATTGTCGCGCATGGGTCACGGTCTCCAAATCTTTTCGTCCCCGCATAGCTCTCCATAGCTTGCTAAAGGGCTTCTATAATTCAAGTAAAGAAATGTTTCCTTCCAAGCGCAAGGTAGAGGAGGAGGACGTCGAAGGAATGGCGCTAGAACTGAATATGGATCTCAAGCAACGACGGTATCTCCTTGTTCTTGATGATGTATGGGGTGCTGATGTCCTGGAAAGGCTTACTTGTCCATTTCCAAGCGACAACTGTGGAAGCAGGATCCTTGTCACTTCTCGCGATCCCTATGTTGTTTCAGCCATCGAAAAGTCGACAACGGACAGGGCACCCATATCCTTTAGACTTGACCCTTTGCCTTCCAGTGCATCAATGAACCTGTTCTGTCGCAAGGCATTCCGTCGAGGCATTTGTCCACCGAATCTTGTCGATACCTGTCAGAACTTAGTAGACAAGTGCGGTGGTTGGCCGATCGCAATCGTCACACTAGCGGCTGCTATGTCGAGGGCGGAGCAGTCTCCAACAGAATGGAATAGGGTTCACGACCACCTGGGCTTCGAGCTGGGTGCTAATCAAGATTTTCGTGCCTTGACGAGAGTCATCTCTCTGAGTTATGATGAGCTGCCTCTACACCTTAAGACATGTTTTCTATACTGTGCCATCTTTCCCAGGGATTATTCTATAAAAGTAAAGAAGCTGATCAGAATATGGGCGGCCGAGGGGTTCGTTGAGAGAAGGCCGGGTCTGGCAGTGGAAGAACTTGGAAAGCAGTATCTTCAACAACTTATCGACAAGAGCTTGCTCCAAATTGTAGGAATGAATGATAAAGGAAGAGTGAACAGGTGCAAGATGCATGATCTTGTGCGTGAATGGGTGTTGCGAATATCTTCAAAGCAGTGGTTTTTAAATGTGATATCCGTGTGTAATGGAAACGAAGGCGACGAAGGAGAGAACCAAAGAAGCAGGCGTCTATCACTCCACGGTGCAGGCACCGAATATCTAGGACACTTTGCAAGCGAGCAGCTGCAGCGCATCCGCTCGTTCTTCATGTTTGGTGCACCAGATTGCGACATTGGAGTCATCAATCGTTTTTTGTTAATGAGAGTGTTGGATCTACAAGATGCCCCCATTAATGAACTGCCGAACGCTATCGGTGGTTTGTTTCATTTGAGATACTTGAACCTGAGAAGGACCAGGCTCAGGAGGCTCCCGGCTTCTATTAAGAAGCTCCACAAGCTCGAAGCATTGGACATCAGGGACAACCTAATAGAAAGACTACCCAATATATCAACGATGAGAATGTTGCGCTACGTATCAGCATATTCCCATCTCACCGATCCCTTCACTCTCGATCAGTTATCTTTATCGGGATGTGATTTCCCAAGCCAAATCTGTACCTGTAGGTGCATGAGAAAGTTGTGGGGCATAAATGCAACCGACAAAATTGTTGAAGCAGTTGGTAACTTGAATCAACTTAAACATCTCGCGATAAGAAAGGTAAAAGAAGAGCATGGATGGAGACTCTGCCGCTCCATCGAAAGGATGGAGGAACTTCTTTCACTGAGCATATCTTGTAACAGCGAGGACGAGTATCTAAAGCTAGAGTCGCTAGGAAGTCCACCGCCATATCTCGAGGATGTCTGGATGTTCGGCCGTTTGAAGACGTTGCCATCATGGTTCAGCCAGCTCGAGAACCTCAAGAGGTTAGGCTTACACTTCTGTAAACTAGCACTGAACCCCTTATTCTCCCTCCAAGCACAATTGCCAAACCTGCTGTGGCTTAAACTCTATGATGCCTATGAAGGAAGAGAGCTACGGTGTTATACAAACGGCTTTCCCAAGTTGGAGACACTCATTATCATTAACCTTCGCAACATGAGGAGCATCGTGGTAGATGAGCAAGCCTTGCCCAGACTCCAAACTCTATCGATCTGCAGATGCTCAGAGTTAAGGCGGTTGCCTCCACGGATCTTTCTCACCCCGGTCTTGATCTTGAAGGACATGCATGAAGATTTCACAAGAAATATTCAGGTGGAACGAGGGGAAGATATGCCTCGCATCATTATCCGATGATGGAAAGATTCATAAAGTTATTTTGGGCAACTTGGATGGCATGCGTTGCTCTTCGTGATGATATTCGCTTGTGACTGTTTTTATTGCTTTTTTTTTTTCCTTCGGTTTGTCAAGTGCGTGATCTATATTTTGTGAGGTTGTGTTTGTGTTGCTTTGCCTTTGTCTTAGATGGGACCTGCAGCACTTATGAATGTTGACACGCGTTCATCCTATCTAGTGTTACCATGTGTAAGGGTGACCATGTCGTCTACATATCCACTCATAGCATAAGCGCAACATAAACCCATGCATGTCCACATATGATAACCGTATTTACATACATATTTGAAGTCACCGGCTTAGTTGATTTTAGGGTGCTGAAAGTTGGTGATTATTTTGGTTACTTATTTGAATGCATGCCTATTTTTTACCTAATCAAAACTTGTGTAATCATCTTATTATGTTGCTCAAGTGGTACTAGAGCTTTTGCGTACTACCTAGAAAGAAAGGAGGCTTTTGAGTGCAATGTCAGGATGGATACAACTTCCATATTTCTACCTCGTTGTTCTCGAGTGCGAGTTTTGTATGCCATCCTGTGTAGACAATGTGCATGCGTCGGGGGTGGATGCTATTACTAATATTTATATTTACTTCGATGTCCTAGCATTGCAAGTGCCCATTATTTTATACCCTTGTTATATCTCATACTCTTGTTGTTATCTCGTATTCATACTGTATGAGATAATAATAAAAACTCGTATGACATAATGATAGGGGCATGAGATAACAACGAGGATATGATATAACGAGTATGAGATAAAGACACAAATATGAGATAACGACATAAGCGATACAAGAGAATGAAGACCCTTCTTTGCTATTCAGAAGAATATATTGGTTATATCGACCAACATATATGAATTGACACCATAATTCAGTTTGTGCTGTATCAAATTTCAAAGCCTTTAATCTCCACATGACAGCAACACAGGCTGGGCACAAAAATTTCGTGCACCATGGGTTGTATATAACCCACTTCACTAGTCACTCGTGTAAACTACACAAGGGCGTGGTTATATAAGCTGCTTCATAAGGAAAAAGGGCAAAAGGACGATACCACATGTAACCAGTATAAGACGATTCAGACCAAACCAGCACCTGCACCAAGAAGTTGGGAAGGTAGATGCACAATGAAGGGAAAATGAAATATTACAATTGAAACTAATTAAAAGAAAGTCGCCCATAAATTCCTAAAGTGGGGCATGCATATATTCATTCGATGGTTTCATTGAATCAGTTAGGAATTACGTTCACTTCAACAAATAAAATAAAAAAATCAAAAAAAATATTAAAATATTTAAAAATAATAAACGGCTGATGAATTACTATCTTTGCCACCGGTTCAACTTTAGATCCCTCCATCTTTTAGCATACTTTAAGCCCCAATTGAGGCAAAGTTCTCCATTCTCCTAACCGCCAGATATCTTTACATGCGTACACATGTATATTCTCCTTCACAAAATTAAGTACCTGCCTCCGTGCGCACGCACGAATAATTTTGCGGCTTGGGTCTGTGTGTGTGTGTGAGAGAGAGAGACTATTGATCGATCTAGATGCCACTTATGTATATTATACTCAATTTTCGAAGTGAGCATACCAAACACCAAACCGTATTTTGAAACCAGTATGGTCAGTGTAGTACATACCGAATTTGCAGTTCATTCTCCGAACAAGAAGAAATTCTCGCTGACTATTTTTTACTTCTTATGCAAAAAGGCTTTTCTACTCTCTTACACTACCCCCAACCTAAGTTTCATTTTATTTTCCGCCATAGCCATTTGTACATAGCTATCAAGCGAAAGGCATTTTGGTATACTCGTTTTCCACATAGAAGTAAGGGTGAGTGCCGAGCCAGGCTGTCGACAGGGGTTCAGTACCCGGCCCTGTATGGGCCCCAAAAACCCAGCTCGAGTCGACCTAATGTGGCCCGAAATAATATTTAAAAATATTTTTCAATTATTTTTAAATTTAATAATATATATTTTATTATTTAAAAATATAATTTATATTAAAAACTTTATTTTAAAATTTTAAAATTATGTTTAATTGTAATTGGGCCGGGCCGGGCCCAGGCCCGATACTTGAATATCAGGCCTGGCCAGGGGCCGATCCCGACCCGGTTCTACTGGGCCGAGCATGCCCACTCCTAAAGCGGTGGTCTGTGAATTGGTTTTTTAACCAGCGGTCAATTGGTCATTTTTTGAAATCTGAGCTCTATCTTGTAAATCAATCAATTGTATTTGTTGAGCGGTGTGTTTTTTTTTTTTTTTTGGGATTCATATGAAAAGCCAAAGCACTTTTCAACGCAAAAGGACACACTGTTACGGCGAAAGTTTAACTATAGATGAAATAAATACAGCATGGGGATCATATCGCAATCAGTAATTTATTACCTCTCCTTCTTTCACAAGAGTTGGCATCTTTGACGCACACTTCGTGCGTTACTGGATATGTTAAACTTTGTCATGTACTACCGGTCTGGTGTTCAGATTCGTTGTATGACTGACTCGCATTCTTAGCTGATAAAAAGTAAATTTTCGGAGACCAGGTCAGTGATGCTCACTACACATTGGAGTCTGACAATAACATGTATAACTGTGCATAAAACAATTACCAGACATACCTAAACAGAACCTGGTTTCGATAAAGTTGCACACAGTCGCTCAGGACTGAAACCTCCCACACATTCCCTTCTTCAATGTGCAAAGAAACAAATTCCAAGAGAAGCATACTAAAAGTGCCTCTTTATGAGTTCTTCGATGGCTTTCAACTATTAATTCAAAATGGACTCTGGATAGTGCATCGAAATTTTAGAAACTTCATCTTCCATACCCATCGCAGATGCATAAACAACAAACAGTTTCACAAAGTTGGACCTTTCGATATACTGCTATCTGAAATAAGATGAAGATAATCTTGACAACCAACATACCATCACAAACAGAACAATAGGTCGGACAACAATAGATAAGCATTATGTACTTCAGAAGCTGGATATATACATATAATCGACCAAATTCATCGCACACAGTATGGCCAGCGTGTTGCACACAATGAACCCAATATAGAGACGCATACACAAATTAACCAATCATTCACACATATGAACCTAGAAGACATTGGAACGATACGTATTGATAACGGAATTAACGTCTGTGACTTTTCTAGAAGAGCTCGAGTAATAGGTGTACTTTCAAAAGGCGACCAGGTTGAAGGAATTATAGTGGTTATTTTGACAACTAAAGTATGGGTGGATTTCGACTGCAGGCTGGGCATTCCTTAGCCCATCCAAAAGAAACAAAAAAAGAGAAAAAAAAAGTGGTTCTTTGGTTGTTTTTACTTTGTCCTTCCAAGAATCACTTTCTGGTATCTTGAGGAGGACTGTGCTTATGCAAAGGCATGATTAATGGAAGTTTGAGAGGAGATAAAGCTAAGGTTGGTTGGGAAGCTTGGCCCACTTTAAAATCCCAGCACAATGAAGGATGAGAGAAGCGGATAAGATCAATGTAACAAATAGAAGGATAATGCCATTACTCTGTTCACCTGTAAGACGAATTTTTTTTCCTCTGAGAAAAGGGGAAACAAAAACAGTTGAAGTTTCATTCTTTATCACAGCTATGTGCTCATTGTGCTGTGGGGAAGTGGCTATGTTCTGTTACCGTAGCTGTTCTACAATTTGGTATACAAATTCCCCAGATGGTAGGCAGAAGTAGCTCAGGTGATATGTCATGGTAATACAACTGCCAAAAGTACTAGAAAATATTACAAAACGGCGCTCAACTATTGAGCTAACATCAAATGACCGCCTAACTTTTCACAAACCACAAATAAGCCATCAATTTTTTCATCCAACTCTCAAACATCCGTAATAAATCAACTGAACAAAAATTCCTCTTCTATATATCACTTAAAAATGAAAATAAAGTAAATGACCACCATCGACAGACTCGTCGGCGATGGTTGCCGGCGTCCCCGCTGTTGTCTAGCGTGGGTGTCCCGCTTTCTTCCCTCTCTCGATTAAAGAACATGGAAAGAACGGTTCTGTTGACCTTTGCTACTCTTGTGTTCATCACTCTCACCACCAAATTCATCATGACCACAGTCAGAGCACTATTGCTCAAGCATTCTTCATCCTCTCTACCACAGGTCCCAAATTGAGGGACGTAGTCCTCGGACTGGTGAGCGGGTGAAAGTCCGCCAGTTATTTGAATATAGTTGCTTGGTCCATTTCAGATATAATATAACCACAATTAAATCATCCCACGGGATATGCATTCATAGTCGAATATAATCCTATGATGTTGTATTTTTGTCATAATAGCTAAAACAGTTACACATGAATCAACGGTAATGCAGCTTTACCATGATGTTTTATTTTTGTCATATTTTCTGGTTTCTGCAGTTACTATTATAGCCTCGCGCTCACATTTGATTTTAATGTGTAGTTCTTTTAAACAGCAGATGCTACGAAGCGTTAAATGATAACCAGTTGGCAAAAAATGGACATATTTCTGCTCTTGTGCAAGCTTTCTACTTGATGCATTTCTTTATGCAAATCTTATCTGCCCTATGTGATCAGGAAAGACGTGCAGGAGCATGTTTCGGCATTGTTTTGTCAATATTTGATAGCAATGGTAACGTTTATTCAGCTTGGTGATGTTTACAACACCAGCCAAAAGAACAGATCTTTTATGGAAGCAAATTAACATGTATTACAGATCTTGAAAATATTGGAACAAATAATAATACCATGGCGTTATGAAAAAAGGGTTTCTTAAATGTCTATATTTTTATATGCAGAATGAGTATGATCAGTATAGGAAAGATAGACATGGAAGGAACTCTATTTCAATTGGTTCAAGTTGAAAATTCGTCTCAAATTGACATCAAAGTTATGTTCGTGTAGAATTGTCCTGATGTTATTAGCAAATTGAGTTCAGACACTGTTTTATGGGTTGGTTTCAGGTTTGTTCTGGTTTGAGTAGGAGCAGTTCAGATTCCAACAAATTAAAGAAATAATTGCTTTAATTAATTCAGTTATTATGCACTAGTAAGATTATGAAGTCAGATAAGGACATATTTAGGCCGATGGGCTCAAGATACACAATCCATGACACTGGTTTGAATCTGAACCCAGAATATGAAGTCGCTATGAACATCAATAGATATCACTATCCAAAATAAGGGTGCAAGAACCGAAGGCTCGATCCTGAGCTGCAGAGAAATAAAGCAAATGAGATGCGTATTGCAAACCACTTTGTTTAATCATGCGATTTTTGATACAGAAAATCATCGTTCCTCCTCTGAATAAATCTGCTCCTGTCTTCTGAAAAGATCAAGGCATATTTATGCATGCACAAGTATAAGATACCAGCTGGCTTATACAACTGGTTTTAACGGATCCGCCTCGCCTTCATAAGTCCCATGATTTCAGTTTGCATTGGGTGCGCACTTTGTCTTGATTTTCTTGTGTGATAAATCAAGCTTGCAGCCTTGCCCTTGGTAGAGGGCCATATTTCCGTAACTTTTTTTTTTTTTCAATACACTCAATGGACACACTTTAATTCGCTGACAAAAAGAAGATAATGGATCGAGTCAATACTAAGGTTGCGAGGATCAGCAGGTTAGAAATTACTCGATGGCAAATTCATTCATTTCAGCTTTAAGGTTTTATAAAATATTACAACTTTTTAAATTATTTTATATATATTTTCATTTTTTTTTGTCAATAATGAATTTTAATATTTCTAACAGATTGAGATGAACTGCGGAATCTGCGGACCCATAGATTCGACGGCCGAGTCAATTGAATTCAGGAGCCGATTTTCGCTGCAATATTGGCCACCATCGGTGAGCTGACGTTTCTCCATTATATATAATGTGTGAGCCAAATCTCTTTAATTATGAGAGGGCTATCAGATTTGACTTTGCAAGTTTTAGTAGATATGGAGATTCGGGTGATAAATCATTATGCACGACCCGTACTCCAAGTTGACCTCACGTTGCTAAGACTTAACAATTTGCTTGCTAATTTCTTTTTCGGTAAATATGAAATATCGACACTGGGGCCATAATCGTCATGTATGAGATGTCTATCACTTTATAATTTCCCTCCAAAGTCCAACCTGTCGAGAGTTCTTACTTTCTATATGTATATTGCGAGCCATCCATCCATCCCACTCGATTCTATGGGTCCGCAGTTCATCTCAAAATATTAAAAATCATTTTTGACAAAAAAAAATGAAAAATATATAAAATAATTTAAAAAGTTGAAATAATTTATAAAACCTGGAAGTTGAAATGATTGAATTTGCTGATTCCAATCGGCTGATCCTCGCAACCTTAGTATTGACTCGATCCATTCTCTTCTTTTTTTTGTCAGCGAATTAAAGTGTGTCCATTGAGTGTATTAAAAAAAAAAAAAGGTTACAGAAATATGGCCCTCCACCAAAGGCAAGGCTGCAAACTTGATTTATCACACAAGAAAAGCAAGATATATATATATATATATATATATATATATATATATATATATATATATATATATATATATATATATATATATATATATATATATATATATATATATATATATATATATATTAGATTATCAATTGAAGTCAACCAGCCAAGGGCTATTACGGGATGACTTTTTTTATATTTTGCAACACTAAAAACTATCACAAATTGTGCATTCCGTTGCCAAAAGGCCATCGTTAATGAACTGGCATAGTAGAAAGCACCACTATGGCTATGGTAGAATGTACCACTTGCCAGATTTTTCAATGTCCAAAATATTAAATAAAAAAAACATCTGGTAATGAACATTTGCCGGCTGATTTTTTATTCACATATATAAGTGAATTTTATGTTGCTGGATGGGTAGTTAGCACCATCCCTTTTATTTTTTTGTCCAATCCTAATGGGACACACACACACATGTATATATGTGTAATCGGCGCATCAAATTTTCTAAATTTTTATTTCTTCAGGTTTCCTACACAAGTACAATGTAATTAATAATCGGTGGATTTAATTCTTTCTTGGCTTATAACATCTACTCTACACATTACATTTCCGTGGTACATTTTCAGTCTATCTATCCACTTAAGTGAATAAGAATATATTTGCAAAACCAATACTCAAAGATATAACTTGCATAAAAAGAGTTCCACGGGCCTTCTCGATCAGGTAAGGCACAACAACTCACTGGGAAATCCACCGCTCGTTGTGCCGTCAACCAAAATCATAAAGCCAAATGTAATGTTTCAACCTACAACGCCATTGAAACTTGGCGCCGAAGGCCAATCCTCCGCTCTCCCTCGGTGATCTCGATTTACACGAGAACGTAGAGAGGGCGACGCATAGCTTCATGCCTAGGCAGACGTGCCCTTGGCCGAATGGCCTCAGGCGCAACTTGCGTTCAAAAACTCGATGATTCACAGAATTCTGCAATTCACACCAAGTATCGCATTTCGCTACGTTCTTCATCGTGGCACGAGCCAAGATATCTGTTGCTGAGAGTCGTCATAGATTAAAGGGCGGAGGGATATCTCTCAGCACTCATAAACGATAGACCTACACCGCTAAAGCCACCATCCCCTTAACGAGTACGGTAAAAGCCAAAACAAGTGCAAACCAAATAACAGAGAAAGGAACCACGCCATCAAGGCCTAATGCTCCCAACTCTACATGAGTGAGCAAAGATAACATCCGGTCTGTCCAATAGTACACATAAATTGCAATGGTAGAAGCACTCATAAACGATAAACGATAGAACGTACAAAGATTGGCTTTTTGTTTTTTTTATTTATACAGAGCCAATCACATCTAACTTACACAAGTCGAAGAAAATGGACTGGGAGAAACGGAAGCCTTCAACTTCAACCTCAAACGCGTCGTACCAGAGGCAATCCAGGCGAACCTGGTTAGCACAGGCACGACAGACTGGAGATACAGGAAGCTAAATTGGAGATACAGGAAACTAAAGCGCAGATGCAAGAACAAGCCGCAACCCTGCCATGAAAGAGAGTATCAGCAGCTTAGTCCCAAAGACATGGAAAAAAGAGAAACAGAAAAAGAAAAAAGCAGCTGCCATGATGAAATATTTTAGAGGAAAAAAGATCTTTCCCTTCTGCTAAACGGCAGAAACCGATTTCTTCAGAAAATACTGTTTTTTTTTTTTTTGGCAAAGTGAAAGAAGAACATCTCAGTTTAATCTTGCCAATTAATGTTTGAGACTAACCATCCATGCCAAAGGATCATAAAAGAAGAAAACGGACGCATGGAAGACCTTTGCCAACTTACGTTGCTTCGAGACGACCACGGCCATTCTTCTCCGGAGGTGGCTGCGGTGGAGGCGGCTGCACGTACTGCGGTGGCGGAGGATACACCGCCATTGGAGGTGCGGGGTTCCCTGGTGCAGGGTAGGGATTCCCATAGTTTGGAGGTGCCAGATTGTTATAATTCATCTTGCAGAACTGCGAGTCCCTGAAGCTTGAAGCAACGAGTGCAAAGGAAAGAAGAGGAGGAACGGGAGGTGGGTGAGGAAGAGAAGGATGTATTGACGATGGGAGACTTACTAGTCTCGATCGCCAAGTCCACGGTGCAGCGTGCATATGTGATACAGTAGTTGGTGCTGGGCTGCCAAGTTGCGTTGACCCAGCACAATAAATTTTTTAATTTCTATCATCAACGAATGCTTTCAAAATATTGCGTTCAACTTTTTTTTTTTTTTTTGAAAAATACTCGTCTTAGCGGGATTCCACATCATTTTTAGGATGTCAAGGAATCCCATTTCAACTAAGCTACTCCCTTTATTAAGTTTATTATACCTGGTTTTATTAGTTCAAATATTTTTCAGTCATAATACGAGAATATGAAAGAAGAAAAGTTTCAAACCCAAAACAAAATACGAAAGGCAATCTATTTTTGCTCCTCAAACACAAAAAACTTTTTCACTTTGACGATGAATATTTTTTCTGGATATGCACTCATACCCTTCATATGCTTTGCAGAAGATTTGTTGGCAGAGATTTTGTCCTAGATATCGAACATTGTCTTAAGGATGGATTTCACTAATTAGTAGTTAAGGAAAAGTAGAGGATGGATCTAAAAGTATGTAAGCAGCTGAGAATTTGAAAAGAGATGCAAAATATTTAGAAGAAGAATCAATCATGTCACCAAGGTTGTATTAGGAACAACACACAATAAACTCTCTCTCCACTCTCAAGAGGGGGTTACAAGCAACAGGGAAGAAGACAACGATTTACGTGGTTCGGAGCAATATCTCCTACGTCCACGGTCGCATAGATCTCTTGTATTCTCTCTCAGATAAACACACAGAACAACACACACACAGCGGCGGCCATCCTCTAAACATAAGGATTAGGGCAAACCCGCATTTGTACAAAATAACATATATGTCCTTACACATAGAAAATTTTCCGCCGGAGGCTACCGCCCCCGAACCCCCGAGCAAGGGGGCGCTGCCTCCCTGCGACCCCAGCCAACTTACCGCGAAGTTGGATCCACGGTATTACATATAAGTGTCCAGTATCGATCAAGTTCCATACACCAACATGTGGGACCGTCCTGAGGGACCTGTAAAATAATTGAAAAAATGATGCATTCTACATAGACTGAAACAAGGGTAGCTTGAGTCTCCAATTTGAAACACGACAACTGGGACAACTTTTGAACTTCTCTTATACCTATAACTCCGTTAACCTTTACATTAAGCTTCAAGTTAGATAATGCTAATAGAACATGACACGTTCCCACTATTTAACTTACTATGTAAGGGTCATTTTTATCGTTCACAGCATAAGACCTTTTAGCTCAGCAAATAACTCGTTGAACATTTCAGTATGCCTATGCTAGCAGTGCATATTTATCTAAATTTGGTAATGCTCGCAAATAAGATCGGCTTCTAACTCTCTGTTAATTGAGATTGTCATTTTCCAATTAAAAGATCTTCATTTCTTAGGCTTTCATATATATACTGCTAACCATTTACGTGTGCCCCAAAATATATATTTTCTTGCTTCACTAGTTGAAGGAATGGTCTGATATTTTTTTTTTTTTTTTTAAAAAGAACAATGTTTTCTCGAACTTGGTTTCAGTTCAGCCGAGCAGAGTATAAGGTTGACGGCGGGAGACAAGCCGATCTTGACTTCTTTGATTTGAGCTCCGCTTATGTGAACCCCTTGTATGAAGAGGATGAAGAAAAACACAAGAGAGAAGCACCAACATTAAATACTGTTTAACGAGGTGACGACGATAACGTAAAAAACGAAGTACGTATTATGACATGTTTTCTATATTGTGTCATCTTTCCGAGGGATTGTTCTATAAAAGTAAACAAGCTGATCAGACTATGGGCGGCCGAGGGGTTCATCGAGAGAAGGCCGCGTCTGGCAGTGGAAGAACTTGGAAAGCAATATCTGCAACAACTTATCGACAGGAGCTTCCTCCAAATTTTAGGAAAGAATGCTAAAGGAAGAGTGAACACATGCAAGATGCAAGATCTTGTGCGTGAATGGGTGTTGCCAATATCTTCAAAGCAATGGTTTTCAAATGTAATATCTGCAGATAATGGAAACGAGGGCAACGAAAATGAGAACCAAAGAACCAGGCGTCTGTCACTCCACGGGGCAGGCACCGAATATCTCGAACACTTTGCAAGCGAACAGCCGCAGCGCATCCGCTCATTCTTCATGTTTGGTGCACCGGACTGAGACATTGGAGTCATCAATCGTTTTTTGTTAATGGGAGTGTTGCAAGCGAACAGCTGCAGCGCATCCGCTCATTTGAGATACTTGAACCTGAGAAAGACCAGTCTCAGGAGGCTCCCGGCTTCTATTAAGAAGCTACACAACCTCGAAGCATTGGACATCAGGGACAACCTAATAGAAAGACTACCCAACATATCAAAGTTGAGAATGTTGCGCTACGAATCAGCATATTCCCATCTCACCGATCCCTTCACTCTCGATCAGTTATCGGGAGGTGATTTCCCAAGCCAAATCTGTAGCTGTAGGTGCATGAGAAAGTTGTCGGGCATAAATGCAACCGACAAAATTGCTGAAGCAGTTGGTAACTTGAACCAACTTCAACATCTCGGGATAAGAAAGGTAAAAGGAGAGCATGGAAAGGGACGCTGCCGCTCCATCGAAAGGATGGGCGCGAACTTCTTTCACTGGGCACATCTTGTAACAGCGAGGATGAGTATCTAAAGCTAGAGTCGCTAGGGAGTCCACCGCCGTATCTCGAGGATGTTTGGATGTTCGGCCGCTTCAAGATGTTGCCATCATGGTTCAGTATTAAAGTTTTTGTTTTATTCTTACCATAAGTCTTCGACCATAACCGTAGCTGGGATTTGGGGAAATCCTGAGATGGGTCTATAAAACTCAGCGTCTATACTTCAATAGAGTTAGTGGTATCAGAGCTTGCTTTGTCGAATTCCGGTATGTGAAATTCGATCTTGATCCTAAGTAATTCCGTAATAAGCATGCAAGACGCCTGTGAAGATTATTCTATCTACCGAGCATGCTAGTCGCCTGTGTATCATGCTGTTTTAATCACTAGCTTCTGAAAATAAATGCATGCTAGGCTATATTGATTTGAAGCATGAGAGCCAGACAGCTCTTTGAGTTCGAAATCTAGTAAGTACGTTCAGGCTTTGTTATTACCTGTGAAGCATACAAAGACACTTCCTACGCAGGCATGAATATCATCTGTCTATCATTCTTTTGATCATGGCTAATAAGAAAACGAAGCATGCTCTGTATGGGAAATTTCAGTTATGAATAGAGCATGAAGCCGTGTATTTCTGATTTCCTATACAATCTATGTCTATTTGGATATAAGTGTGTGCACGCCTAAATGTGAATCCCTGCGTGAAAGGTTAAATGCTGGAATAAGATTACAGTGTGCTTAGTTTGGTTCATCTCTGATTTTCTAGAAGCAAAACATGCTAGATGTAAGGCATGTTAGTTCTGGTTGTGGTTGAAATCCACAGGTTCCTGTAGCATGCTGTGTATATTTTGTTTCACCTATGAAGGACCGTGCCTACAGACGACCCCAAAACCTCATGCTTCATCAAACAAAAGAAATATGTTACGAAAACCTCTCTGGCTACAGAACGTGTAACTCGGTGGCCTTCCCAAACCTAATACATGAAAAAAAAGGGAAACGGTTCTGAACACTGTCGACAGAGGGCAAGGCCTGCTCTGCTCGACATAGGGTAAATCTAAAATCAACATCAAATAAGTGGTTGAGAAATCAACGTGCCTCTCAGAAGCAAACCCCCAAAAATCTATCTCTCCCTTGTTTGTTCTTTTCTATCTTGCTCACAGGTACTACGCTGCTGGTGGATTTACTCCACAAAGACATTCCGCTGCTAAAGCTCCAACATCAGCCACCTCGAGAACCTCAAGAGGTTAGGCTTACACTTCTGTAAGATAGCACAGAACCCCTTATTCTCCCTCCAAGCGCAATTGCCAAACTTGCTGTGGCTTAAGCTCTATGATGCTTATGAAGGAACAGAGCTGCGGTGTTATACAAACAGCTTTCCCAAGTTGGAGACTCTCGTTATCATGAACCTTCGCAACTTGACGAGCATCGTGGTAGATGACCAAGCCTTGCCCAGCCTCCAAACTCTGTCCAATATGCAGGTGCCCAGAGTTGAGGCGTTTGCCACCAAAGGTCTTTCTCACCCCTGTCTTGATCTTGAAGGACATGCACGCAGATCTCACAAGAAATATTCAGACGGAACGAGGGGAAGATCGGCCTCGCATCATTATCCGATGATGGAAGGATTCATAAAGTTACTTTTGGCTTTCGGCAGCTTCTGTGGCATGCGTGGGCTCGTCTTGATGATATTCGCTTGTGACTACTTTTATTGCCTGAGTTGCTTCTTCTTTACTTTCGGTTGGTCAAGTGCGTGATATATATTTTGTGTGGTTGTGTTTGCGTTGCTTTGCCTTTGATTGTACCTGCGACGTGAAGTACTTATGAATGTCGACATGCATTCATCCTATGTACGTGTTACCATGTGTAAGTGTGACCATGTCGTCTGTTTATGTGCTAACATGGTAGAGCTTCTTCCATCATAATGTGGGCACATCGACTCCTATCATAAGAGCGACAAAAACCCATGCATATCTACGCATGTCCACATATGATCAACGTACTTTACATGCATAAATAAAGTCACCGGTTCAGTTGATTTGAGGGTAACGAAAGTTGGTGATTCTTTTGGTTGCTTCTTTGAATGCATACCTATTTTCTACCTGATCAAAATTTACGTAATAATCTTATTTTGTTGCTCAAGTAGTACGAGAGCTTTTGCGAGCTACCAAGAAAGAAAGGAGAATGAGTTTTGTAAGCAACCCTATATACAAAACAAGCGCAAGCTGGGAGCCTTTGTACAAAAACATAAAGCAATAATAGAAATAATCTCAAAAAACTTTACGTGGAGGGGATTTCCATTACGGACGGAAGGCCATCGGCCTTACAATCTATAAAACATGTCCCCTCATATAAGGGTTCTCTATAAGGATTTCCAAAGATTGCTTCCTAAATAATAAGAGCCGTTACACTAGAGATTTACCCTTCTTTATTTATTTGATAAACATGGCATCTTTTGCTTTGAAAACTGCCGTAATCTTCATCAGCAGGGATATGTCTGCCTTGATCAACGTTGCTGCATTGGAGTTATCCTTAATGCATAACCTCTTTCATTCCCCATCAAACTGAACGGCGATTCGCTGAGTCTCAGTTTGCCATGGAGATCTTGCTTCTTGTTTAAAGCCGAATCGAGTCCTTGACTTGGAGGAGAAGTCGGCGACCCTTTTTCTTTTGGTCGCCCAAAAGCCTTCATTGAGGTTTGTGTCATCTTAAGCAAGCTGTGCTTTGATACCATGTAGAAAAACATAAGGCAATAATAGAAAAACATCTCAAAAAGCTTAACTGGTGCAAATTTTCATTACCCACCGAAGGTCATCGGCCCTAAAATCCATAAAAAGTGTCCCCTCATATTTATAAGGGTTCTCTACAAGGATTGCTTCTAAATAATAAGAACTGTTACAATAGAGATTTATCCTTCTTTATTTGTTTGATAACTATGGCGCAGATAACCCAGTGTTCTATGTTTCTACCTCCTAGTTATCTCGAGTGTAAACTCGATATATAATAGGAAAAGGGCAGGGAAAAGGACGATACCACATCTAACCAGTATATGACGATTCAAACCAGCCCAGCAACTGCACCAAGAATTTGGGTAGGTAGATGCACAATGAAGGGAAAATAAAATATTACTAATGAAACTAATTAAAGGAATGCTACCTATAAATTCCTAAAGTGGCGGGGCGTTCATATATTCGTCCAGTGGTTTCATTGAATCTGTTAAGAATTACATTCTTTTCAATAAATAAAAACAGAAATACAATATGATGAACGTTACGATGTCTGTATACAAAGATGTACCTAAGGTTCGTCATATTTTTGATTTTCCAGAATGTTATTTCCTAGTTTGCACATTAACAATTGGATGCGAGAATCTAAAACCTCTCTTCCAATGTGTGCAGCAAAAGTCTGTGTGCCAATGTTGGGTTCCTTACAGAGGAAAGGCACCCTTGTTCAACACTCTGAGGTGACCTCAGAAGATTCGCGACCATTGAAAAAATGAGATATTTTTATTCATCTCGCATAAAAAAGCTCACTGTAGATCATAGCCACATAAAACACCTACTTTATGAAAAAAAAAAAGTGTTTAAAATGTTAAAAGCTGGTCAGCCAAATAAATGCGAGAAAACGTCAAATACGAAAAAAATGTGTTTACATCTTTTTCACAGTTTTTCCTTTTTTTCCATATTTTCACGTTTTTTTAATGTTCTTTGCAGTTCTTAGTTTCCAGATTTTTATGTTCACATTTTTTCATTTTATTTTTAATTTTCCACCTCTCTTTTCTTGCTGAAAGACTAATCATTCTAACATTTACGGACTTTTCTTTGGTAAAAACAACTTTACGTTTTTATACTCGTACAAAACCTTTTGTCGTTTAAAACTAGAAAACTATACTTATAGCTGTGCTGTAAATGTTATTTTCTGGTCTAAAAGAGACTATTCACATCAAACTATTCAAACCTTCAAACATAACTTTTTAAAGAGTTCAGACGGGAAGACTATAGGGCCATTTGGTTGCTGGAGAGTTTTGGTTTTAAGTGACATCTAATTGCTTTTGATTTAGCTTGAATTTAGATCCTTAAAACTTGGGTTTTTTGGAGTTTTTTTTCTCTATATTAGTTTTAATCAACATTTTTGTCAGTACAAAAAGGTAAAAATGGAAATTGTTGTTTAATCTTATCCTTAATTTAATTTGACGAACGACACATCGATAAAAAAAAAAAGTCTCAGTAGATTACATCAAGCCTATAAATTAACCGTCCTGAGGAGTGTGGCACAATTAGTTGTGTCAATAGCAGATAAACGCCTACCTCTGTTCAAATTTCAGCCAGATTCATGGTAGTTTTATGCCCCATCAGAATAACTAAATCGTCAATCCAAAGTGGTTTTCCCAAAAAAAAAAAGAATCATTCAAAAGATATTGATCCAGAGTTGCTTTGCCACTCGGTTGTTGAAAGCTTCTTAGGTCAAATCATAAATTTGAAGGTGGTCCTGTATGTATATGGGTGTGTAATGACTAAAAATGCTTTTATTAAGGTGAAAAAGGAAGGGCTTTGAAGGATAAAATAAAAATTATGAAAACATTAAAAGATTGAAATGTACATCGCTTGAAAAAATTTCTAACGGGGAAAAGAAAAGAAAAACTACAGAGTAACGTTTTGAGCATTCCACTGCATGAGGAGCCTCACCTCCTCATGTACTTCATTGATAGCTGCCAACTGTTGGGTCTTGGCGGTTGTTGAGCTCACTCCTTCGACCAATCCTCTCAGGTTGTACCTGTCTCTTCTAACAGAAATTGCAGATAGCTTGCATTCATGTCCTTGATCATACAGCCATACTAGCGAGCCCGGTGGCGCTGGAAGGGAAGAGCAACCGAGTTTAACCTCCTCAAGAAGAAGGCGAGAGTACCAACAACTTCAGACCGTCCACGGCCACCAAATCGAAGCATAAACTCGTATACAATGTCCTCCTTATCATAGCCTGCCGTGCGAAGCTGCTCAACCCATTCCTTGACCGAATCGGGTACTTCCCCATCTCTCTCCGCCCTGCTGTCTGCATCCTTGAGAAAAGACCTCGTATTCTGCAGCTCTAACTTTTTTATCTCTTCTAGCTCAGGTCGGACATTACTCTGGAGTCTTGCTTCTTTCACCAACAGATCTGCCAGCATCTCGAACAATAACTCGACGGGAATTTGAGCCATTTTGTCTCTGCTATTCCCTTTCAGCAAGCTCTGGTATTAATGTTAGAATTACACCAAAAGTTCCAGCAACAAATATAAAAATATAGCTAAACTGATGAATAAAAATTCGTGAAACGCTTAACCGCCAATTACAAACAGGGGAGGGACGCCCGTGCCAGTTACCATGTGGCGGAATCCGATAAAACACCACCGCTCCTTGGCCGCTGGCAATGGGTGACGGCGTTGAAGAGGGCCGACTGTAAAAATAACGAGAGAGAGACAAGGAGGGAGCGAGAGAGAGAGAGAGAGAGAGAAAACACAAAGAGTTACGTGGTTCGGTCAAACTCGACCTACGTCCACGGAGACTTTCCTCTCTACTATTCTCAAGGATTATGGAATGCTCTCTTACAACCATTCAGAGAGAAAGGAAAGAATACTAAATAGAAGATTTCTGGTCTATCAAGATCCAAAAATCGTGGATCTTGATTACAATTTAGAGTTTCTTTCCCTTTGGAATAGATTTTGGCATCTTCATACGTTGGAGCATTTGTTGCTTTCCCTTTTTCAGCGTCAATAGTATTTCTTCCATATTTGGCTTGAGATTCAAATTTTGATTTACCTTGCATAGGTGGCAAGGAGGTTGGAGCGGCCACCTTAT